>ML780215.1:230594-277234 GCA_009831015.1 Picea engelmannii | reverse complement strand
GGAGGATATTACCTTCATTTTTCAAATTATAAATATCTTGTTCTAAATTATTATAGGGACAATTTTTATCTAGATTATTTTTCTTATAAAAAATAGAATTAATAGGTGCAAAATAACAAATTTCTATATACATCTTCTTAGCAGTGGTGTCTGAAATTTGTATCCAAATGTATTGATTAAGAGCGTCAATCTTATGAAGTTGAATGTGAGGAGAAATGATATTTCTAATATAACAAGCTATGCCTCCTATCCCTCTACGATGGGATTTTTTGTTCCATGTCGACCACAAGAAAAATCCTTCCATGTTAGGGACCTTAGACTCCTCAGGCTCCCAAATTTCAGCTAGACAGATAATATAAATGCCATAAAATAAATCTAAACCAAGTTACTCAATTAAATTTAAATAAAATATCCATTAAATTATATTTTCAACTGAGAATAAATCTGACGAGTCTATATATTAGCACCATCAAATTTACTTTTTCAAAGTTTAACTAGACTTAATTCTCTACGTTCTACATTATGATAAAACGATCAAATACGTATTCTAACATAAAATATCCCGTGGGACGTCAAATTCCAGGGATGTATGGGTGTCATTAATATAAACCCGTCAAATGCATCCTATAATATAAAATATGTCGGACGTCAAATTCCAGAGATGCTTTGGTGTCAAATGCATCTTGTAATACAAAATATGTAAATATATCCTGTAGGATGTCAAATTCCAGGGATACATTCGTGTTGTTAATATAAAATGTCAAATACGTCCAGTAATATAAAATATGTCGTGTAGGAAATACAATTTCAGTAATGCATCGATGTTGTTGATTTACTCCATAAAAATGAAAGTGATAAATGAACAATGACGTAAGCATTAACCAACAACTTTTAAATGAGATTTAAAAAGAAAAATTCAAAAAAAATCTTACTTTTTTTAATAATTGACCTCAAATGGTAGGAGAGTTGAGCTGCATAGACCTTTCCATCACTTGGGAAACCAATATTGCAGAGAAAATATTATCCAACTCTGAATTCAGCTCCATGTCTTCTCCACCATACAAATGCAGCTCCATGTCTTCTCCACTATACAAATTAGTGCTACTCTTTGCAATTTCCTCATATTGTAGCTCTACTCCTCCAACGACTGACATTACATTGGTTGTTTTTTCTGCAAGAGACTCTGACAACAACAAATCAATGTTCTGGAATACCTCAAAAGGTTCAATGGGCCCAATATTATGGAACAGTGGAATATTATTCAGGATATGGTTTTCCGCCACGTAAGTTCTTGAGAAGTTTGCAAAAATGTTAAAGGAAGGCACTGAGTGGGTGGATGACTGTCATAAGGAAGCCCTGCCCATTGTGACGATCCATCATAAGGAAGTTGTGCCTAGGTTCCCAGTGTTTTAGAACATATATTTTATTAATAATGTTGCAGGGATTCACAAAATTATCACAACAAAGATTACTTTCAGAATGTGTTCCATATGACTGCACCCTTAACCCACTAGCATGCTTTATTTTTCTCTAAAACAATTTCACAGTGATCGAATCAAGCAAATATTTGCATAGACCAGACATGAAGATAGAAACAAAATGGGTGAAGTTAAGTCACCGAATTATATTTGCAACGACTTCACTTTGCCACTTACAAACACATACATATACACTTATGTTTCGTATTTATAGTTAATTCTTGGTAACACTGTGAAATGATAAACTTGTGTGTGAATGATTCTCTTGGTCATGCATTACATGTAAAGTTGTATTGTTAATTGAATCTCACAGTATATGTGTGTACTGTTTATATATAGTTAATTATTGGTCACACAATCTTCTTCTGAAATAACACGCACACTCTTCTTGTGAAATAACAACCTTCTCTTTCAGGAGTGATTCTCTTGAACACGCATTACTTGTGGTTTTGTATTCTTGACCGATTCTATATGTTGAAGCAACAAAATTTGTATTTCATTGAGTGATTTTGTTCCGCGTAGAATTTCTTCACCACAAACTTTCCAGTTAATCTCACTTAGCACATCTAAAGTCTCTGTCAAATATTGCGTTGTGTATACCATGGTCTGTGGTCAACACAAATTAGTTTATACAAAAAAATACATAGCCGTTCAAAACAGACATTCTATAAGCCACGCGGAACGGATAAATATAGTATAAACAATACATAAACCACGTAACATATATATCATCAAATATTCAAAATTTATGTTATAATGATGCAGAATTTGGCATTTGCCATTTAAAAAAAAAATCTCATTGAATCTTTCCATTTTCCATATATCATCAAATACTCAAAATTTATGTTATAATGATGTAGAATTTAAAATTTATGTTATAATGATAAGAATTTGGCATTTGCCATTTTTTAAATTTTCTCATTAAATTAAAACAATGGCATTTTCCATCTTCTATGAAATGATTATTTCATGAAAATTTGTTAGATCCATAGATTTGAGTGATTATTTATGTATAATCCTAGTGTTCCATGGGTTTAAAAGCATGTTGAATCCTTTGCATTCAGAAATGGATTTTAAATAACAAAAAATAATGATTTCGTATAGATTTATGTCAACAAAAAAACCATTTTGTAAAAGAGTTAGACTGAGGGTGCACATGATCAAATATTGATGCATTGCAGGGTAGTGGATGTCCTGGGGACATGTTGTAGTTATTTGAGAACTACCCACAGGCCTTGGATGCATTGGTTATGAAGTCAGAGGGGTGCACATGAGGAGGTATAGATGCATTGCAAGGTAATGGATGTCATGGTGACATGTTGAAGCTATTTAAGGGCTACCCACAGGTAATATTCAGAGGTAATATTGGCATAATGTAGAATGTATCCCTCGCTTAGAGGGAGTGTTGATGTTTGGTCAGAATCAGAAAGACACTCTACTAGATTAATAATTAATAATATGATTATTAATTATTAAACAATATTATTAATTATAATATTATTGATGATATAATATATTTATAATATAAAGTATAAATATATTTATTACCCAAGGGACACATCTCTTTATGGATGGTCACCATGGTCACCATATGTTCTTTATATAGACAACACTCATCATTGTAATAAGATATTCATTCATATAAAATATCGTCTTTTATTAAAATCAACACATACCACCTACCATTGGAAATGGAATGATGAGGACTATCCATATATGAATGTGTTACACAGATTTACACTATCCTTCATGTCCTTATCCCTCAAACAACTTTGAGTTCCATGACGACACCTCTGGGGATTCTCAACCACTTAGCCATCTTTACGGGAATTCTTCTAGGGTTGACTAGGGTTGAAATCAATGCTTCTAGAGTTCATCTAGAGTTGACATCAATGACAACTAACTTTCCAACAACTTATAACTTTGTGATATGAATAAAAATCACCCCAATCAACAAGCGAACCTTTGAAAAGAGATTTTCCTAAGAACTTATCTCTTGAAATGTATGATAAAAGGATATATGAGTAAACAAATATTCCATTCCTTTAACGTTTCCCAAAGTAGTATCAATTAAAAATTCCTAAGCTACCCTTAATCCAATTTATAATCAACTCAAAGTCACCATAAACTTGTGGCTGAGAATTACCTGGGTCCCTGTTATAGTCCAAAAATGCCACATCTATGCATCTAGGACATTGGCACATTCATTTACACACTTTTCCAATCATTTTGTTGAGGATTCCTTCAAAAAACTACTTTTTTAATAGTGTATGTTTTATGTTACACTAGCATCACGCATACGTGCGCATGCTACATGACTGTCAGCCTGTGTTTACTCTAACAAATTGTAAAAAATATAAAATTACATGCATTTCGACGAATTTTATGGGTTATGAAGGGTTTCCTAACCATTTCACCCCCTTGTAGCCCTTCCCCAAACCGAATAACCATATTTTCTCATATAAAAAGGGCTTTAGTGGGGTCATTTGATCATATGAAAAAGGAGGAAAGAAAACTCTTCCAAAATTTATTCCCTCTCATATCCTAAGTTTTGCATTTTGCTCTGAGATATATCCTCAACTTTCCCTTCCATCCATTCTCACTATACAACCCATCATTTCCTCAATATTGGAATGTTGGTTGTGGGAATCCTATGTGGGATTAGTGCACTTGGAGTGATGACAGAGGAGCCCAGACTTGGTTCGTGGAGCGAGGTCAGCAAGGAAAGGTTGTGACCTTTCATCTTGTTTATGAATAAAAAAGATTATCTTTGTCCCAAAACTTTATGTGTACATGTTCTTATCTATTTGATCATTTACATATATATTTAGGATTTTGAGTGATTACTAGAGATTGTATATGTTGTGTTGTGTTCTTGATCTGTTGCAGGTCAGCTTTGGGAGGAGACCTATGATTTAAGAGGCAACAAGTGGAAGAAGTCTACATCAACCAAAAGGATTCAAGGTGTTCTTATTAAACTTCTCTTACCTCTCTCTTATCACTTATTATAGATTGTTTTGGGGTAGATTAGAGATAAGTGAGTATTTTAGGGGGTTATCACTCTGCCTAATCCTTAGACCCAGTTTATTGGGAATTTTCCCCATAGAAGTTCCCTTCTAGTTTTAGGAGAAGTTTTAAAGCCATCCAATATGGATGATTCTTGGAGACCCTACCAAGTCCTAATTTAGATATAAATTAATGATAATTAGTGATATAAAAGGATCCACCAACATGACATATAGATCCCATTTCTTTACTAGTTCCATCAAAATTATCCCAACAAAAGGATTTGTCAATTTGAGGATGATTTAGAATTATAGTCTTCTATGGTTTTGGGAAACTTTTAAAATTTGTAAATACTTCTTAGATCTAGAATGCACATTGAAAATATGGGATGTATCTATCTTGAAATATTTCTGAGACAACCACAAAAGAAAGAACTCTAAAATCTTTCAGTTCTTTATTTTGAAACTAGTTTTTTAATGCCTCTTCCACTGTGTGTCCGTACAAACCCCCCCTATATCCTATCACTAATTATATCTATAGCCACACCAAAATAGCATAAATACAAGCATGTTTTCAATTGGATCTACGTTGTGTGGTTGAGGTATTGAGTGTTATCCTCCTCACCCAGGTTCTATTCTTAATCTTGAGGTTTTCTACTAGATCAAGACTAGTTGATCCCTTGAAAAGGGATCAAGTATTACCCATTCAAAAGTTACTAGAATTGTAAACTCTTCATCTTTTAACCCACTTGACATTAAATTTAAAAGTGATAAAATGATTTTCCCATTTCTTTTCTATTTGAATGGGAATTGGTAGAAGATCATAGTCTCCTCTAGCCTCTACCTAAGACCTAATTATTTTAGGATCAACCATGATTATATTAGAAACCACAATTATATTGAACCTCTTATCCATTTTCTCCTTCTTGGTCCTCAAATTTCTCCAGGTCGAAGGGATATGTAAAGAGCTTCACATCTGCGAATCTAGCATCTTCAACATTTTGGAGAGAATAATTAATCATCCTTTACTGAAATATCATATTCTTCAACCCTTTTAATTGTAAAATTTAAATATCCATTTATATTAAAAAGTCTTCCAATGGTAATAGAACCTTTGTCTAGTTGATCATCCTAGAATGGGATCCTTTCCTCATATGGAACATTAACATGGACTATATTAAAGGATCTATCTAGATCCAATGAATAGAAAACAACTCTAATTCCTAAATGCAAAACCACAAAGTGAGTTAGTCTATGAGATTTGAATATCCACCCAGTAAGCAAACCCCCTGAATTCCCTACTGATTCTGAGACAAAAAATCCCACTCCTTCCATGCCTTATTAAATTTATTAATTAACTTTTTAACCTCTCTCATACTTTCTTAGGTCATGATGATATCTAACTTGGGGAGATCAATAATTATTCTCAAGGAAAATTTCTTAGATGGTTTGATCAAACCCCTAATGGACATGACATAATAATCATTGGTACACCTTCATTGGGCCATACCCTACTCTAAGGACCTCTTCCAAAGTGTTTGTTCCCTTCAATACCTCTTTGATTTCCTTATTTTGAACAATGAGATGTAGGAATTCCATGGTACTTTCAACCCTTTCCTCAGGATTCCTTCCCAATGTACGTACTTAATCCTCCCTCAACTCCTCTAATATCTCCTTGGATATTTTCCTATAGCTAAGAAGATATCTAAAGGACTCGCCTTTAAAAGACACCTCTCCATCATGATTACATACATTGAACCAGGGCCATTTAAATGCCTCCATGATCCCAAGTAAGAGTGTTTTCCCTCTACCATAAATGAGATGAAACCGATGACAAATACTTACCATAATAATACATTCCAAAAACCTCCTTACTAGTCACCCCAACCCTAGAATTCATACTAAAATTACTTTTATAAACATCCAAAGAAGACCAGTCATCTATAGAAAAAGTCAAAGAGGAATTTTCAATAGACACTATCATGGATAACTCATAGCTCTTGATAACACACTAGAGGGTAATGTGGACTAAACTAAGATAGGATCAAAGATTTTTTTATTTCCCTGCGTCCTTATCGAAGAGAATGATACTCTGATCTGTTATTATAAAACTAATAATTTTCATCAAATCCCCTTATCTGCTTTTATAAATCTAATAATCTTCATCAAAGCCCCTTCAACATTCTTGTATGCAAGCCCCTTTACCATATTGTTTCAACCTGTTGTTAATACAATGTTGATCTTGCCCCTATGAAAACTTCAACTTGTCCATCGAAACAGTAGTTCTTGTTATATAATTAATGGCACCACAAAATGTCTCTTTTATATTAATTAAAATAAAAATTATCAAATCTATTTACTTTATTAACATGTAATTTTATCAAATTTGAAATTCCAATAATATGTATGCAAATGTGTTAGCAAATATAGAATCAAATTCTCTCCTGGTCAATGTTGCATGTAATGCCCCCATCGTTACGTTTACAAGCGAAAAAATAGTGCATTTTTTTTTGACAAAATAGGAGAACAATGATAATTATAGCTAGACGACACAGCTAACAGTGAGAACCACGCCTATAGAAAAGGAAACAACAATAAAGACTCCACACACATGCATAAGGGTGACTAGGAAAAACATGCACAGAATAACATGGAGGATCGACTACCCGTCCGACACAACACGACCATGCCTACAAGATGAGGGAAAACCTCCCCATCCCTACACAACAACCTAGACGAGAAATATGAGAACCTCAAGGCGCACCTTCCTAATTCCTGAAGGTGTTCAACCCAGGCACCAAGAAACTTGCAACACCCGACAAACTCACACTGAATGCACCGACTCCGGCCAAGGTCTCGTTCGCCGCTATCCCACAGGGCACACCATGATCCCTGCATCAGGAATCATGTCGTTCCCAGGTGATAAACGCGTCAATAAACTCAGCGAAAACATAAGTTATCCAGACCAAGGACTCTAGGAAACTCCGACGTGCTAGGAACCAAATAGTGACTGGGAGACTATACCTACCCCCACAAAAAAGGTCGACAAGACACAAGAGGACGAAGACAAGGGGTGATGCCAGCCCACCCTACATCATCCCCCTACCCCATCAATCATCCAGGCTAATCGGTCCATGATTACATTCTAACTTAACATCGGTTCCATTCTAATGGGGTATGTCAAGTTACAAATTGTTTCGGCATAGATTATCCCTAATTTTAGGAAGTCTAAATTATAAATCGGTCTTTAACTCAACATCAGATTAAAATTAGATACAATCCCATCGGCCATTCTACATTATACCTTAGTCATTAAATTCAATCAATCACATCAATTACGAATTAGTTCGGCAATTCTGCATCACAATTTAATCATCAAATTCGATATAATAACATTGACTACGAAACAATTCAGCAATTATGCATCACAATCCATCATTGACCACAATTTAACTTAACGATTTTAACCTCTCCTTGGGTCAATACTTACCAAACTATTTAATCACTAATCACAGTCTAAATGGGCAATTCGATATTAATCCAAATCTCCATCCAATTATCCACCAACTTAATTAACAACATTAACGATTTTATGGTAGAATGCTACCATTATAACAATGATGAACAATCAATCTCGACACATCTTATTAATAATGAGAAGTAAACTACTAACTATTATCTTCGCTGTATCAAATTAACCAAGCAATTAGCATAACTGTTACCTAACCATTAATATAGAAAATGACAAGGCAGTTGACATAAATGTTAACAAATAATTAATAGCGAAATCACAAGGCCATTCTCATGACTGCTATCATAACGAGTAAGATAGAAATAACAATATGATTAACTCTTTAATTAACATAACCATTAGTAAAGCAATGGCAAGGCAGTTAAGGTAATAGTAACAATCAATATAATGCTGACAAGGCAATTATTAAAACTGTAGCAAGACAATTAATATATCATTAACAATATTCAAGGCGATTTTCAAGGCAACAAAATATTTGTACCACATCTCAGCAACACACAGTTCACAGTGGTGGCAACTCGTGCCCAATCCCAACAACACATTCCAAGTTAGATGGCAAGACGTGGTCAATAGGTGGCAAAACACAGACACCAACTAAAGGAAAAATGTTGTCACAGTTTAAAGGCCAATTCGTGGTCATTTGTTGCAATTTCAGTCACATTATCAAGGGCAAATCATGGTCAATTAAGGCAGTGATAGAGTCATCCGTTTTAACAACAATTTGAGGGCGTGTAACAACAAATTCAGTCAAGATTTTTAGCATCAATTCATGGGCATTTACAACAAAGCTGTCATCATTTTAAATAGTAAAAATACGTGGGCAATCAATCGGCAAAACGGTCAACATTTCGAAGGGAAAAAATGTGGTTGGTAATCCAAAAATATGCAGCATTAAGTAATGCACAGTTCGTGGGCATTCACAGGAATAAACACGGTAATTTTTAATGAATAACCCAGCCTTCAACAAGGGAAAAAAAATTCTCCCCAACAGTAAACGAAATGCAGTCCAGAGAGGGGCGAATTTGCCAGGAACAAGGTAATTATAACATAAACTCTTAAGTGAAAGACAGTCTTCTTCAAGGGAAAATAGCCCCAAAGGTAAAAACGAAATGCAAACTTGAGAGGGATGAATAAACTGAGGTTTCCCCTTTTCACTACCAAGATGCCAATGCCAACGCATACAAGAAAACAAAAACGTTTTTGTCTTTCTTACCAGGGTACCAAATGTAAAACATAGACAAAGAATTTAATTGTTTTTCCATTACCAGAATACCATTCCAAAAATGCAGACATGAATCAACTCGTTTTCCATTGCCAGAATATCAATACAAAAATGCAGACATGAATCAACTCGTTTTCCATTGCCAGAATGAAAATACAAAAATGCAGACATGAATCAACTTGTTTTCCATTGCCAGAATGAAAATACAAAAATGCAGACATGAATAAACTCATTTTCCATTGCTAGAATACAAATACAAAAATGCAAACATGAATCAAATCGTTTTCCATTTCCAGAATACTAATATAGAAAGTAGACAACAGTAAGAGAACCGAAAGGATCCAATGGGAAGGGTCATGGAATGATTGCAGGGGTTCTATCAGTCAAGGCATAGAGAAAACCAACCGGGCCACTAGATAATCCACACGCAGAGGTCGTTGCCAGATGGCGGAATCAACAATCAACCAGGGACAAACATCAAGGTAGACAGTTGATAGGTACGTCCTTCGCTTCATCATCCTTGCACATAAAAGCAGAGCGTTGAGATCCATAGGTATTTTAACGATAAGGCGACGACCATAGATTAGGCTCCTGGCCAACTTCTCAGGCGAGGAATGGTGAGCTAGGGACGAAGGTTAACCAAACATGAATGCCACAATCAACACAGCAAGGTGGTCAAGACCTGCGGGAAAACAAAGGCCATGGGAGACAACAACCATTGAGCTAGGCTAAGAAAAGTTTTCGCCATCAACTTAAAAAGACATCAGTTTACTTTTCCAAAAATAAGTAGATCCAAGCATAAGTCCTAATACAATCTACCAAACAAAAATGAAGAGAATGTACCATTTCCTGATCGCCCACTCTGAATGATGTCCCGCGCACTTCGTGCCACTTCTGCCTACTGACTGGTGAGACTTCACCGGTACCTCCCAACCAATGCTAGGGGTACTCTTCTTCCCCCTTAGCCCCCCGAGCCGCAAAGGGGCCACTCCCTCACTATCCAGAGATTTCGACTAGCTCCCAAATCACCTCGCAAGGCCGAGCTACCACTCCTCACCAAGCTAGGTATCCCAACTCCCACAAATTAAATCAGTCAAGTAGATATTTCTGCAGCGTAACGTTATGCAAATAGAAAATGATCCAACCTACATCATGTCCCTTCATTATATAGAGTTTTGTGGTTCCTTACTTTCCAAAAATTCTCTTTTAGTTAAGTTTTATAATTAAATTCCTAAACATTCCTCCCCGTACAAGTGTCACCCATCCCCTTCATTCCTCCATAAATTAACTTCTTTAATTAATTAATTATCTTTATTTCCCTCACCCACCTAGAGTTACTCCTAGAATCACTCCTAGGTGTCCCCAAATTCTCTTACAGGTTTTAATGGCTTTCCCTGATATTAAATTGCTAGTTCAGTTTAAAATAGAAAGCTCTTAAATGGTAGATATTTTTTCTAAGGTTGACTTTCCGCTTTTTCCGTTTTTATGTTCCCCTTTTCCTAGTTTCCTAAATTTTTAGATTTTCCCTCTTTCCCCTTTTTAATTAGAACTCAAAAACATAGGTGTGGAAATTAACCCTTTTTCCCTTTTCTCATTTAATTAGTATTTTAAATTATCAAAATAATAAAACGATTAATTCTTTTTTTTTTTAAATTTTAATCCAACAGATTTTTTATTTTATTTTATGAAACAATTAATTTCTTACTCCCTTCGTGTTACAAGATTTAACGAAGGTCATAATTATTATTTATGTGGTTTTTATTTTAATTATTATTATTATTATTATTATTTATAGAGAGATAAAATTTTACCACTAGCATAGTTTAGACTTAAACCTTAATTTTTCGTACAGGGCGACATTTAATTAGGGAATTTGTTTTTAAAATTTCTTAACACGTTATTCGTCCCAAGGCCATCTAGGTTCATTCCTCTATCATCAACAACATGACGTGCCCTTCAGGATGCACTAGGTTCTCCAAGGGTGCCATTCTCCTTAATCTGTTTCCATTGTGAGACGTGCCCTTCAAGACACACTATGTGCTCCAAGGGTGGCACTCGCGTCTTTCCATTTTTCTCATGTGACGTGCCCTTCAGGATGCACCACGTGCTCCAAGGGTGCCACTCACCTCTTGACTGACTCGGTAGACATCAATAACCCCTGGAGTCAATACTCCGCCAGGTGAACTTGTCGGAGACTAAGGGCCTCTAAGGAATAAGGCCCCCACCTTATTGCATGCCCCTTAGAATCATCATGAGCAACTATCCTAGTTTTATCTCACGGCATCGTGGGTCCTCTCGAACTAGGTAAACATTAACCTACAGTTCGAGACACAGTGGGAGTGCTAGTAGGCTATGGCAAGGCTGGTGTCCACACCTCTCCCTCAACATCTTTGGTAGTCGTGCGTGACCCCTTTACTTCAAATGTGAGTCTGGTCGGCAAGCTATCATTGGCCTGCATCATCAACAAATAATTTCAGAACATATCCATATCATATCATCTAATCAGATGCACTAATATCACAGTAAAACAATCAAACCCCAATGGTACACTCCCTCACTCGATCCGGAGTCCAAGGGGTTCCATCGATGCCTCTGCATCCTCGAGGTCCAAAATCCTTCACACTCAGTAAACCGAGTTAATAGCACCTGTCTATGTCAATGTAGTAAAACAACATGTCATCAACCCATCACACCTCATAATCAAAATCAAGTGTTTTAATAGCATAATAATCCAGATCACTTGCGAGCAAGTGTCCTCAAAGAATAAGTTCACTCAGTGTGCTAGAGCGGGATGTTACATACACCCCCTCTTGGTCTAAACTTCATCCCAAAGTTTCATGGTATAAATGCTGAAATAAAGTGTATCAAAGTATTATAAGCCTATCTATCAAACAAAAATGGAAATTGCTGGCGCATATCATATGCATCCTCCAAGGTTGTCGAGTGTGGACTATAGCTTTCCCACTGGACCTTGACCTGCTCTACCATTCGATGTCGTAGTTGTCGAATGCGATGATCCAAGATGTGGATCGGCTCAGCCGTGAGCACCCCCTCATCCGACACCCGCCAAGTGCTCAAGACAAAACATGTGTAGGATCACTAAACAAAATGTCTCAAACAGAGATGTGAAATACATTGTGCAAAATGCCTCAAGAATCAGGCAAGGCTAGTCAATAGGCCATGGGCCTCTCCTTTCCACAATATCGTAGGTTACCATGAACCTATGAGATATTTTTAGCCCCTTTTCCAACTGGATCGAACTCTTATGCAGTTTCAACCGCAAGAATACTCGATCGCCACATCGTAACTATGGTCGACACGACGTAGATCGACATAACTATTTTTCCGATAATGCACTTCTTGGATCCTTTGTATTATTGTTTGAATTTTCTCTTCCATTTCTTGGATCATTTCTGGTCCCACAAGGACCCTATCCTCCAGCTGATCCCAACTCAAAGGCGTCTGACATGGTCGCCCATAGAGAAACTCGAAAGGCCCCATATTAATGGTGCTCTGGTAACTGTTGTTGTAAGCGAACTCCACCCGTGGAAAGAATTATTCCTAACCATTTTATTGGTCCATCACGTACATGCACAACATGTCCTCCAAGGTCTGGTTCATTCGTTCAGCCTTCCCGTCAGTCTCCAGGTGATACGTAGTACTAAAGTTAAGTTGGGTTCCCAAGGCCTCTTAGAAACTCATCCAAAATCGTCCAATAATCACCAATCCTCGATTGGATATAATCCTCTTAGGCACGCCATGCAGCCTCACAATCTTACTGATGAAAACTCTAGCTATGTCAGGTGCCTAATACGGCATACGCACAAGAACAAAATGAGCACTCTTCGTCAGAGTGTCTACTACTACAAAAATCAAGTCATGTCTCCTTGCCATCAATGGCAATCCAACAATAAAATCCATCGAAATAACCTCCCATTTTGATTCCGGAATAGCATGTGGTTTTAGTAATCTATGTTCAGCCTTTACCTGTTGGCATTCTAGACATATGGCCACATAGTTGACTATGTCTACCTTCATTCCCTTCCAGAAGAATAAGGGTTTAAGGTCTGCCCTCATCTTCGTGACTCCTAGGTGAGCCATGTAAACTGCTCTATGAGCCTCGCTCAGGATCAACATCCTCAACTCGTCGTTCGGCAACATGTAGATCTGATTTTTAAAACTCAATAAACCATCACTATCAAATGAAAATCCTTCAAATCGTGGTACCATCATTGTGTTTTTTCCAATAAAACCCTCGACCTCTTTGTACCAGTCATCGTCACACTGTAAAGTTAGAATCTTTTGACGTAGATTCATCTAGAGACGCAGCACTAAAAAGATGCGTGGTCTTTGACTCAATGCGTCTGCCACTCATTTCACTGTTCCTTTTATGTAAGTAATCTCAAACTCGTACTCACTAAGAAATTCCGACCAACGTCGTTGTCGCACGTTCAGGTCGCTTTGCACAAAGAAGTGTTGTAATCCACAATGGTCAATCTTTAGTTCAAATTTTCATCCAAAAAGGTAGTGTCTCCAAACCTTCAAGGCATATACAATGGAGAACAACTCCAAATTGTGCGCTGCTTAGTTCTCCTCGTGACTTCTCAATTTCCTCGAAATGTAAGCGATCACCCATCCATCTTACATAGAGACTTCGCCTAAGCCTTCCTTAGATGCGTCAGTGCATACCAAGAAGTCCGCATCCATGTCCAAGACTTTTAGTATCGATGTTGTTGTCAACAACTCCTTGAGCCTCCGAAATGATTCCGCACATTTCTCGGTCCAAACAAACTTCTTGTTTTTCTTTTGCAATTTCATGATCGGATTTGCTATCTTCGAAAATCCCTCAACAAACCATCGATAGTATCCTACTCGACCCATGAAGCTATGCACTTCTGGGGCATTCGTTGGCATAGGCCATTCCATGATAGCCTTGACCTTTGTTGGATCCATGGCGATGCCTTCGCCAGAGATGACATGCCCTAAGTAGTGAATCTTCGATCGATAAAATGAGAATTTGGACAACTTCCCATACAATTTGTGCTCTCAAAGACACTGTAGTACCAAGTGTAAATGCTCATCATGCTCCTCCGTCATCTGAGAGTAAATCAAAATATCGTCAATGAATACTTGGACAAACTTGTCCAAGTACTCGCAGAACACCCCGTTCATCAAACTCATAAATACCCCTGGGGTGTTTGTCAATCCAAACAGTAAAACAATAAACTCGTAATGTCCAAACCTCATCTTAAAGGCAGTATTAGGGATGTCATCTTCGTTAATCCGTAACTAGTGGTATCCTGATCGCAAGTCGATCTTTGAGAACATCTTCGCGCCCTTCATTTGATCGAATAGATAATCAATCCTCGAAAATGGATACTGATTCTTGATCCTGGCCTTGTTCAATTGACGGTAGTCAATGCAGAGCCTCCACGACCCATCCTTCTTTCCTATGAAAATAACAGGCGCACCCCATGGTGACATGCTTGTACGTATCAGTCCCAGGTCCAGCAAATCCTTCAATTGCATTCTCAACTCCTGTAACTCCGAGGTTGACATCCGATAAGGCGTTCTAGCTATCGGTTCGGTTCCTGGTTTTAGGTCTATAGTAAACTCCAATTCCATCTCTGGTGGAATCCCAGGCAACTCCTTCGGAAACACGTCCGCAAACCCTCTCACCACCTAAAGGTGTTCTATACCTTATGCTACTCCCTTCTCGTTTAACGCAAGGATTGCATAAAGATTGCACCCCTTGCACATGCTCTTCCGAAGTTGTAAGGAAGAGATGAACCTCAGGGAAACTTCCTGGTTCCATCCTACAATCACACGTCTCTGTCCCTCGTCATTGACCAAGCTCAACCGTTTCATGTTACAGTTGAGTATCGCCTCATGCGATTCCAACCAGTCCATACCAATCACGGCATCATAAGATCCTAGGATCATGATGTATAGGTTGGCCCTTGTGACAAACTCTCCCTGGTTAAGGATACAACCCGTAACCTTTCCTCCAACCTTTTGTTTGGCTCCCTAGGCCATCTCTACGAAGCTAAACTCATCCTATTCTACTTCCTTTACCTTAATCATTTTTAGCGTTGCACCGGAAATGAAAGTCTTAGTCGCACCGGGATCTATCAAAATACTAAGGGTCTGGTCAGCGACGGTACCTATCGTCTCGAGCACATTTGACTGATGCTCTGACTGGTGGTTATACACCGCTGCATGAATCTGATGGGCCTTGCCCATATCTCCCACGGTAGTGGGTCCGGTTGATCTGGACACTCTAGTCCTCTTGATCGGGCAATCACGTTGGTAGTGTGGCTCCCCACATTCTGACATACTTTCTTCGGCCCAGTAATCTTGGTAACTGAAGTAGAAGATGAATTCTAACACCAAGTCCAACACAAAATTGTTGACCATAAGTTTCTCGGTAATTTGGGTGCGGAGCATACCGAAGCAGGTCTAAAATGGGCCTCATACTCGGGCCCCGTGCGGTTACCTTGTCGCTAGGCATCGAACTCGTGGATATGATGCTCAATGAATTCCTCAGAAGATACCTCTCTTGGAACCATTCCTCAAACAATTCCCATGACACATCATCAACAACCATGTTCAAAAGTGGCAGGAGCATCTTTCGCCATAGAAGAGCACTCCCTTGCAGTTGACAGACCACCCTGCGAACCTTCAAGCTGGAGGTCGTAATCATGAAGCGTGAAGCACAATGCCTTGCTCCACAACCGTGCCTCAACAACACAGCCATCTGCGACATTCGTGGGGTCGAGAACTTATCTCTCTCAAGTTCTCAGTGGATGCTAACAGTACTATCTATGGAGTGATGTGGACCCTCAGGGGTACAGGTTCCCCAGCCTCATCTTAGTACCGATGATGAATCAAGGCCCTTTGACAATACCTAGAAGGACCTTTTCATACCATCATCATCCTTTACAATAAGAGAATCCAGCCCAAGGACTTGTTCCTCCCCATGGGGGGTTCAACTCTGAGGGTGTGGGAACTTCTGGAGGCGTCACAACTCCTTCCATTACACCACGTTGCGAACCTCTGAGGTGTCCTCTAAACAAGATCACCCGATGATCTCGTTAAATTTTTAAGCAACGCTATAATGATACTCAAAGTTTACTGCAGTGGAAAGCATGGAGATCCATAGTCACAGGGTTGAACCCACTCTGATACCATATGTAACGCCCCCATCATTACGTTTACAAGCGAAACAACAGTGAATTTTTTTTTTGACAAAACAGGAGAACAACAACGATTACAGCTAGACAACACAGCTAGCAGTGAGCACCACGCCTATAGAACAGGAAACAACAATTAAGTCTCCACACACAGGCATAAGGGAGAATGGGAAAAACATGCACATAATAACATGGAGGATCGACTACCCGTCCAACACAACACGACCATGCCTACAAGCTGAGGGAAAACCTCCCCATCCCTACACAACGGCCTAGACGAAAAAGGTGAGAACCTCAAGGCGCACCTTTCTAATGCCTGAAGGTGTTCAACCCAGGCACCAAGCAACTTGCAACACCCGACAAACTCACACCGAAAGCACCGACTCTGGCCAAGGTCTCATTCTCCGCTATCCCACAGGGCACACCATGATCCCCGCATCAGGAAACTTGTCGTTCCCAGGTGATAGATGCGTCAATAACCTCGGCACAAACATAAGCTATCCGGACCAAGGACTCTAGGAAACTTCGACGCACTAGGAACCAAATAGTGACTGGGAGACTATACCTACCCCCACACAAAAGGTCGACAAGACACAAGAGGATGAAGACAAGGGGTGACGCCAACCCACCCTACATCGTCCCCTACCCCACCAATCATCCAGGCTAACCGGTCCATGATTACATTCTAACTTAACATGGGTTCCATTCTAATGGGGCACGTCAAGTTGCAAATTGTTTCGGCATAGATTATCCATCTAATTTTAGCAAGTCTAAATTATAAATCGATATTTAACTCAACGTCAGATTAAAAATAGATACAATCCAATCGACCATTCTACATTATACCTTAGTCATTAAATTCAATCAATAACATCAATTACGAATCATTTCGTCAATTCTGCATCACAATTTAATCATCAGATTCGATATAATAACATCGACTACGAAACAATTCGACAATTATGCATCACAATTCCATCTTTGACCACAATTTAACTTAGCGATTTTAGCCTCTCCTTGGGTCAATACTTACCAAACTATTTAATCATTAATCACAGTCTAAATTGGAAATTCGATATTAATCCAAATCTCCATCCAACTATCCACCAACTTAATTAACAACATTAACGATTTTATGGTAGAATGCTACCATTATAACACTGATGAACAATCAATCTCGACACGTGGTCTATCTATATTGACCGAACCAACAATACTACCTATCTTTTTAATAATGAGAAGGAAACTGCTAACTATTATCTTCACTGTATCAAATTAACAAGGCAATTAACATAACTATTACCTAACCATTAATATAGAAAATGACAAGGCAGTTGACATAACTGTTAACAAATAATTAATAGCAAAATCACAAGTCCATTCTCATGACTACTATCATAACGAGTAAGATAGAAATGGCAATACAATTAACGCTTTAATTAACATAACCATTAGTAAAGCAATGGCAAGGCAATTAAGGTAACAGTAACAATCAATATAATGATGACAAGGCAATTATTAAAACTATAGCAAGACAATTAATATATCATTAATAGTATTCAAGGCGATTTTCAAGGCAAAAAAATAGTTGTACCACATCTCAGCGACACGCAATACATAGTGGTGGCAACTTGTGCCCAATCCCAGCAACGCATTCCAATTTAGATGGCAAGACATGGTCAATCATTGACAAAACATAGACACTAGCTAAAGGAAAAACGGTATCACAGTTTAAAGGCCAATTCATGGTCATTTGTTGCAATTTCAGTCACATTATCAAAGGCAAATCGTGGTCAATTAAGGCAGGGACAAAGTCATCCGTTTTAACAACAATTTGAGGGCATGTAACAACAAATTAGTCAATATTTTTAGCATCAATTCGTGGACGTTTACAACAAATCTGTCATGATTTTAAATAGTAAAAATTCGTGGGAAATCATTCGGCAAAATGGTCAACATTTCGAAGGGCAAAAACGTGGTTGGTAATCCGGAAAAACACAGCATGAAGTAATGCGCAGTTCGTGGGCATTCACAGGAATAAACATGGTAAGTTTTAAAGAATAACCCAACCTTCAACAGGGGAAAAGAAAGTCACCCCAACAGTAAATGAAATGCAATCCAGAGAGGGGCGAATTTGCCAAGAACAAGGTAATTATAACATAAATTCTTAAGTGCAAGACAGTCTTCTTCAAGGGAAAATAGCCCCAAAGGTAAAAACGAAATGCAAACTTGAGAGGGATGAATAAATCGTGGTTTCCCCTTTTCACTGCCAAGATGCCAATGCCAACGCATACAGGAAAACAAAAACATTTTTGTCTTTCTTACCAGGGTACCAAATGTAAAACACAGACAAAGAATTTAATTGTTTTTCCATTGCCAGAATACCATTCCAAAAATGTAGACATGAATCAACTTGTTTTCCATTGCTAGAATATCAATACAAAAATGCAGACATGAATCAACTTGTTTTTCCATTTCCAGAATGCAAATACAAAAATGCAGACATGAATCAACTCGTTTTCCATTGTTAGAATGCAAATACAAAAATGGAGACATGAATCAACTCGTTTTCCATTGCCAGAATACAAATACAAAAATGCAGACATGAATCAACTTGCTTTCCATTGCCAGAATACTAATACAGAAAGAAGACAACAGTAAGAGAACCGAAAGGATCCAATGGGAAGGCTCATGGAATGATTGCAGGGGTTCTATCAGTCAAGGCATAGAGAAAACCAACCAGGACACCAGATAATCCACACGCAGAGGTCATTGCTAGATGGAAGAATCAACAATTAGCCAGGGGAAAACATCAAGGTAGACGAATGATAGGTACGTCCTTTGCTTCATCATCCTCGCACAGAAAAGCAGGGCGTTGAGATCCATAGGTCTTTTAATGCTAAGGCGACGACCGTAGATCAGGCTCTTGGCCGACTGCTCCGGCGAGGAATGGTGAGCTAGGGATGAAGGCTAACTAACCACGAAGGTCACAATAAACACAGCAAGGTGGTCAAGACGTGTGGGAAAATGAAGGCCATCAGAGACAACAACCATTGAGCTAGGCTAAGAAAAGTTTTCGTCATCAACTTAAAAAGACATCAGTTTACTTTTCCAAAAATAAGAAGATCCAAGCATAAGTCCTAATACAATCTACGAAGCAAAAATGAATAGAGCGTACCGTTGCCTGATCGCCTGCTCTGAATGATGTCCCATGCACTCCATGCCACTTCCGCTTGCTGACCGATGAGACTTCACCGGTACCTCCCAGCTGATGCTAGGGGTAATCTTCTCCCCCCTTAGCCCCCCGAGCCACAAAGGGGCCACACCCTCACTATCTAGAGATTTCGATTAGCTCCCAGCTCGCCTCGCAAGGCCGAGCTACCACTCCTCACCGAGCCAGGTATCCCAACTCCCACAAGTTAAATCAGTCAAGTAGATATTTTTTCAGCATAACGTTACGCAAACAGAAGATGATTCAACCTCCATCACCTCCCTTCATTATATAGTGTTTCATGGTTCCTTACTTTCCAAAAATTCTCTTTTAGTTAAGTTTTATAATTAAATTCCTAAACATTCATCTCCGTACAAGTGTCACCCATCCCCTTCATTCCTCCATAAATTAACTTCTTTAATTAATTAATTATCTTTGTTTCCCTCACCCACCTAGAGTTACTCCTAGAATCACTCCTAGGCATCCCCAAATTCTCTTACAGGTTTTAATGGATTTCCCTGATATTAAACTGCTAGTTCAGTTTAAAATAGAAATCTCTTAAATGCTAGATACTTTTTCTAAGGTTTTTTCCCTTATGTTCCCCTTTTTTCCTTTTTATGTTTACCTCTTTTCCTAGTTTCCTAAATTTTTAGATTTTCCCTCTTTCCCCTTTTTAATTAGAACTCAGAAAGGTAGGTGTGGAAATTAACCCTTTTTCCCTTTTCTCATTTAATTAGTATTTTAAATTATCAAAATAATAAAATGATTAATTCTTTTTTTTTTATTAAACAATTAATTTCTTACTCCCTTCGTATTACAAGATTTAACGAAGGTCATAATTATTATTTATGTGGTTTTTATTATTATTATTATTATTATTATTATTATTATTATTATTTATAGAGAGATAAAATTTTACCACTAGCATAGTTTAGACTTAAGCCTTAATTTTCGTTACAGGGCGACATTTAATTAGGGAATTTGTTTTAAAAATTTCTTAACACATTATCCGTCCCAAGGCCACCTAGGTTCATTCCTCTATCATCAACAACGCAATGTGCCCTTCAGGATGCACTAGCTGCTCCAAGGGTGCCACTCGCCTCAATCTGTTTCCCTTGCGTGGCGTGCCCTTCAAGACACACTACGTGCTCCAAGGGTGCCACTCGCCTCTTTCCATTTTTATCATGTGACATGCCCTTCAGGACGCACCACGTGCTCCAAGGGTGCTAGTCGCCTCTTGACTAACTTGGTAGATATCAATAACCCCTGGAGTCACTACTCCGTTAGGTGAACTTGTGGGAGACTAAAGGCCTCTAAGGAATAAGGCCCCCGCCTTATTGCACGCTCCTTAGAATCATCGTGAGTGATTGTCGTAGTCGTCCCTCATGGCATCGTGGGTCCTATCGAACTAGGTAAACGTTAACCTACAGTTCGAGCCACGACGAGAGTGCTAGTAGGTTGTGGCAGGGCTGTTGTCCACACCTCTCCCTCAACATCTTTGGTAGTCGTGTGTGAGCCCTTTACTCCACATGTGAGTCTGGTTGGAAAGCTATTGTTAGCTAGCATCATCAACAAATCATGTCAGAACATACCCATATCATATCATCTAATCAGATGCACTAATATCACAGTAAAACAATCAAACCCCAATGGTACACTCCCTGATTCAATCTGGAGTCCAAGGGATTCCATCGATGCCTCTGCATCCTCTAGGTCCAAAATTATGCACACTCAGTAAATCGAGTCAATAGCACATGTCTATGTCAATGCAGTAAAACAACATGCCATCAACCCATCATGCCTCATAATCAAAATCAAGTGTTTTAATAGCATAATAATTCAAATCACTTGTGAGCAAGTGTCCTCAAAGAATAAGTTCTCTCAATGTGCCAGAGCGGGATGTTACATTGCATTTTCCATTGCATTGTTTAGTGAACAACATTAATAGATGACTAAACACTATACTAACGTATAATCAAAGTATTGAATTTTTAATACTAGACTAGCAAGGAAATTTTCCATTGCATTGTTTAGTGGAAAACATTAATAGACGACTAAACACTATACTAACGTATAATCCAGGTATTGAATTTTTAATACTAGACTAGCAAGGAAATTTGTCATTGCATTATTTCTATGGAAAACATTAATAGATGACTAAACATTATACTAACGTATAATCCAAGTATTGAATTTTTAATAATAGAAGAGAAGGAAGGGTCTTCGTCTTGTAATGTCGTGTAATAGGAGGATACAATATTTACAAAGTCAATGTAGTAATCATTTTGTTTGGTTACAAATTAAGGGAATTGCAGTACATACATCTTTTTGTTATTGGGTATTTCATTGAGCTCATACAATGGGAATTGAAGTTCATACATTTTTTGTTATTTGGTATTTCAGTCCGGTCATACAATGCCTACCAAATAACAATGTCCTTTAGCAATAGTGACTGTTAAATTGACATGAGACCGAAGAGAAGCGATGTTATTGTCACTCTAGGAGAGTCTGATTCAAATGCACATTGAATATCTTTTTTGAGTAGTTTGACGATTTTTGTTGGATTTTGAATACGTTGAAAGTGATGTAGCAATGCGGTTGACTATTTATTTCGTGAGGATGTTTTGAAACATAAACCCAATGACTGAATCCAAGGCCACTATGCAACATAAGAAATTGTCATAAATGATTGACATAATCTTTTGTGTCATTTTGTTTATTAATAAAAAATTATCCAAATGAAAACCGATACCTATATTATAAGAAGTGTTGTGTGGCAGCGTAGTCCCTACCGGGTTGAATTGGAATAAATGCACAGGATGGAAAAAATTAGCGGAGGAAGATAGAAACTGTAGCGGAGATGTGGCAAGCAACATGAAGCACAGGTGGTATCCATGCAGTAAATGACACATGGCCTCTAGAGTCCCATTTATTTTTTGAAAGTATAAAATCTATTTTTCTATATTGAAAATTTATGTCTATTTTGTCTCTATATGTGGCAGGACAGAAAACAATTATATTCAAATTAAATAAACACAGTTTTATTGACATTCAACATAGTGGAAGATAAAAATTTATGAGGACATAAATATAAAAGGAGATAAAAAACAGTTTAATTTGAAATATATCAAAAAATAATATTGTTTGTTACATATTCCTGGAAATTTAAATGCATTTGTCATACAGACTAGGATTGGGGCTCCCGCAGACCATAAGCATAATGGAAGATACAAATTTATGAGAACATAAATATAAAAGGAGATAAAAAAAAAATTATTTGAAATATATCAAAAAATAATATTGTGTGTTACATATTCCTGGAATTTTAAATGCGTTTGTCATATAGACTAGAATTGGGGCTCTCGTCGACCTTAAGAGAAATATGTACAAGAAATAAGACTGTAGAAAGAAGAAGTGGGCGAGGGTAGAGTGTAATCCCTGAAAATAATAAATTGAAAGGTATCAATATTTGGCTAGATGTTTCTATTTAAAAAAGTAGAATAATTGGGCTGATAAACAAAGTAGGATGTGATCAATATAGAATTACAATGATGGTACATATCACCCCTTTTGTTATTTTCTTGCTTATGCCTTTTTATTGATGTCGTCGACGATTACTGGAATCATGACAACTTCCTGTTGCCTTTCATCGATGACTTGCTTCAATTCCCTTTTGAGCCATTCTTCGATGTAGATTTTCATTGGGGCGACATTGATCTCATTCCATATTTTTATGTTGAAAAGTTCATTTTCTAATTCCATGAAGTTGATAGAAAGATTACTCAGAGTCTGATCAATTTCTGCACCGAATAGTGGACTAGCCAGTTGTCGACGTCATCTTCACCATATTCAAGGATGTTGTAAAACTTTTCCAAAGACAACGCCTTAAAAATATCAACCTATTTATCAAAGGCTTTCTTAGCTAAGGGAAAGGAGTTGATGATTAAGTTTGGGTCTTGGAAGTCGTTGGTCCTTTCGGCTAAGTCTATTCTAGTCATCTTTGTGAAAAAGTTTTCTTTCTTTGATATGGCTTGTTCACATGATTGGACAATGAGATGCAGGTTTTTGGATGAGATATATTGTTGTCTTCTTCTCATTTATGTCATGTTGTTGACAATGGTGCCAAAATGAAGGATTGTGTCTAAATAGAAATGTTCTTCATCTTTTAAATCCGCCTGCAAATGTTCGATCAAATTATGTGCCCTCGTTCCAAGGGAAGTCATCGTTTGTGATGTTTCCCACACCTTAGTAATCAGTTCCATTATTTTCTTGATATTATTCTCCACTTTTCCTCTACACAATGCGAGGAGGCTGGAGGATCCTTTTAACTTGGTTGTAGGGGTGGCAGGCATGTCTATTACCAAAGGATTGACAAGCAATGGCATAGGAATTAAATCTTCTTCCAATTCCCTGACCCGGTCCTTCAGTCTGGAATTCTCGGCCTCAATGCCTCCAATGGAATCATCAAGAGCATCTGTGGTCGTTGTGTGAAGTCAACATATTTGGGAGGACCTCATTTTTGAAAGGTTAACCTCTGAATGAGGTTTTCGTTTCTTATTTTTTACATCTTTTTTTTTCAATAATTAATTTTTTGGACTGGCTGTCAAAAATAATGCTCTAGAACACGAAGGATTCATCTTCATCAAAATTTTTGGTATCATCTATGTCCATTGGATGACTATGATGGATCGTGTCTCTGGGATGATCAAGGTAGTGGAATACACTATCCATATCAATCTCAAGTTCCATGTTCTCACTCTCAATTCCAGGCTCTTTCGCCTGTCCCACGACTTTTTTTCTCTTCTTGTCCACTGGAAGCTTGTGATAACTATTAATTTTAGGGTTACGAGGGTCGTTTTCCCCTACTCCGTTTGAAGAATTCTAAGTTTCTTTGTTGTGGTGGTGGGCCATTGGAGTGATGCTCTGGGATGACGTACTTTTGTGAATGATATCCCCTTAGTGAACACTCTTCTCACCAGGGCCTTTTCCATGTTGCTTGTACAATTCAGTGGTGCTTTGCAATGTGTCTAGGTCATCGACATTAGAAGAAGGAGCTTTGTCGTCAATGTCTTTGTTTTCAGTCACGTGTTTTTTGAAAAAAGAATTGTCGAAGCCAAGTGTTTGTAAATGTTGTAATTTTTTTTTATTAGGGTCGAACCCTCTTGGGATTTCAACATATCTTAGGTTCAAGTTGCTGAAATGGGTTGCGAATTCGTCAATTTTGTTGACGTTCCTCAACACGAAGTCTAGAATTTCCAAGGCGGAGGAATGAACTATTTTTTTCTCTTCTCTTTGAATAGATGCAACCAATAGTTGTATTTCCTTGCTACTTCCATAACAAACATTATGTCCGTAACGTGACATGGAAGGAGAATAGGTTTTTCCCTGGAGCCAAAAATCCTTATCACAGTTTAATTATCCATATGTTCAATTGCCCCCTTCCTTTCCAAAAACCTAGTTGCCTAGTCAGATATGCGGGGAGCATCTTCTCCTAAGAAAAAAACTTTTAAAATAGACACAAATCCTTTAAAGCCTCATAAAAATGGTGGGAGGCCTTGTTCTTCTACAAGGCTTGGTACCAAAACGTTACTGGGTTGAATTCCCATTTTTCCTTCTTAGACATAGATAGTTTTGGAAACTAGTAGCAATGTGCTATCGAGAAAACCAAGTAGGATGATATATAAAATTTCTTCTCCTTTTTGAAGCTTCAAAATTGGGAACAAATTTCATGGGAAATTAGCTTGCCCCAATAAAAAATGGCTTGTTCCTTGACTATGAAATACAAAATATAAATAGCCATCCGGGATATAGTTACTGTGGACTCCTATCCCGTTATTCTTGTAAACAACCAGGCAATTTCCCGGAATGGATTTCTAAATGAACTAACCTGGAAGCTTGTGATATCTTCAGGAACTGCCATCGGGTCTTCCAAGAAATCGAGCAAGAGGTCCAACCGGTTATTATGATTTGTTAGGAATTATTTGGAATCTTCTCCTTTGAACGTTAATGTTGGCTCTGACAATATTAACATTAGACGAAATACCTGAGGTGAAAAAGAAACAAAAGAGTGATCTCGTGGTTGAATAATTATTTGGTCTAAAATATATTTATCGGTGCACCAAGAGAAAAACTCCTTACAGTAAAACAATTCAGGGACACAACCTGCACGAGTAATCTCAGAGGTCAAAATTACTTCGTTCTGGTCAACAAGGGATGAGTAATAAGAATATGCCTTGGACCACTAGAAGTTCTGGTGCTCGCGCACAAAGATGTTCACTATATCTCCACAAAACTGTTGGTGAGATGAAGCCATAGGTTTATGAGAACGTTAGTTTTCTCCATGCGATGGTTGAAATGAACAGTTGGAGGCGATAATATAACCCTATGCAAATGTTGGTTCAATGCTTATGAATGGGAAATATCCTTGAGCCTTTCACTCATTAATGACAATCTGTATGGGTGCTGCATGATGAGATGTTGGGAGTAAACCTTACTTATTGCATATTTAGAAGTGCGAAGGTGGAGGGTATGATGAATTTCAATTAAGGATTGGAGGTTTCGTGAATGTCCCAACCCGACGACGTGTGGACGACATTTCATGATTTTGAAATCAACACTCGGAAGGGATAATATAACCCTCTGCAAATATTGGTTTAATGCATATTAATAGGAGATCTCCTCGAGCCTTTCACTCATCAATGAAAATCTATACGGTTCCTGCATGATGAGCTCTTAAAATTAAAACTTAGTAATTGCATATTTAGAAACAAGATATATATATATATAGTGCAAAGGTGACAGAGACGAGGAAGAGCAAGGAAGGAATGGAAAGGTCTAAAAAGCGGTAGAATGAGATTCAAAATAGGGTTACAGGGGATACTCAGGAAGGGTGAGTGTTCGCCGATCAAATCTTATGTATCGGAATTTTTTACTACGAAAGGTGTAAAACGGAAGAGAGCATGATGGGGTAGTTCAACGGCCAGATTGTATATTTGCAAAATTCCGAGAAAGTGGCTAAGTATGGAATAGGGAAATGGTTGGTCAGACTAGTTTTCAGAATTGAGGATTGAATATTTAGTGAACGAACCAACCCGATGACGCACAGATGGCATTCCATGATGTTTGAAATTAACGTTCGAAAGGGATAATATAACCATCCAAAAAGTTTGGTTTTATGCGTATTAATGGGAGATATCCTCAAATCCTGGTTTAGCATTAACGCTTTCTAATTGCATACCTAGAAATAAGATCTTATATATACTTTCTAATTGCTAATTTCAAAGGGCGTGGGAACATGAAACAACGATTAGGAATTGGATATTTCTTGAACCCACCAACCCGACGATCAATGAAAGAAATTCGAAGAAATGGAGAAGTATGGAGAATGGATGGATGGGCTTCAAATGGGGTGACAATAGTTTCATAGGAGACGGGAGGATCCAACAGTCAAATTGTATGTCTCGGAAGTTTTCAGCGAAAAATGTGTACCACGGAAGAGGGGATGATAGGTAGAGTGTAATACAGAAGATGATATGATGAGTCTTGTTGTAAATTTGTATATCATGGAAGTCAAGGTACTGTTTGTAGGTCACGTATCAATAGAAGTGAAATATAGATCCCGCCTACCCGAGAATTCGCAGTCGGAGAAGTGGCTAGGTATGGAATGGGGAAGCGGTCGATTGGAGTCACGATATAAAAGCACGAGTGAAAATGTGAACCCACGAGTCTGCCAACCCACGTAACTAGACATTTTTGGGAAAACGACCAAGTGACGAGAGAGATAAAGTACATGGATACGAGAAACGAGAATTTGGTTAAGTATAGAACACAAAAAAGAAGGGTTAATATATTCACATCTGTAATAGATATCCCATTTCCTGGAAATATCTTTTCTGCATGTTTATGGAGAAGTTATATACTTATTGCATATACTTGGAAAGAAGTGTGAGGATGGTGGGAACAAAAAAAAAAATGACTAGGAATTGGAAATTGTTTGAATCCGCCAACCCGACGATCCACGTAAGACATTGCAAGAAATGGCCATGGAAAGCGATCAGACATGCTTCAAAATAGGCTGAAAAGGGTTCTCGAGGAGACATGATGCCCCAACGGTCAAAGTGTATTGATAGAAACTTTTGAGTGCATAATGTGTAACACGGAAGAGGGGCTGATGTAGGAGTCTAGAAGTCAAGTTGTATATCGTGGAAGTCGGGGGGTTGTTTGTAGGTAGAGGAACACTGGAAGTGCACTCTGCCTATTCGAGAATCTGCAAGAGAAAAAGTCCGGTAAGTATGGAATTGGAGGCGCGAAAAAGATTCCAAGAAATCATGGAATATGGAAAGCGTACGCAGGGGCTTCAAAATGGTGTGACAATAGTTCTCGAGGAGACGTGAGGACCGAAAGGTCAAATTGCAGGTCTCAGAACTTTCGTGTGCAAACTGTGTATCATGGAAGAGGGTATGATGTGGGAGTGCGGCAGTAAATTTGTATATTGCGGAGGTCCAGGTGTTGTTTGTAGGTCAGAGAACAATGGAAGTGCAATATAGAGCATGCCTTCCTGGGAATCCACGATGTGAAAAGTGGCTAGGCATCAAATGGCGAGTGTTCTGTCAGAGTCGCGATATGAAATCACGAGCGCAAATGTGAACCCGTGAGTCAACCAACGCGTGCATTGAGACATTTTGGAAAAAACTACTGAGTAACGAGAAAGAGAGATTAGAGGGGAAAGAGAAAAAAGAATTTGGTTAAGTATAAAAGAGGGAAAAGAAGGTCCAATATATTCAAATCTGCAATAGATATTCCATTTCCTGGAAATATCTTTTTTGTATGTTTCTGGAGAAGTTGTATACATATTGCATATACTTGGAAATAAATTTGATGGTAGCGGGCACAGGAAACAACAACTAGAAATTGGAAATTTCCTGAACTTGGAAACTCGACGATCCATGAAAGAGATGTCAAGAAATGGTAAAGTGTGGAAAGTGATCGGACGGGCTTCAAAATAGGGAGACAAGGGTTCCCAAGGAGACGTAAGGCCTCGACTGTCAAATTGTATCGAAAAATTTCAGTGCAAAATGTCTAACACGGAAGAGGGGATGATGTGGGAGTCCAGAAGTAAATCTTCATATCGCAGAAGCCAGAGTGTTGTTTGTAGGTCACAGAACAATGGAAAGTGCAATTTGGAAAAAGGGGAAGTTCTCGGTCGAAACGCGTGGATCTACCAACCCGCGCAGCAAGACATTTTCAGAAAAAATGACTAAGTCGCCATAAAGAGAAACTACAGGGGATAAAAGAGTGGGAAAATAGAAAGGCAGAGGACAATTTTTGTAAGTGGGAATTGCTTTCAAATAAGCCCCATTGTTGCAAAACCATCTTTTTCTAGTAATTGCTAGCAAATTGTTTGTTGAAGATTAGATTTTATTGCAACTTGTGGGAGTAATTGTGTTCTTGATACATTCTTCCATGACTTTAACATATTATCTTAAGTATTAAACTCCTTTCATGATGGGTTGTTAGCATTAAATATTAATAATTGCATATCTAGAAACTAGAATGACGATCTTGCTGCAACATTGTGACTTGGTCTTTCTATGTTCTATCTGCATGATGAATAGAATTGAACGTTGGTTTGAAACTATCTAAAATTCATTTTTATTTCCATAAAATCCTGATGGATCGACACAGTGCATTGTCATATAATTGTTAGATGCTCCATTTTAGAACAAATTACTTAAGCAAATACAATATCGAAGAATTATGAGACTATCTAACCATGCCAATGAGAAGGTGTTAAATCCAGAAAACAAGCAGTAACCAAGACTCGAAGGAAATTTTTTTAATAGTAAATCCATTAAAAAAATAAGAATACCGAGGATTGTATATCTATCCCTAGAAATTTGACTGAGTTCTTTGGACCAAAACATTGAACATATTTTCCATAAACACAGGCACACGATCTGCAACATGGAGGAGCCATTGAGATGCTCTTCAACATGCATACAAAATTGATTACCATGCTTTTTTTTAAGGAAATCCTTGCAGTCTTCTCCTCGGTGGATTAATGTTCACTGCCCCGATCTAAATATTTTGTGGAAGACCTGAGCCGACAAAGAAACATGAGAGTGGGTCCGTAGTGGGATAAATCCTTGGCTTGAAGCAGATGAACAACAATCCTGCGGTAAAATTGATAGTTCTCACAAGCTTCCCATGAGGAAGAAGACGAAAAATGTTGTAGAGAAAATGAAATAGCCTAAAACTGAAAGTTAGGACACACCAAGAAGCCACCTCCTCACAGTCGAAAACTTCAGGGACACAGGTTGCACGAGAAATTCCAGAGGCCTAAATTAGTCCATTCTGAGTGGAAGGGGATGACTAGTAGGAATATTCCTTTCACCAGTGGGAGTTCTGGTCCTCATTCCCTAAGATGTTAATTGTATATCCAAAGAAAAGGATAGTGGTCCTGCAATTGAATAATTTTTTGTCTTGAAATATATATCTGGGAGCATCAACAGATCATTTCCTTGCAGTGAAAGACTTCCACCCAAAACGAACTAATTTTGACCCCTAGAATTCCCACTTTCAAGATGCAAAGAGGCTATTGTGTTTAGCATCGATTTCTTTTCTGAAACCCCTTCTTTTGGTGTTGTCAGGACCGCCATCGTCGAGCCAGGAAGTGTTGCCCATTATGGTTGGTTTCAATTTGGACGCAGTAGTGGGAACAGTTTGTGCATTGCCATCATCCATTGTTGTATCATCGTCCATCAGATCATCTTCTTTCGGATTGAAATCCATCGCATCAACCTCTACACCAACCATCAATGAAGGAAGGTAGGTTGTCTGAGCAGCCATGGTTTCCTTGGAATTCTTTGGCTTGAAATATATCTCTCGGTGCACCAAGGTACCATCTCCTTTTTTTCTATTGGGCGGAGGGAGATAAGTAGTAAGAATATGCTCTAGAATACTAGAACCTCTGGCCATCATGCCCAAAGGTTTTTATTGTATCTAGACAAACCTACTATGGAATTGCTGCCATAAGTTAACAAGAATTTTCGTTTTCTTTAGATGATGTTGAAATGAAAATTGAAAAGGGATAATATAACCCTCTACAAATCTTGGTTTAATGCATGTCAATGGAAGATCTCCTTGATCCTTTCACTGATCAATGACAATCTCCAGGGTTCGTGTCTAATGAGTTGTTACCATTAAATCTTACTAATTGCATATTTAGAAAAAAGTGCGAAGGTGGCGGTGACGACAAAGAGTGATTAAGAATTAGATATTTCATAAAGGCACCAATCGACCGACGCACAAAAGATATTGCAACATGTTTGAAATGAATACTTGGAAAATATAACACTCTTCTCTGAAAATCTTTGTTTAATTCGTATCAATGAAAAATATTATCCACATTTCAGACATTAATGACAATATTAACGGTTCCTGCAGGATGAACTACTAGAATTGAAGCTTAATACACGCATATCTAGAAAGAAGTACGAAGGTGGTGGGGATGGCGAAGAGAAACTAAGAATTGTACATTTCGTCTACACGCCAACCTACAAAACATATTCCAAGAAATGGCCAAATATGGAAAGCGGTCAGGTGGGTTTCAAAAATAGGGTCACAAGATATAGTCAAGAGACGTGAGGGGCTGATGGTGAAATTGTATGTCACAATGACAGATTTCAGCCATCAATTTGTATATTGCGGAATATCGGGTGATGTTTGTACGTAGTGGAAGCTCAATGTTGAGGAAGGCTAGCAAGGAACCGACGATGGTATTAGTGGCCAAGTATGCAATGCAAAAGTGGTTGGTCAGACTCGTGATATAAAAGCATTAGACACAATCAGAACATGAAATATTGACGGGCTTGAAAAGAGGGCCACAAGATCTACTCAGGAGACGTGAGTGCTCGATGGTCAAATTGTATCTACCCCAACTATTGAATGAAAATTGTGTAACACGGAAGAGGAGACAATGACGGATTTCAAGGGTCAATTTGTATATTGTGGAACTTCGGGTGTTGTTTATAAAAGCATGAGACATTCGAAAAAAAGACACATTCGGAAAAAGGACCAAGTAAATAGAAAGCAAAAGAAAACGAGATAAAGGAATTTTTTTTTCCTAATTTGTAGATCGTGGAAGTCTGGGTGTTTTTTGCAGGTGGCAGAACAATGGAAACACAATGTTGAACCCACCTATTCGGGAACCCATGATCCAAAAAAGTTATTCAATATGAAACGGGGAAGCGGTTAGTCGGGCTAGTGATATAAAAGTAATAGTGGAAATCTAAAGACGTGAATCCACCAACTTCAACACTTAGACATTTTTCAAAAAATGAGTAAGTAACCAAAAAGGGAGAGCAGAGGGAAAAAAGAAAGGGGATGGCAATTTTCGGAAGCAGGAATTGGTGTAAGAAAGCCCCATTGATGGTCTTAATAGTAATTATGAAGCACATTAAACATGTGAACAGGTTCTTCAATCAAGGAATAGATACAACGAGCCATGCTTATAGTTTCCAGGATCTAATTTGTATAAGAGAAGCATCAAAAAGCTACAAGAAAATCAATTTTGGGATGTTAAGTAAATTTATTGTACTGTCATCTTCACCACAAGTATAACAACGACAAATTTGAATTTTAATGTCCTCTCATTGATATGATAGTTCCATTGGACTTTGCATAGTATATATATTCTTTTATTTCAAATTATTCTAGGAGATTAATTTTGCTAAGTTCATCGATCAAGGAAAAGTGCTAAAAATAAGATAAAGGGGAATTTGTTTGCTAATTTGTAGATCGCGGAAGTCTAGGAGTTTTTTGCAGGTGACAGAACAATGGAACACAATGTTGAACCTGCTTATCTGAGAACCCGCGATCCAGAAAGTTTGTTCAATATGAAATGACAAAGAAGTTGATCGGGCTGGTCATATGAAAGTAAGTGGAAATATGAAGACATGAATCCACCAACTCCCACACCTAGACATTTTCTGAAAAATGAGTAAGTAACCAGAAAGGAACAACAGAGGGAAAAAAAAAGGCGGGATGGAAATTTTCGAAAGAGGGAATTGGTGTAAGAAATCCCCATTGATGGTCTTAACAATAACTATGAAGTGCATTAAACATGTGAACATGTTCTTCAATCAAGGAACAAATACAACGATCCATGCCTATAGTTTCCAGGATCTGTTTGTATAAGAGAAGCGTCAAAAAGCTACAAGAAAATCAATTTTGGGATGTTTAAGTAAATTTATTGTACTGTCAGCTTCACCGCATGTATAACAACAACAAATTTGAATTTTAATGTCCTCTCATTGATATGATAGTTCCATCGGACTTCGCATAGTATATATTCTTTTATTTCAAATTATTCGAGGAGATTAATTTTGCTAAGTTCATCGATTAAAGAAAAGTGCTAAAAATGAGATAAAGGGGAATTTGTTTGCTAATTTGTAGATCACAGAAGTCCAGGTGTTGTTTCCAGGTGGCAGAACAATGGAAATGCAATGTTGAACCCGCCTATCTGGTAACCCGCCTATCCGGGAATCTGCAATCCAAAAAGTTTGTTCAATATGAAACGGGGAAGCCGTTGGTCGGGTTGGTGATATAAAAGTAACAGTGGATATCTGAAGACGTGAATCCGCCAACTCCCGCACCTAGGCATTTTTTGAAAAATGAGTAAGTAACCAAAAAGGGAAAGCAGAGGGAAAAAATAAAGGGGATGGAAATTTTCGAAAGAGGGGAATTGGTGTAAGAAATCCCCATTGATGGTATCAACAGTAACTATGAAGTAAATTAAACATGTGAACAGGTTCTTAAATCAAGGAATAGATACAACAAGCCATGCTTATAGTTTCCAGGATCTGTTTGTATAAGAGAAGCATCAAAAAGCTACAAGAAAATCAATTTTGGGATGTCTAAGTAAAGTTATTGTACTATCAGGTTCACCACAAGTATAACAACGTCGAATTTTAATTTTAATTTATTCTCATTGATATGATAGTTCAATTGGACTTCACATAGTATATATTATTTTATTTCAAATTATTCCAGGAGATTAATTTTGCTAAGTTCATCGATCAAGGAAAAGTGCTCAAACGAGCCACATACTGCATTTGCGTCACAAAGCTTATATTAAAGGGAAAATCATGTCCTCTATAGTCTTTAAGATCATAGAAAAACTACGAATATCATGAATGTATTATTAATTTTCCAGAATGAAGCATACAACCAAGAACCAAGTAAATACCAAATGTATTCAAGTTGAGGTAGAAGGCAACACATGAACACATAAGGCGTCAAGCAAGATATGACAAGGTTCCATAGAGCAGTACACATCGACCTTTGCATCAAACAAGTTGATATATAAAAAAAACACATCGTGTCATTGGTTTTCTCTTACATCTGGTATATGTTCCCATGAGAAAATAATCGAGGCCATGGGATATGAACAAAAGTCTTTCATACACAAGACAACACAAAACCAATAGATCTTTGCCACTGTACGCTAACTATAACCATACCTAAAAATGGGGAACAAGAAAGTTGTCGATTACTATTTTACCATTAAGCAAGATCACTATGGAAATTTTCTTCTAATAGCTCCATGGTCTATCACTACCAGTTTTAACAATGCCAAATTTCCAATATTATTGGAAATTCCTGATGGCTCTGCCCAGAGGAGAAAGCTATTTTGATGGTTCAAAATATCGGCCTGAGTTATTTATAGTTGGATACTTTTTATGGGGTTTTCTCTCATGCTTCCCATTTCTGCACTAAAAAATCTTATGTGCATGTACATCACCAACAACGACACCTGCCTGTATGAATTCCAATGCCCGAACTCCCCAATATCTATAGCGAGATCTGAAAATCTCAAGCTCATGTTTCAATCCATGCTGAGTCCTTTTTTTTCAATTAGGGCATCAAGAAAATGCAGATACCATACCATAAATGTAGATTTGGAGAACATTTTTTTTTAATTCGGGTACCCAAAAAAAATGCATAAATACTTCCATGGCTATATAGTTGGAAACAAATTGTCCAATTTGGGAACCCATAAACATGTAGACTCCTCTGTCAAATCCACAACCAACCACCAATTTTTTTTTTTTTAATTTTCACACCACAACAAATATGAAAAATTCTTACTGGGAGATGCAAAAAAACATCAAAATAACAACATCAATTGCATTTGTAATTAGATTCTCCTTGTTGTTTCAAGTGAACAAGAAGAGACAAAATCTCTGGAAAGAGAATTTTGCAGCTATAGATGTAAACTCTGAATAACTCGAGTCCAAAGAACATTCATCTGGGTGTTGAAGAAAAGTTACAGAAACACATGAGATATTTTCATTTCCTGCCAAACCTTGATATGATTTTTTTTTCAGCCGATATGAAATATTGCATTGTCCTCATTTAAGGTAAATTTGCTATGTATCTGAAATTTGTCTAGCATGTGGACATTGTTTTCCTTTTTCTATAAGTATTCTTCATATGACAATGTTTCTAACCCAGGTGGCACATCTTGTAACAGAGGTTGTCTAATTGTACAATGCACGGTTTTGTTGCCCACGGTTCAGATGGCAACATTGAAGCAATGTCTATATATGTATGGAAAGTTTTTACTTCATCGCAGACAATCAATTGTATCATCACTTATGAAAGCATAAATAGAAGCAAGAGAGTTACATTTCACACATACAATATCAAAGGGGGTTGAGTATGCATTCGCTGCAACCAAAATACCCTCAACCTGGAAACGTGAGCATAACAGTTAATATATTGAACAATATAATATACAACTACACCCCCCCAAAAAAAAAACTACAGGAATTTGGTGAAGGCTATTTGTATGAGAAAAGTGAGGATGAATATGTAAATGTATACACACAACATTTGTAGAGATAGTTAGTTTCTTGAGATCCTGTACTATCTCTACTCGCAATTCTGTTACAAATGTTGCTTGGGTTGTGCAAAAGATCATTTCTTTAACATATCTTTTCTTTGTTATATTTTTTAAGAGAATAAGTGGGAATTTCCCTTTATGCAGTTTTTGTTCCATTGACAATTTTTTTTTTGAATAGGTATCGAACAATTGCAGCTGCAACATGGAATAGTGCAATATTTGTGTAACTTAACCAAGATACATGGACATGCGAAAGTAAAGGACAAAAGTGGATATGGAGAACGAAACCATTGCCTTTTCATTGTCTGAATCTCCATATTTATATGGAGAATGTGTTGTGAGCCAAGTTTTCTTGCGAGTGTGACAATTGTGCAAATGGTTCTGATTGGGTAAATGTCCTTGCTCTGTGCTAGTTGGTTGATAGTTGCGTGCAGGACGAAACAATATCTTGAACAAATAGGGAGATTATTTTCCACAATACTTGTTTAATTGAGAGATATAATCTGATCACAATAACCATGGTCATGTAATATTTTGGGAAATATATTAAAATTTGTAATGGATATCCCATTACCTGGCAATATCTTTTCTGCATGTTTCTGGACAAGTTTTGTGGGAATAGTCATTCTGACTGTCATCAGGGCCTCCGTGTCTGTCATGTCAGCACACATAATGGATCTAGTTTGTTTACCTTGTCCAGGTAGGTGCTATAGATGATGATTATGTCCCTGATGAACACTTGTCCAGTTCAGCGGATGTTCAAGCCCTCTATTGATAGTATTATGGGTGTTACAATTTTAGACCTGGTGACATTTTTTGAACACGAAAAGTAATGTGAATGGTAGTGTGCATTATGTTTTTTTTTTTTTTTTTCTTTTTTTTCTTGGCATAAATGTACAAGTAGACGCACATCTTGGATGAACTATGGAGCTATAGTTTTGCAACCAGACCTCTTAGTTCACGGAACTTGTGCTATGTTCGGCATCTCACTTGCACTTGTTGATATTTCTTATGAATTACAAAGTATGTGTTGCAAATGACATCAACATATTCACCATGCCATAGATGAATAAACAACTGAGGATATTGTTTTGGTAAACATATGGGGAACAAAATGTATGCATATTTACCTTTGGCCTTGTCGGTCTACTGATGTTTGGGATGATTGACTTTTGATGGCCATGTCACTAGTCCAACATTTTCTGATGCAAGCATGTGTAGATGAACATCAGAATGACTAAACAAGCATATGCATTGTATATTGTCTATAATTTTTCGTAATGTCACATGCAGGGTCGAAGGAGATGGAATACGAAAACATGAGGACCCAAGGGTCAAATTGTATGCCTCATATTTTTTGACTGAAGAAATTTGTAACAGTAAATAGGGAGTGATGGCAAGGTATGACGACCAATCTCTATATCGTGGAACCTCTGAAGCCAAAGGGGAAATCTTGAACCTGTCAGGCGGACACCCACAATCGACAAAGTGGCTAAGTATGGAATAAGGTAGAAGCACGACCATAAATGTGAACAAGTGAATCCACCAACCCACGCATGAAGGCATTTTCAGAAAGATGACTAAGCAGAGCAATCATAAAGAAAAAGGGATAATAAAAAATGGGAAACTTAGAAATGGGGAGGGCACAAAGGCCCATTGTTTCCAAATCATCATTTTCTATTCCAATATTATATGGCCCCACCTGGTTTGTATGTTTAATTTACTAGCATAGTTGGTATACCTTTTCAAATATTGTACCATAGACCCCTCTCCTGTCGCATATAAGAATTCATCTTCTTGTCCAACCAATCAGTTTCTTTGAAGGTAGCAACGTCGAACATACAATGTACTTAAACACAAGTATGCAGAAAGACATGCAAAATAAATAAATATAGTTCTATTTATTTCAATGTAGCAGCAAAGAGAATACAATTCACATGAGAATAAGCAGAAAGATACGTAGTATATACATATAGTAAAAAAGGTGCAAAACAGTAGAAAAAATACAAAGACAATAAATGAAATACTAAACACTGGAATATGAAATAAGAGTACAGGTATGCACCTCTGTAACTCCTCTACATTCGCGCCAAAGAGTCCATCATCCTCTCCAGCTACTCTGTTTGTTTAAATGTAGCAATGCAGGAAAAATACAATGGACATGAAGGAAGTTAGTATGCAGCAATACATGTAATAAAGATAAGTAATTATGTAGGAAGGTATGCAATATCTACATACAATAAAATAGGTGAACACATATACAAACAATAAATGAAATACAAAACAATGGAATACGAAATAATAGTACAAGCATGTACCTTTCTATCTCCTCTTTCAACGCTGCAGTTAAGACTCCTTCGTTTTCTCCAACTTTTTTGTTTGTTTGAATGTGGGAACGCACAAAATACATTGAACATGAATGGAATTAGGTATGCAGTGGAGAACAAGTAACATGTACATACAGTAAATGAGAATCAACGAATAGAATAAAAGATAGTTATAAACATGAACCTTTTATTTTCTCCATCCATGGTTGTAAATATATAAAGTTTTCCCCTACCAAAAATATATTACAAGCCACAAAATATTAAGAAATTGCATGGCCATAGCTAAATTCTTTTGGTTTTCTATGGAAAAGTATCTATATATGCTTCCAAACATGGAAATATAATTTTGCAGTATCTTTGGTGTACATATCATATCTCAAGTACAAGACAAATTGTATCGTGGTCACACCAGTCCGTTGATCTGGATTTTATGAGCAGAACAAAATCACTACAGATTATTAACAGGTGATTAACAAAAAATAACAAAGATATAGTAAAATTGGTATTCTATTCAATAAGGAAATAAGATGAAACTATAAAATGCAGCAGAAAACATGCTTGTTGGAATGGTGGTGGCTTATCTCTGAGAAGAGATGTGACGGTTTGGCTCTTTCGCAAGAAGAAGATTACAATGAGGCTCTCAAGGCATTTTTATAATAAACAAGAATGTCAAAAACCCTAGACATCCAAAAACCTAACCCTAGGAGATGAAGCACCAAAAGTCATGCGGGTCCCATTTGGGTAAGTCGGTACATCAACTTCTCGGGGTCATAAATTTTACATACGATCTTCGTTTGACGTACTCAATACCTCGTTAGAAAGATATATCCGAGGAATACAACTTTTGTGTGATAAAAATCAAAGGAAATTTTGTGTTGCTCCTCGTTTTCCCAAAGAATGTTGTTTAGGGCCTGAAAATGACTCGGGAAGTTTAAGGACCCGAAAAACTGCTAAAAATAGTAAATTACCAAAATTGTCAGAAAACTGTTTTGAGCCAGTTGGAAACAATGGGTGGCCACCGATATCCACTTGGATCAATCCTCCCTCCTTAGGAAGCAATTGTTTCCATTGCATTTATTTCCCCCATCAGATGAGGAAATTTCTACTGAATTTGGCCCTGGGTGAGCCACTTGCCTTGGTGCAGGAGCTGCCCTGCTTTAACGACTCGATAAGGATGGATCATTTGTTGTCGAGTGCCCTTGATCTGTGTGTCCACAATCTGATCACAAGATGCCTATTGTATGCATTCGGGGTTGAGCTTTGTTGGTGTCAGTTGTTCTGCGACTTTTGAGGTGTCCAATAATGGTGGGAAATAAGGGTGAAGGAGATCCACGTTGAACACTGGGTGCATGCCAAGGAAAGGAGGAATGTTGAGCTCAAAATAATTATCCCCCATAGCCTTGGTGATGGTGTATGACCCATAATGGAGTGGGCGAAGCTTCCTATGGGGTCATGTAAGGACTTCTTTCTGCAAGTGAAACCAAACTTTGTTTCCCACCTGAAACTTATGTGGCACCCAATGTTGATCATGGCGCTGCTTGTACTTGTCATTGGACTTCTGTAGGATATACTTAACATGCTGGTGGATGTGTTGGATCCGCTCAATGAACCGGGTGTCTTTTTCAGCATTAGTTGGAGTAGGAGATAAGTCAGTGGAGGTGATCGCAAGGGGAAGTGCAACATCTATGGGACTCAATGGTTGGAATCCCAACCCCACCTGAAAGGGGTTATGGCCGATTGAGATATGTAGGGATTGGTTGTAGCTATGTTGGACATAGCTAAGGCTCTCATCCCATGTGTGAGGGTGCTTGGAGTTATACATGCGAAGGATATGCACAATCATTCATTTTACGACCTCAGTTTGGCCATCTGTCTGAGGGTGGAAGGCCGTGGATTTGGTGAGCTTGGTGCCCAACAGTGATTAGAGGCTCGAAAAAAATGTGCTGAGAAATCGATTGTATCGATATGAGACAATGGTTTGTGGGATTCCAAAATGTACCAAGACTCGTTCAAAGAAGAGCTTGGCAGTGGCCTCTGTTGTGATGCTCTTCTTGCAGGTAACCAGAATCGCAATCTTAGAAAAGTGATCAACAACCACAAAAACACAGTCATTTCCTCGCTTGGTGGATGGGAGGCCCAACATGTAGTCCATTGAGATGGATTCCCATGGCCTGTCAGGAGTAGAAAGATGGGTGTACATGCCCTATTTCTTAGTGGTCGGTTTGGCAATAGTGCAGGTAGTGCAGGAACTGATATACTTGTTGACCTCCTGTCGAAGTTTCGGCCAGTAGAAATGTTTTTGTAGCATCACCACTATATTTTCGACACTAAAGTGTCTTGCCACCTGACTCTAGTGGGATTCCCAGATCATCTTCTCTCACTCACTTGATGGAACACAAATATGGCTCAGACAACACGACAACCCATCCTGGAGATGGAAATTATTGACAACTGCGTTTGCACTCAACATTTGGCAGGTGATGGCGAATTTTGGGTATGTCTCATAGAGTTGTGGCCATCCATAGGTCTCATGGCCGCAAGAGTATATCATTGTGGTGAGTTTCACGATTGGTGGTATGTTGAGGCAATCAAAGACATGATTGGTACTTCATGTTTTATGCTTGATGTTGAGGTGGAATTTATACAAGTATGTGGACCACTTTTGATGACGATCATTCTGTAATTTTCCTTGTTTCTACATGAACTGTAGTGTCTTATGATCAATTTCGATGACTGTCTCCTTCCCAAGAATGTAATGTCTCCACTGGCGGTAGGCTTGCACAATGGAGTACATTTATTTGTCATAAGTAGGGTACTTAAAGACAACATCTGATAGTGTCTCACTATGATAGGCCACGAAGTAGTCGTTCTAAGTGAGAACAACACCCACAACATATTCTAAATCATTTGTCTCAATCTAAAAGGGTTGTTGCAGGTCTGGTAGTGAAATTACTAGGGTTGAGCACAAGCGCTGCTTCAAATCATCGAATGCTTGTTCTTGGGACTGACCCCACCCAAATTTTGCCTTACCACCACCCCTGGATATTTGGCTGAGGGCCCATGCAATTGTCAAGGCCCAAGAAGCTTCAAAGCTCAGTGAGTGTGGTTGGGGCTGGCCAGTCACAGATGAATTGGATCTTGGATGGATCCACATGAACACCTTGTTGATCAAATATGTAGCCCAGGTAATGCACCGTGTCCATGTGGAAGGATCATTTTTCCAAGTTGGTGTATAGATTGTGTTATCACAGGGTGTACAGAACCTGCTAAATAAGATGCAAGTGTTCCGACCAAGTCTTGTCGTAAATTAGAATGTCATCTAGATACACCACTACAAAAGTATTGGTGAATGGTCATAGGATATCATCCATCATCCTCATGAAATTGGCTGGAGCATTTGTCAAACCAAAGGGCATGACCAACCATTCAAAAAGGCCTTCCTTTGACTTGAAGGCAGTCTTCCATACATCTATTTGTTCTATCGTGACCTGGTGGTAGATAGACTTCATATCAATCTTACTGAAGTATTTGTCCCCCGTGAGTTGATCAAGGAGGTCATCGATTCGGGGAATCGGGTACCAGTTTCTGACTGTGATTTTATTCAGAGCCCAGTAATCAATGCAGATTCACCATGTTCCATCTTTCTTCTCTACCAGCACGATTAGGCTCCTGCAAGGTGATGAGATGGGACAAATGTCCCCCTTGTGGAGCAGTTCCTGGATCTGTCCCTTGATCTCCTCATTCTCTAACAGAGAGAAATGATAGACTAGTCCATTGGGCAATGATGCATCGGGGGTCATATCAATGGGGTGCTTGACCTGGCAGTGCAGAGGTACCTTGGTAGGTTAGGAGAAGATATCCAAGTATTATTCCATGACATTATCTACTTTCTTCTGCTGTGTGGAGAGGTTGGTCGTAGAGACCCTAGATGTGGTTGTGATGTTTCACTCATTCTGAGAGAAAATCATGAATAAGACAAACTTCCTCGTCTGAGAGATGACCTTCCTGCATTTCTTAGCAGAGATCAAGGAAATATCATTAGGTGGGATTGCCTTGGGTATCCTGTACAATTTCCTATTCAAAGTAATAATAACACTACGAGGCCTAGAATCATATACAACACGAGGTTTCCATAAACAAGGTTGGACCAAAAGAACATCACAAACTTCGAGAGGAGAAACATCACACAATACCTCGTCTTTGAAGGGTTTGATGTCGTACGACAGTTGACACTATTGGCTGACGCAGAGATCACTTCCTTAGCAGAGCCATCCAATGGTGTAGGGTTGTGGGTGCGGGGTTGTCAGTAGGGCCAGCTGCTTAATGACCTCTGCTGAGATGAGGTTCTTTTGGATACCACTATTAATGATGAAGTACAGTGAGGTGCCTTTTACCCACATTTGTGAATGGAAGAGGCGTTGTCCTTCTTATGGCTCATCTGGATCACTAGGATGGAGCTTGGTGGTAGCAATGGTGGCACTGGGTTGCGCATCAATCATCTGTCTTCCCCTTTCTAGTTCTGACTCAGAGTTAAAACCCGCATCTGATTCAAAGGCTTTCACTTCGGCCATGAGCAACTGCCAATAGTGTTATGCCAAGGGATCTTATGGAATTCACACCAATTCTCGGTATCTTTCTTTGTCTTTCCAGTGTCCTTCTTTGCTTGCGGATTGGAATGGTTTTCCTGATACTGTCCATATTTTCTCTGTCCTTTATTCTTTGGGTTAGGGATGCCCTTTCCTGGATATTTTTTGAGGGGTTTCGAGGCCCAAATTTCCGCGTCTTTTGTTTGATTTTGATGGCATATCGGTAGGCCGCGTCGAAGGATGAGATGTACATAAATTACATTTCAGTTTGGATGTATTTATGCAGAGAATCACTATACTTGAGCACCAGATGTCGCTCTGAATATTTGATACCCATCTTGGTGTGCAAGGTATGGAAGATATTTGTGAAATTTGTCACTGCTTGGTCTCTTTCTTGCCGCAGTGTGGTCCATTTGGTATACTGTTGGCGATGGAAGTCACTCCTGGATTGCTTGCAGGAGCAGATCCCGACGCCCATCAGTTTAATGTCACGATTGTTTTAAAGGGGTGATCAAATGGAGGAAAACTCGAGGAGATATCACTCTAACTCGGGGAACTGAGTTTGGTACATATGGGGACAAATGAGGTCTTGATCCAAATTCAGCCAGTGGGTTGATAAAAGGTGAGTAGGTGGAAGACTTGGTGAGAAAAATGTGCAAACAGCTTTGGGCAACGGGCTTACAGCTATTTACAGGAGAAAGACTCTGAGCAAGATCCTCTTGGATTCAGGGTCTCAAGAAACTGAGGAGGACTCGACTGGATCCTCCAATTCCAAGTCACTCAGCGCTGAGAAAATAACAAGAACTGGTTAGAAATATCATAACTGATACAGTGATCCTACCAACATCATCCTATAACAGTTATGGCTCGACTGGATCCTCCAATTCCGAGCGATTCAAACACAGTGCAACAAAGGCATAAAAGAAACTGGCATTCATTACGAAAGAAGTCTCAAGAGTGGATACATAACCAGAGTATCAGTGCTTCATTAAATATTTACAGCCGAGAGCTAAGCTCAACCATCGATAGATACAAAAATGGCGAAAACACCTTCATATACTCAAACTAACAACAACAACAAAACCGAGACGTAGCATTGAAAGCTTTGCGTCTGCATGGCGTCTGACAACACGGAGCTGAAATCTTTGAATGGTCGTGCAACTTATGGCAGACGCAATCGATCCCTTAACAGTTTATTCGGCGAATCGACGTGTCTTTAATTCAATGCAGGACTTCCCATTATGGCGGAGATGATGTCTAACCACCACCAACCGCTTCAATAACTACTTCTTGGGATTGAAGATGACCATAACCAACTCAGCATTTTGGGATATGGAAGACTTCTCGCGCTGCCACCTAGAATAACTGAAGGATTTGAAGGACAGGTATGGAGGCCAATGCGGGAAGTGCAGTATAGCTATGGAATGACGGGGCCCCAAATCGCAAGGACAAGGAAAAGAACGATGAGAGGTGAGAGGGGTGGCGGGGGGATGACATAAGTCATAAGGGATATACGCAGAGACAGTGGGAGAATAGACGTGGCAAGTTTTATGCAGTGAAAGGCTGACACGGAGGGAAAAGGATATGTGGCGGGTGATAAGTGGATGACGAGACGAGGGAAAGGCCATCTGGAAGTGTAAGAGAGGGGTGAAAGGTGACACATGGCGGAAAGGGAAAGGCGGACAGGGAGATGTCATGATGAGAATATGGCCCACACGGGTTAAAGACAAGGCAGCTAAGAAGGTCGGGTCCGCGTTTGAGCCGTTGATCCGGGCTCCTCGATTGTGGCCATTGGAAAAATGCATCCCCGATTCCGGACCCCCCCCCTTCGCTTAAAGGTAGAAAGGCGGGGGGGGTCTGGAATTTCTTTCATCGTCGTTGATCCGGGCACGCTAATCTGAGCCGTCGGAGAGGTGTGCCCCCGATTCCGGACCCCCCCCCCCTGCTTAAAGGTCGAAAGGCAAGGGGGGTCCGAAATTTGCTGTGCGCCGTCGATCTAGGCGCGCAAAATCCAGCCATCCAAAAGTGACCCATGTTTAATGCAGATGCGCTTGCGCCCAAAACTTAGGATAAGTAGGTTCTGACCCATCCTTTTTCCATTCAACCCCTTAGCAAGAAATATCGCTAACATTGGCTCCATGGGGGATAGAGTCGTCCCTGTGATGCTCTAAGAACTTTTTTGCAGATTCAGTGCCTTTGCTGTTGGGCTATGGAGTCATTTATTAGCCCAAAAAACAAAACATAGAAACAATATGTACAAAAACAAAACAAAACAAAAGAGCCGACTATGGCTCATAGAAAACATTTTTTCAAGAAATGCCCATTGACTGGGCTGCTAAAAACCTCATTGCCTTCCAGATCTTGCAACCTGTAAGTGTTGTTTGAAAATAATTCAAGGATCTTGAAAGGCCCGATCCAGAGGGCATCAAATTTACTGTGTTTGCCCTTTTCTTTCCTGGGTGCATCACATTTGAGCACTCGATCACCCTGCTCAAATTCCTTCTTCTTGTTCTTCTTGTCAAAAGCCTGCTTGATCTTCTGCTGACGATGGTAGGCTCTGTCCACGACTTGTTCTCTGATCTGCTGCACTTCCACCATCTGATGAATCCTTCTAAGTATATGATTAGGCTCTCCCTCAAGGACCTGGAGGAAATTTTCCACAGGTAAGGCAAGCTGAGCGGGAAAAACAACCTATATTCCATAAACAAGCTGGAAAGGTGAGAGACCCAGGGACCTCTTAGTTGCCACCCGATCGGCCCAGAGAGCAAATTTGAGCTTTGAGTCCCAGGCCTTCTGATTGTCTTCCAGAATCTTTTTGATAATCTTGATCAGGCTTTTATTGGAGGACTCTGCCAGTCCGTTTCCTTGAGGATAGTATGGAGTAGAGTGAACCAGTGAAATCCCAAACTGCTCACAAAACTTGATCAGAGGCTCAGACCTGAAAGGGGAGGCATTGTCAGTGACAATTCTGCTTGGACAACCGAATCTGGCTATGATGTCTTCCAAGAAGCTGATGATTACTTTGTGAGAAGTGCTTCTAGTGGGGACAACCTCTATCCATTTGGTGAAATAATCAGTTGTAGTGAGGATCCATCTGTGCTGGCCACTTGAGGGAGGATGAATCTCCCCAATGATATCCAGTCCCCATTGCTGAAAAGGTGCTGAAACTACTACAGGTTTTAATGGGAGGGATTTGAGTTGTTGTTTACCTGAGAATTTCTGGCATTTAATGCAATCCCTTACTTCTCTGCAGACATCAGTAAACAAATTAGGCCAGTAATACCCAGCCCGAAGGATCTTATGGGCTGTGGTCTTCCAAAAATGATGACCTCCGCAGAGACTATTATGAAAATCAAACATCACTTTCTGCGCTTGCAATGGGTCCAGACATCTTAGTAATATCCCCAGAGGGTCTCTCCAATACAAGGCTCGGTCAATGAGGCAGTATTTGACCGCTTTGAGCTTCAAAGCTCTGGCCCTACTCTTTCCTAGTCCATCAGGGGGCTTTAATTCCTGCAAAAAGTACAAGATGTCTCTGTACCAGGGACAGGCTGCTAATGGTATGGTGATCTGGGAATTACTGCTAGAGGACTCAGCTTGCTCATTGATGCAGTTAATCTCCAGAGCTTTGTAATTGGATTCAACCAACAACTTGGCCAAACCTTGCCCCCTTACCAACTTGGTGGGATTAATCTCCAGGTCAAATTCTAGGATCTTAGCTATCCATTTGCCCCTCTTCCCATCTATGTCAGGCTGTATGACAATGTCCTTCACAGAAGTGAAAGGGACATATGCAGTGATTTTTGAGTGCAAAACATAGATCCTGAAAGATTTGAGGGCTTTCACCAATGCGTAGGCCTGCTTTTCCATGATCTCATATTTGAGTTCAACATCTCTCAACGCCTTGCTGAAGAAGGCGATGGGCTGCTCTCGCCCTTGATCGTTTCTCTACAATAGGACTGCTTCTATTGAGTCATCAGAAGCAAACGAGAAGATCAGGAAATCTTTAGAATAATTGGGACTGATTAGCACAGGCGCCTCAGTCAATGCTTTCTTTATCTGGGCAAAAGATCCCCTGGATTCAGCAGTCCACTTTATTTCATGGCCCTTCCTGAGCATGGTTGTGATATGCTTTACTAGCTCAGCGAAGTTTGAGACGAATCTCCTCAGAAAATTAAT
>ML780215.1:203165-215246 GCA_009831015.1 Picea engelmannii | reverse complement strand
CTTGAAGGCCCAACAACACTTAAATTAACATGCTATGTATATCAATTTAAGTCACATCGATACCATCAATACCATTTCCATTTTTGACATACCATCACTACTTGATTTGTATTTTACTATTTATATTTAAGAATATAAAGACTTTGTTTTAACATAAAAAAAAAATATAAAAAAAAAACATTATATAAATTAAATATATTATTTTAATTTAATTATTAAAATTTTAAATGATATTCATTAAACTATATCATTTAATTTAATTAAAAAGATTAAAAATAATTTTATTAAATATATAATTTTTTAAATCCAATTTTAACATAATAATCTTACATATTTATAAAAAAAATAATCTTACATATTTATAAAAAAAAAATAAGAAAATAGTTTCTTTTCATTTCTAACTTTACATTTTAGTTTACTAAAAATACCTGCCTATACTTATTTACTTGGTAATATGAGAGAATTCACCCACCCTTTCCTTTAGCCGCTAGTACATGCCACTAGTCGAGCCAGGTGTTGAAAACTAGATGCCGATACTCCATGCCAAGTGGAAATGCCAGTATGCACTCAATGCCAAGAGTCATACAAGAATCGATGCCAGGAATCATCTATGCTGCTACAGGGAGGGGAATAACCCAATGAGAATAATCAATGGAGCTAATCCTACATAGGAGGAGTAATATTCCCTACAGAGTTTGACTACTTGCTTGCCGTCTTAGCAGTATTCCATGCACACTAGCCGGAGACTCTTATCCGTAGTAAGTTCAATGGAAACCACCTTAGGTCCCCCTTTATTAGTTAAAATGTGTGAAAGAGTCCACTTGAATTATGATCGACTCCACCCTTTCCAATAATGTTTTATAAATTCACAATGATTTCTCTCCAAAATAATTTTTTTATTCTATAATTTTGAGTTATGATTTTATTTTTTTAATATATATATATATATATATATATATAATAAACCATATTGTACACACAGAAATTTATATATTTTTTTCAATCAAACAATACATAAACTCAAACCAATGTCTAAAAAGAAATAACAATATTAAAATAACAAATAACAATATTAAAATCACATAAAAATATTTTTGAACTTTGAGATAGAAACGAAATTGGTGAAGTTAAGTCACCGAATTATATCGGCAAAGACTTCACTTTGCCATTTACAAACACATAGATATACATTTTTGTGTCGTATTTATAGTTAATTCTTGGTAACACTGTGAAATGATAAATTCATGTATGAATGATTCTCTTGGTCACGCGTTACATGTGAAGTTGTATAGCTAATTGATTCTCAGAGTATATGTGTACTGTTTATATATACAGTTAATTCTTGGTCACACAATCTTCTCAAATAACATACACACTCTTCTTGTGAAATAACAAACTTCTCTTTCATGAGCGATTCCCTTGAACACGCATTACTTGTGGGGTTGAATTCTTGACCGATTCTTGAACACGCATTACTTGTGGGGTTGAATTCCGTGAAGCAACAAAACTTGTATTCCTTTGAATGATCACGTTTCGCGTAGAATTTCTTCACCACAAACTCTCCAGTTAATCTCACCTCGCAAATCTAAAGTCTCTGTCAAATATTGCGTTGTGTATACCAAACAAATACATTAGTTTAGCCAAAAAATACATAGCCTTTCAGAACGGACATTCTATAAACCACGCGGAACGGATAAATATAGCATACACCACGTAACATATATATCATCAAATATTCAAAATTTATGTTATAATGATGCATGATTTGGCATTTGCCATTTTTAAAAATTTCTCATTAAATTTTTCCATTTTCCATATATCATCAAATATTCAAAATTTATTTTATAATGATGCAGAATTTAAAATTTATGTTATAATGATGAAGAATTTGGGATTTGCTATTTTTAAAAAAAAAATCTCATTCAATTAAAATACTGCATTTTCCATTTTCTATGAAATGATTTTTTTTTACTATAATTTCAGACAATATTTATTTTAAATTTGAAAATTGGTTAGATCCATAGATTTGATTTAAATGATTATTTCTATATAATTCTAATTTTATAAATTTAAAAATATACTAAATTTTTTACATTCAAAAATAATTTTTTGAAAACAAAAAATCATTTATAACATTTATCCTAAAAAAAAATAAAAAAAATTAGTAAAAAATTTTAGACAATTTTGTTTATTATTATTAATTTATGGCATCTGTCATTTAAAAAAAAAAATCTCATTAAATCCTCGCATTAACCACTTAAAAAAGAAGTTCTCATTAATTAAAAAAAAATCTCATTAAATCCTCGCATTAACCACTTAAAAAAGAAGTTCTCATTAATTCCTAACATTCTTCGAGTATGTTCTAACTACATGAATTTTATGAAAGCTTCGAATTTATGATTCCATAATGTTTTAAAAGGTTTTGTGTTCGATCGAATTATATAAAAAATTTGTTTATAGGTTGATCGTTTCTTTTTGATTTATGGGTTTAAGTTATCATTATTTTTTAAATGTGGATTATATTGTTTTTATATAGGATCATTATGACAAGTTTGATTTTAGTCAAGTGTTATGGAATTATTTTGGAAAAAAAGATTAGCTTTTGGTTAAAAATTCAACGTAAAAGAGTTAAAGGCCAAGCAGCGTTTAGGAGATATCATTCAAGTGTGAACCATCTTGTTACCTTTAGGATCATTACAAAGGAGTTCCACAATACTAAAACCAATATTATTTGTTTTTTTGTTGACTTTAGAAAAGCTTTTGACATAGTTCCTATGAAAAACCTTTGGAATAGGTTGGAAGAGATAAAAGTCCTCTCGAATTGAGGGATGCTATTGTTGGAATATGACAACCAATTAACCAATTGTGGTTAAAGTAGTTCATGATTTTCTCAACAATATTCTGTTGTTGGATTTAGTTAAAACTAATCAACAAAAGAAGGGGGCGGCAATTAATGTAATCAATTTTGTATAACTGAAGGAGAGGTTGTATAAATATGTATGCCTGTGTGGCAGATTGAGAGCAAGGGGCTTCAAGCCCTCTCTGGGCTGCTGGTTGTAATATTCTGTTAAGCAATAAAATGTTATTGCCATTGTCTCGTGAATGTTTCCCTCACCCTGAAGGTTTTACCACGTAAACCTGTGTCTCCTATGTGTGATTTCTATTATGTGTTTGATATCATGTTTCTCTGTACTTGTTTATGCTTCCGCTGCACAACAAGTGGTATCAAAGGGGGTCGCATTCTTGTTGGAGGAGACTACGGTGGTGCCAGTGGCGGTGATAGCCGAGGAGATGGTACTGCAGGCTGTTAGGGCTCACGGAGGCATGAAGTCTTTGTTCTATTTACAAAGATTGAGCCACCACTAAAACGCCCAAGGATCGAAGCCCGCGGAGACAGTGAATGATGTGATAACAGGCATAATTTTCTATGGGATGCAACGCTACTTACAGATTCGCTTATCAACTGCTGGAGAACATACGAGTCAACAAGATACTTCTGGAAAGAGATTAGAGCTTCCAAAAGCCAAGGTTATTGAACGAATGAAAAATTTAAGAGTCACCGCAATATGTTGGATGAACTTGAGAGCATTGGTTGAAATACATAACATAGATGAGATGTTGAAAGCAAAAGCTCAAGCGCTTTGGGGAAATCACGTCGGATTTGTACCTCTGCGGCTACCTATAATGAAAAGGGTGGAAAATCCTATGGAGTTCGTGAGAATGACAAAGCGTATCACGGACAGACATAAAATATCAGTAGGATCTTTTATCAATGTCATATCTTGCTGTAAGATATGGGATCTGCATAGTGATTTGTGGAAGAACCATGTTCAGGCCGAGAGGACAGAGGTCACGCAGGCTGGCGTCGTGAATGGTGAGGATTCACGTGCCCTACGTAAATAGCAGAAGAGGATAAGATTTCTCTCCTGTGTGACTTCCATTTTCATATTGAAAAAATATAGTTTTCCCTTGCTGGCTTGGAAAGTGACCAATAGTTTGTCTGTTGTGTGTGTCATTTGTTGTAGTTCCATTTTGTGGAGAATAAATAAGCAAGGATAGATTCGTTGTGGGATTCGTCTCGTAGAGGAGCCGTCAGTGATGTTGTGAATGGTGTTAGCGTGGCGTGCGATTGGTTTGAAGAAGTAGCCGTGGTCATGGTCATGGTAGTACACGGGGTGGAAGGGGTCCGTGGGTTCGTGCCCCTGCCCATTTTGAACCTCGGAGGTTTGCAACTCGTGGTGGTCGTTTCATTGGTCGAGGTCAAATTGGAGGTCGTGGAGTAAAGCGTCCTCTGGTACGAAATGCATATCCACCTGTATCAGAGAGACTTCCAAGTAGGCACTTGCCACCATTTTAAAGGGCACAAGATAGGCACTCGCCAGCTCCAGCATATGAAAGGAGTAATTCAAAGAGATTGGTTGTTGGATAGATATGGGCAAGGGTCTTACGTGTCTGAAAGTGGAGTTGACTTTGCACAATTCCAAATAGCATACGGTGGTCAAGGTAGAGCCGACTGGAGGAAGTTTTTTTTTTTTCAAGTGTTGGTTATCCTCATGAGTTTGCCATTATTTATAAGCTTATATGCATTTATTAAAGTATTTTTTTTGTCTTTAATGGTTATAAGCTTATTAAAGAAATAATTTATAAGCTTATGTTGAATCATTAAAAGGGGAATAACTTATGTATGGTGATTATAAGCCCGCTTATGTTGATTTTGAGAATGGTGAATTAAAGTTGGCCCACCATCTCATCGTTGTGAAGAATAAAAGGTTGAATTTTGAGAGTTTATTTAAAGTCACTTTATTAACAACGATGAAGGAAAAAATTGTTGATTTAGGTGTTTGTTTGAATGGAAAAGCAAGAGGACGGGATGATAAATGGAAACAATGGTGACATAAAGTTACTATGTGAACATTTTTCTTCTGGAGTTGTAAATTAATGATTGTTTGTAAATGGGCATATGACTGTAAGTCCTGATTAGGCATGCATACCCCTGGGCTATTGGGTCACCTATGAAAAGTCTAGATATATATTTAAGTAGACCAAAGAGGGGTGGAGGTATGTATGTGTGGTTTAACCTTCACTCGGTAAATGAGTCATGAGTTAAACTTTGTCTTAGGTCAACAATGGTGGGTTTCGGGTCTATGTCTTTTGGTTTCCCGTGGTATGGTGCCCATGATATTGCATGTACTGATACCTATTCAAAGGCTAAGTGAAACTCCATTGTAAATGGGCCTGGAGGTAAGCGACAAAAGCTTACTTGGCTGGCTTGGCTAGATTTGGTCAAGGGGATGTTCATGTCAAGGTGGAGCATTGAGACTCCATTGTACATGGGCCTGGATATGAGTAGTGAAGGATCATTTGGAAGTCTTGGCCATATTGGGCTAAGCTCTTTGAATGCAATATTTGAGGTAGAGCATTGGAGGTGTTCAGTATCGCAACAGAATATTTGTTTGGAAGCTCAAGAATTCATTGTATGGCCTGAAAAGAGCATCTAGGAAATTGGTACAAGAAGTTGATTCCTTCAAGGTGAGCCAAGATTTACAAGAAGTGAGTGTAACCATTGTGTTTATGGTACCCACTATCTTGGTGTTTAGATTGTTAACGATATGCTTGTAGCAAGAAGTAGCATGGTTAAGATCAACAAGTTGGCGCAATTGACTTGGACGTTCGAGATGAAGGATCTGGGAGAAACAAAACAATCTCGAGCATAGAAATTCACAGAGATGGGATTGATGGTAAGTTTTGGGTTATCACAACTTGAGTACATGGTAACGATACTTAGGAAATTCGGTATGAATGATGTGAAACTAGTAATTTTTATTTTTTTTGGCTTTCCATTATAAGTTTTCTTCAGGTTTGTGTCCAAGTGATGAAGAAGAAAAAGGTTATATGTCTCATGTATAGTGTGCTAGTAGAAATATTGATGACTTCGATGAAAGGATGAGATATTTCACGAGTAATTGGTGTTGTCAGTGGTCACATGACAAATCCAAGTGGAGCAGTGAAATGGGTACTTCGGTTTTGGAAGCACTAGTATCACCTATCTTTAGCTTGCAAGAGGGTGATGAATGGACAATGGCATGGTATCAAGTAAATTGATTGTGAAGGTGGAGATTGTTGGAATATGAAAACCAATTAACCAATTGTGGTTAAAATGGTTCATGATTTCCTCAACAATATTCTAATGTTGGATTTAGTTAAAACTAATTAGAAAAAGAAGGGAGCAACAATTAGTGTAATCAGTTTTGTATAACTGAAGGAGAGGTTGTATAAATATGTATGCATGAGAGGCAAAATGAGAGAAAGGGGTTTAAGCCCTCTTCGGGCTGCTGGTTGTAATCTCTTGTTAAGCAATAAAATGCTATTGCCATTGTCCTGTGGATGTTTCCCTCACCCTGAGGGTTTTACCACGTAAACCTGTGTCTCCTATGTGTGATTTCTATTATGTGTTTGAATTCATGTTTCTATGTACTTGTTTATGCTTATGTTGCACAATAATTGCTATAATGATGTATGAGAACGTTATTTCTAAGTTTAAAAATACTGAGGGCTAGTCAAAAGAGATTAACTACAATATTGGAGTCAAACAGGGTTGTCCCTTGTCCCCTACCCTTTTTTGCATATACATTAATAAGTTAGAAGATTGCTTGGAAAAAGCAGGTTGTGTCGGCCCTACTCTCACTAGTATAGTCATCAATATTATTCTTTATGCCGATGATATTGTTCTTATGGAAAGGAGTCCCCATGATCTTGAAAACCAACTAAGAATCCTCAAGGAGTTTTTCTCCAATATGGGTATGACTGTTAATATTGATAAGACTAAGGTCATGATTATTAAATCCAATAAGATCTCTTATGAAGTGACTTCATACAAATATCTTGGAATTGATATTCATCACAAGCTCAATTGGAATTATATCATTGAGAAAAGGATTGTTGGGGGATGGAAAGCTTATTATGGGTTTGAAAACAATTGTAAATCAACTGATCTTTGGAGTTAGGATAAGAAGAAACTCTTATTTGAGACTCTTGTTACACCTACTATTCTTTATGGATGTGAATTTTGGGGCTATAGTATCTCTCGTGAATCCTTGAGAAAGATAGAGAAAATATAAAATAATTTTATAACCTATAATCTCAAAATTAAAGGAAATACACCCTATCCCATCCTCCTCTTAGAAACAAGCCTCTCCCCCATTGAGAGCATGGCTATGACTAGATACCTAATGTATAAGAGCAAGTTGAACAACATGGAAGACAAGAGGCTTCCTAAAATTGTTTCAAAATTGATTCATAACCACCATCGACGCAAACGAGGATGGCATAAAGATGCCCAACATTGGCTAAACTATTGGGAAATCATGGAAGACACCATTTTGCAGAATAAAGATACTATTAAAAAAAATGTCAAATCAAAATTTAAGAAGAAAATGTGGTGTGATAAAGAGTTAGAGGAAAAAATAAAATTAAGGTATTATAAGGATGTAATCAACCCTAATCTAGAAGATCAAAATTATCTATCTGTTTTGCAAAGTGTAAAGAAAAAAATAAGCATTACTAGGATAAGAACAAATTCTCACGATCTCCATAGTGAAACTGGGCGTTGGTCAATTCCTAAAACACCATGGGATGAAAGAGTGTGCCACCTTTGTGACACTAAGAAGGTTGAAGATGAAAATCACTTTCTCTTAGATTGTCCAACCTATACCCATATTAGATCTCATTCTCAAAATATTTGTCACACTACCAACCTTTCTAACCTCTTAACTCAACAAAAGTATGGTGATCTTGGAAAGCTTGTCTTAATGCTTTTCGAGCATAGAAACAAAATTCTAAATAATTGCAAGTAATCACTTACCCTCTTAAGGTTTGATAGACCAATTCTTTCTTAGTGGTCGTTAATCATCATCATCATCATCGTCGTCATAGTAAAAAGTTTCTTTGAGGCTGAATCACTTCATACAATAAATAGTTAAGAATATATTTTTATCACAAGTTTAACTAAAAATATAGCATTGAGAAAAGGATAAATGGAGTGTGGAAAACTTAAAGTTTGGGGTTGCAACATCTCTAAAAGAATTGTGGAGAAAAACAAATCCAAAAGTGGCTTATAACTTATAATCTTAAAATTAATGGAAATACACCCTATTCTATCCTCTAGGAGTCTTTACCCATTGAAAGCATGAATATAACTAGATACTTAATGTATGCGAACAAGATAAACAACATGGAAGAAAAGAAGCTTCCTAAAATTGCTTCAAACTCCAATCAAAACCACTTTCAACTAAAACTTGGATGGCATAAAGATGTCAAGTCTTGGCTAAATTATTGAGTTATATCTAAATTTTAAAAAAAAATTGTGGCAGAATCAAGAATTATAAGATAAGAGAAAATTAAGATATTACAAGGATGTGAATCTGGAAGAACAAAATTAGATATTGTGGACATAACTTTGTGGAATTTATGTCCAATGTAATTCATGTGTAGTTGTGTGGGTTTCATGATTTTAAAATGTTTCCTTATAAGTCATATTTGGTGTATTCACTATTATACTCCTCTCAATGTGATTATTTACTTCGATTATTTCGTCTGGTCAAGTGGAAGGATGGTATAAGTAATTTGCTAATCAATTCATTTTGCATGCTTACACTATTCTATTGGGTCAACCACTTTCAAGAATGCCAACTGAATTTTGCCAAAATTTTCAATTAAGCTAGGAAAATTGGACTAATGATGAGTATCTTTATTAGGACTAGGAAACGTGGAATAATGATGAGTATCTTTAGGACTGGAATATCATCTGAGAATGGTATAAGTAATTTTCTAATCAATTCATGTTCCATGCCTACACTATTCTATTGGGTCAACCACTTTCAAGAATGCCAACTGAATTTTGCTAAATTCTTCAATTAAGCTAGGAAACCTGGACTAATGATGAGTATCTTTATTAGTACTAGGAAACCTAGACTAATGATGAGTATCTTTATTAGGACTGCATTATCATCCAAGTGTATGGAAATGAGCTTGAACCCTATTTTTTACCACTACACATTACATCACAAGCTTTTACATAAAAATATTCTAGATATTAACTTGTAGTTGATTATTTTCATTTCATTTCAAAAAACCAAAATTCATCTTTTGTGTCATCGGCTCAAGTTTTCTCTGTTATTGTCAAGAGTAGATTTGTTGTAGATATTGTAAATAAATTAATTTATTCTTTAAGATTAAATAATTTTGACATTTGAAAGTATGATCGTCATGAGGTGATTTCAAAACAATATATGTCTTTGAATTATGCACCTTATATGCATCACCCTAACCATGAGATTGAAATAATGGACAATAAAAACACCTAGGAAGAGGTGTAATAGTTTATGATGATGTGGATAATGAGTGGTATCCTAATGAAGGATTCAAAGTGAGAAACAAAGCTTAAGACAACTTCTAGTATGGATTTTGATGTTGTAGATTCATAATGTAGAGTAATTGAAACAAGACAATTATCTAGTGGTGCAAGATGGGTGACTACAGTGATGGAAAATTCGGTAGTGAAAGTTATTTCTGACCAGGAGGCTATAGGAAAAAGAAAAACATCTGAACTCTCTAGTGGACTTGAAGATATGGATACCGATGAGCTTGACCTTAAAAGAGGAAAATTTAAAGAATCGGCCATGCATATTATTTCTCTCGTTGAAGAGAGCTCAATGAAAATACCCCATGAATGTTAGGCATTAGAAGAAAAACACAGCATAAAACCAGAGCATAAACGAGCAATATCAAACATGCATTAAACCAAGAACAACAAGCACACAATTAGACACAATGATTTATGTGGAAACTGAATGAAGAAAAAAAACCATGAGCAATGATAATTGGTATTCTTTTATCCAAGGGATAGTTACAATAGCCAACCCAAGAATACAACCATCCTTTCCTCTCATACACAAAACACCTCAGTATTGAGTCTTGATCTCACAGACTCACTACACATTGCACTCACACCTCTATGGGTATGCTCGTATATATAACATCTATCACTCAGTTACATAGACTGATCATGAATAGATCACATAGTTACACGAACAATTCATAAATAGATTGCATGCATGTGCATTAACATAGTTCCATGCATTTGCATGTGACCGCATGAGGAAATTCGTTGGCATGTTTCCAGCAATCTCCACCTTGAAAACAACTTACCTCATATATCATGCCCTTAATTAATTCATCACCTTTTCTACAATCCAAGAGAATCCAAAAACCATCACAACTTTGCAACTTCTCTGACAATATTGCTACGTGAACATGCCTACATGATGCACTCCAACATGGACCATTCTATCTCCATCGATAACCTTTGTAAAAAATCGATGCACTTGTCCAAATCTCATGAATCATAACCACAGACCAAATCACTACAACCACTGTAGGTGATACTTGTGCTTCTGGGTTTGAAGTGTTGGAGTTACTTCACACACACCTAGGATTTATTTTTCCTAAGTTTTTTCCTTTTTTATTAGTCATAATTATTCATTATCCAGTCTCCTATATTTTAGGGGAGAATATTCCACCTGGAGAATATTCTCTTCTAGTTGACACTTAAGTTTGACTAGTTGAGTTGAGTTTAGATGATGCATTGGTTTTGTCACCATGCAACATTGGGATCATCACCAGCTAATGCTCACTTTCCTTGGGATCATCACCAGACTGTCACATTACCCTTGATTTCCTGACTTAACTCCTCACTACTCTATGTTCAGTTAGTTAATTGAAGACTAGTTGACTAGTTAACTCAACTAGGTGACAGTTCACTCTCGTAACTGCCTGAGAGACTAGATTAGGTGAAAGTTCACTCCCGTAACTACTGGTGTGTGTCTAGATCACTCTAGACCACCACTATGGCTCATTATTTACTCATGTATCCTATATCTATTGTAAATTATTCACTCTTTGATTGTGGAATACGGTTAATGAGAATTCTTCCATTCTTTCTCTCCTTCTTCTTGTTTCTCCAATTCTCTCTACAAATGTGTGTATTATTGTTTAGCTAGATATATTATGTGCAGTTTCAACACATTTAGATGGTATCAGAGCTGAAGGAATTTTAGGCAAAAGCTACACCAAATTATTTTTGCAGGTACTGAAGATTGAAGAACGAAAAAAATATGGAATTTATGTTTTACTCACCGATAATACTTCTCATGGCTCATAACTATTTGGAGTGGAAGCCAAAGATTTTACCTTTTCTCAGAAGTAGAGGCTTATACCAAATAACCATGGCAATGGAAGTAGAGCATGATTCTACCGATGAGAAAAATGACTTTCTCAATAGACAAGATATGGCCATAGGATTTATCTGTTTGTCTATTTCTCCATAGATTCTCCACCAAGTATGTGATGTCACACAAGAATTCACTCCAAATGAATTATGGACCAGATTGGAGGTTCTACCCGGGAATGAGGAAGATTGTGAATATTTCATGCAAGGGATTGGAAAGATAGATTCAGAAGATAAGCCATCAAAAGATCAAGTCTCTTATTATGAAGAGTCCTCTACAAATGTTTTTGCACAAATCTGTATCCCATTAATTGAAGATGATGTCTACTCCATTTCATATTTTTTTTTTCTGAATTTCATGTGGAAGATATATGGCATGCATCTCAGGGGTCACATGAAGACACTTTTCCATGCGCAATGCATGCATCTTAGGAGACAAAAAGGGAGCTGCGCACATCAGACTCAATTCTGATGTTTTTTTAGCACAATTTGTAGAAAAAAATGGATATTTGAATTCCTCTCAGAAAAATATCCAATTTAAAAAAAACAAATCGACCAAAATGGAGTCTGGGAAGTGAATTTATGATAATTTTAAAATCAACAAAATTTCAGTGTTTTTCTGGAAACAGTTGCATGGTTTTCAAAATTTCATCCAAATTTTATTTGGATATTTTTCATTACAAGAAGAGAAAGTGGATATGTGTGGAAATATCAATGTTTCATATACTTCATCAGATCTGTGCAGACATCTACAACTTCAACAAAATCTTCAATGAGCAAAAACTTGCACAGTTGCG
>ML780215.1:179041-198308 GCA_009831015.1 Picea engelmannii | reverse complement strand
TTTGTTATACACCCATTTTAGTTTGTTACATACATAAAAACATTTATTTTTACTTTATATATATATATATATATATATATATATATATATATATATATATTCAAAATTAATATTTTGTTTATTTTACAATATTTTTGAATCTAATTCTTATTAAGTTTAAGTCTATGTAGTTGAGGATTCTTACATGTGGTTCAAACATGGGAGATTCTCCCTATCTTGGTGCATATTCTCTCCTTCAAGGTTCTTTTGGGTAGTATGGGCATTCTCCTTTAAGGTTCTTCTGGGTAGTCTATACAGGGTTTTTGGGTCATTTTTTGTTGTTCCAGGGTTGTAAATAAAGGTATTTAGGGCTGCATGCCCAAGTTTTCAGAGTTGTTTAAGGAACAATTTGCATAAATTTCATGTGGGTGGGTAAGCCCCAGGTTTCAATTTTGAAACCGAACTCTGATACCATGTGTAAGATCATAATCCATGGGATTCATAACTAAAAGTACAATTATAATCATATACCATGTGTAAGTCTAAATAATAAATTTATTACCAACAATTTCCAGGAATTTAATTCTTATATCTCACATTGACAAGAAAATATCAATATTTATAATTTGATTAAACCAACATAGTGGACTAGTAAAATACCTCTTGAAGATGAAGCCCTTTGAGATGAAGGCCTTTTTGTTGTTGAACAGTCTGCTACCAAAATCTTGAAACTAAAACTGCATGAAACTGTTTCCTCCCAGCTGGCTAGGAATAAACCCTCTCTGACTCCCTATCTCTAAGAAATCAATTTTCCTGGCCCCTGAGCCCAAAATCCCAACAACACCAATGCCCTAGTAAAGATCCCCACAAAAATTTTGGCTTCTAGTCTCCTCCCCCCTTCCTCCTTCTCCCAATATTTTTTCAAGAAAAAAGAAGAAGACTTCTTCCAAGTCCCCTCCCCTATGCCTTATCCTCCTCTCTCGAATCCCCCTCCCCCATTCAATTCCCAACTACCTTATCCACTCATTAATTCCTCACCTACCATTAAATAAAAAAATAAAAAAATGATTCAAATATTTTTATTTTAATAATTAATTTAATTTAATTTAAAAAATTATCATAAAAAAAATCAAATTAGGCTATTACGATATGCCTGGATCTCTATTGATCTTGACCTTAGTCTTAGCCTACTGAATAAAATTGGTCAAGAGTAAAAAAATTCTCAACAACTTTCAGTATTGGATTATGACAACATGATTTTTGTTGTGAGAGTTTCCAACAAACATGCCATTTGCAACAATTTTATCTAATAAATCACACCTCTTTGGGTAGAAACAATAAAATAAATAAACCCATAGGATGGTAATTATCAAAGAAGGAACCTTGAGGGAATCTCCAGCCCAATTCAGGGGTGACATGTTGCTGAAAGATTGTGAGCGACAGAGTCTATGGCTGGGAGGAATGTCTGAGTCATGCACACAGTTGGTGACTTTTCATAAGAGATAAGTGTCCTTCACATGCTTATTTAATTACTATATTCTTTAATGTTATATTTTAAATGGGTTTATCTTCTGTATGAATTTTCATCTGCATATTGCGGTTAACTTTGTGCAATGTTAATGCTTGTGTGTGTGTGTGTGTGTACTGAAGGGCTAAAATGCATAGAGGTTTGTGATATTTATTTTGATGTTATGATTGTATTAAAAGAAGTATATTCATAAAGAAAGAATCAACACGAGTTTGGGTGCAATACCTTAATAAGGTTGTGCGTAGTTAACTTAGTCTACTTGTAACAGAGAGTGTTATAAGTAGTATATGTGCACTAGGAATTTTGAAGTAGCATTGTCCAGTAGCAAGATTGACATACTATAGAGAATATCCTAGAGGCTAAAGTTGATATTGTGTGACATGGCCTAGCTTGGAAGGTTGGGGAATGTTACATTTTGATATCAAATCCATTGGTTCAACATTGGACTTGTATGGACCAGAGATTGGCGTGAAATAGACGTGTGTGTTAAGTATTGGTGTTGTGCAGTGCATAGTTTGCTTTTCATAGAAAACCATTGGTGCGTGGTATATAGTTGTGATGCACCTAAAAACAACAATGTGGGGGTGTGCATACTAGTGTATGGATGTTAAAAATAATCCAAAGAAAAAAAGAAAAGAAAGGATTATGAGAAATTGTGCATATCTTTCATAAAACTATGCATTAATTAGTCTAAGAAATCTCATTCACTGTACTTTTTGCAGAATTAACAACAATTATTTTAGGGAAATATTAACGAAGAGATTAAAACCATGGCAGGTGCACATAGAACCTATAGTGAAGATGAAGAAATGGAAAGTTTGTACACTGGTATGGGTGTTGAAGGTACATAATCCAATGGACATAGGGAAGTCTTAGAAGAGAGCATGAACTTGGTAGAGACTATAAAAAGTTTGCAAACGGACGTTCAAAGTTATAAAGCCAATAAAGACAGGCTTATGAAATCCAAGGAGGAACAAGAAGGCTTCAAAATCAAGTTTATACAAAGCTTGGATAGAATTGAGAAAAATAATATTAAGGAGAAAGAGACAAGTAGGTCAGGAAGACACATGTCTCATGATGAGGGAAGAAAAAAAAGAGTGTTGGCAAGCATCTCCATCACTCTCCAAGATATTCAACTAGGAGAGTGCGTAGTAGTTTGAGTCCATATCCTGTCATAAAACATAAGAGAAGGACTAGGGTGGACGAGCTACAAGGGGAAATGAATAAGATCAAGCCTCCTACTTTTGATGGTGAGCATAAGAAGGACGAGGATGCATAAAATTGGATGTTAGGTATGAGGAAATACTTCCAACTTCATAATTACTCCTCGCAGGAAGATGGGTGATTTGTCATTTATCAACTAAAGGGGAAAGCATCAGTGTGGTGGGATCAATATGTTCAAGTGCAACACATTGATGAGAAGAAGGTTACCTGGGGGGAATTCAAGTGATATTTTGAAAATAAATATTTAACCAATCACTATTATGATAGGAAAGTGAAGGAGTTATTTGAACTCAAGCTTGGGAGAAAGACCATAGATGAGTATGAAAGGATATTTTTATAGATGTTGAAATATGTACCTTTTATCAAGGATGAATGAGTGAAGATTCAAAGGTACCCGAGTGGGATGCCATAGTTTATTAGAAATAAGATACAATATGATGATCCCAAGACATTCGAAGAAACCATAAGGAGAGATAAATGTCTGTATGATCAACAAAGGGGAAGATCGACTTTCCAAAAGGCTTGGGAAGACAAGATGCAAAGCAAGGTGGAATAGAGGAAGAAGGGGACTAAGCCACCATTTTTTAGGAATACTGCGCAAGGAAAACCAATTTCCAAGGAGCCCAGAATGATTGAGGAAATGGAAACCAAGCCAAGGCAGTAGCCAATGAAGTGTTGGGGTTGCGAAGAAAATCATATGTTTATAGATTTCCCCCAAAGAGGTGAAAAAGTGAGGACTGCACACATTGTATGGAAAGTTGCCACAGTTGAATATATGGGTAGAAATGTGCCAAGGATTTATGCAGCCCTGGATAACAAGAAGGTCGAGTTTTAGTCATACATGATCAAGGTGGAAGGTAAGATTAATGACCAACCCATTGCTATTTTAATTGACTCAGGAGCTATTCATAGTTATCTAGATCCTAAGATGGTGGAAAGATTCCATTTATCGAGAAGCAAGCTTGGAAAACCTTGGTTGGTGCAATTAGCTACAAGAGAAAAAAGGAAAATTAATGAAATGGTTAAGGCATGTCCAATGGATATGAATGGACTGCGCACAAACGAAGATTTGGATAGTATACCTTTGGGATCGTACAATTGCCTCATTGGTATGGATTGGTTAGATGAGCAACATGTTGTACTAGATTTTTTTTTTTTTAAGTAAGAGGTATATTATATTAGGATCCTGCTATAAGAAAAAAGGAGTTACAGAGAAAAGTGTTTGGTTCGCTGAAAATTCTGGGCTTCCCCAACAGAGGGGAGACCAGCCCAGTCAGCAACCTAGTCATCCTGACCAAAACAAAACTATAAAGTGTAATGTCTAGAAACAGGGTGGTGCACCAGCTAAAGCAACAGTCAATGAACCAGAGTCCTAAACAAACATGAACTAAACAGTTGGTGCGTAACCTGGCCAGGTAGCAATGAGGTCGCCTGTCCAAGGTTCCTCCTCCACGATTGTCGTCCCATCGCCCCACTGCATCTCGACCTCTTCCTTCTTCTCGGCTGCCCTGTCGTTCCTCGCAAGATCCTCCGGGAGCTGTGTAGTTGCTCCCTGCGTGACCACATCGCCTATGGAAGTGGTTGTGTCCCGTGCCTGCGGTGGAATTGTGCTCCCTGTTGCTTCGTCATTGGCAGTGTCTACGTCGACTGGCGTTGAGTGGAAGGTTTCATACAGCGAAGAAAGAAGCTGGAGAAAGAGCGTGGCCCGGTCGTTTGACAATTGTAAACGAAAATGCAGGTCCTCGACGCCCTGGCGCAACTCAAACACCAGGCTATAGAGAATGCTCAGCTTATCCTTAATCTGCTCGGACGTGGTGGCATCAACAGATGGGGTGCCACCGTTTTCAGGAGCGCGCCTCCGAGGTGGCGGCTCTTCGCCTGGAATGCTGGGGGGGGGCGAACACTGAGTGGGTGGTTGTTCAGTTCTAGGGGGAGCAAAAAGGAGGCACAGCGAGGGATAAGGCGAGCGTGAGATCAAGTCCAGTGGGGTCGAGCTTACAGTCGGCGGAGGTGGCGGGGGAAGGCTGGGCTGCGCAGGGGAAGAACTGTCATGCGCGAAGAAGGATGGTCATCGAGGTCGCCATGGAGAACCCCTCCGTGGTTTCCCTCTTAGGCGCTTCTTGTGTTTAGGCATGGAGCTGATGCAGCAGGGGTCGCAGTGAAGGTCACGGCGGGGTGGCTCCAGGGATGAATTAAAAGCCAGCCATGGACGTTGTGGAGAAATCCCTACACTCCACCAGCAGGAACAAAGAAACCAAAGCACAACAACGAAGGAGATTGCTCGAGCCATAACAAAGGTCCGAGGACGAGAGCAATAAACGCAGCCTCCCATCACCATAAGAGCACAATTAATATCCCTGGGGGGTGACGGACGGAGGCACGAGCCTGTCACGTGGCTCCGTGCCTCATTGGCACCCATCAAGCACCTACCCTCGCTAGCTGTCTCCGATTAACACCCCGTCCGGGTAACATGTTGTACTAGATTGTTACAATAAGGATTTTACTTTTTTTTTTACTTTTTTTGATGAGGAAGGGAAGTTAAGATTAGTTCAAGGAATTCCAAGGTTGTAACTATTAGATAAGTTTCAACCTTGCAATTGAAGAAAAGTTATAGGAAAAGGATGTCAAGTATTTACAATGCACATGGATAAAGTGCCAAGTGTTGAAGAATGTGAAATACTGAAAGAGTATGAGGATGTCTTTAAAGAGATATTGGGATTGACTTCGAAAAGAGATATTTATTTCTCTATAAATCTGATGATGGGAGCAACACCTGTCGTACAAATATATTTGTGCGATAGGTGTTGATGATGGGAGCAACACCTGTTGCACAAGTTTTCCTTTATATCCAAATTAGATCTGTGATATGTGGACATAAAGGAAAACTTACAACAAGGTATGTTGCAGCAAAAATTTGAAGGTTATGAGTTAAGAGAGGATGGGATCCTCATGTATAGATGTAGAGTCTATGTGCCAAATGATCATGAATTGAAAATCCTAATATTGTCAGAGATGCATAAAGTTCCTTATCCTAGACATCTATGTTTCAAGAAGACACTTTTTGCAGTCAAGAAGCAATATTATTGGCCAGGTATGAAAGAGGAAGTTGTTGATTTTATTGCTAGATGCCTCAAATGTCAAAAGTTGAAAGCTGAGAACATACATCTAGTTGGTTTTATACAACCTTTTTCCCATTCCTAAGTGGAAGTGGGAATTTATAACGATGAATTTTATAACTAAGTTGCCTAGGACTACCAAGAAATATAATTATGTTAAGGTGGTGGTGGAAAAGTTTACTAAAGTTTCCCATTTTGCTCTAGTGAAATTGATGCACAAGGAAACCAATATTGTTGAGATATACATGCGATAAATTTCTAAATTGCATGGTATGCCTAAGGAAATTGTGTCTAATAGAGATTCCAAGTTCACTTCAACTTTTTGGAACGGATTATTCAAAGGAATTGGGAAAAGTTTGAAATTTCGCACAACATATCACCCTAAGATAGATGGAAAAACAAAGAGGGTAAATTAGGTAATAGAAGATATGCTAAGGATGTATGTGATGGATAAGCCATCAAAATGGGAAGACTACTTACATTTGGTAGAGTTTACTTACAACAATGGATATCAGACATCTTTAAAGATGACTCCATTTGAAGAATTGTATGGTAAAAGGTGCAACACGCCTATGAGTTGGGATAACCTAGCAAACCGTGTAGTAGTTGGGCTAGATATGCTCCGAGAAATGGAAGAGTAGATGGTAAAAATAAAGAAAAATTTAAAAGTTTCCCAAGACAGGAAGAGAACCTGCACAAAAAAAGGCCAAGATTTTAGAGAATTTAAAGTGGGTGACCATGTGTTCCTAAAATTAAAATCAAGACAAATTTCCCTGAAGTCGGGGAATTGGTCTAAGATAAAGACATGATATTGTACGCCATTCGAAATCCTAAAGAGGATCGGTCCTATCGCATATATGTTCGCTCTACCTACATCCTTGAGTATTCATAATGTATTCCATTTTTCTTTACTTAAAAAGTATGTACCTGATGCTAATCATGTCATTGATTGGAATGTGATTCAGGTGGAGCAAGAGGGATAATTATGAGTTCAACCAATGTGCATATTAGATCAGAAATTCAAGACGCTTTGAAATCGTGTAATAGGATTGGTAGAGATCTAGTGGACCTGTTACGCTCCTAAGGATGCAACCTGGGAACATGAGGATGTTATGCGAGCATAGTATCCACATCTCTTTGAAGACTTTTGAAATTTTTGAGTACACATGTATAAGTAATGCACTAAGAACAATGCATAAATAAGGGGGAGGGGAATGAAATACCCCTAGGCTAAACCTCAAATGTGTGTGTGTGTGTATATATATATATATAGTGAGTTGTTGGTATCAAGTCCTGGATTCATTTTTGTGTGCACATTTTGTAGTTTGGTGATTGTGTGAGGATTGTGCATCAAATAAAGAGCGCACATATTTTATAGTATAGCGTGCACTTGTGTAAGTGTGTGAGGATGGTGCACCAAAAGAACAGTGTGAACATCCTATAGTCTTGTTCACATCAGATTAAGTGTGTAGTTTTGAGGCCAGAGAGCCTTTGTATATATGCTGGTATTTTAAGGTTGGTAAGGTTGGATGCAAAAGGCCAGTGTGCATGTATTGTAAATGAAATCACCCTCAAGATTGTTAATATAATCACATCACTATGCACAAAATCAACTCAGACAAAAAAGAGATGGGGGCTAAACTCCATGGAAAAGGAAAAAGGGGAAGCTTAGGTCAAGGGAATATTTTATTAATATTTCCGAGAGTTTAAATTATGGATATGTATTTATCCTAAGTTCTGGAGGGTAGGGAATGAGTCACCAAGTGGATAAATCTACTTCTAAAGGTGAGAAGTGTCGAGTTGAAGGCATGCAATATATATTGTTGGCCTTAGTGTAATTCGAGGAATTATTACTCATTTGGGGATCATTTAGATGAATTTCCTTTACGAAGGAATACATATTTTGCTGCAACTTATTGTCATTTTTCTTAACCATGTGCTTGGGAAGGCTTGTTTACTATCAAATAGGTGGGTTTTCAGGCCTGTGAGAACTCTCCCCAAGTGAGATTTTTTTGGGAATTGTTCCCTAGTGCACTGGGCATTAGCTACATGGATCTGAGACTTCCTATTTGACCTATTGATGAATCCTCATAAGGAAAGTGGGGTAGTCGAAGGACTGTTGAGAAGAGAAGGGGAACACTTCTTGGGATGGGACAAGCATGTGGGGAATGAGGTACTGTAGGCTAGTTGCAGTAGTCGACACCTTGAACCAAGTCTTTTGCAGAATATCAGACCATAGCCTGGCGATATGAACCCTTTTTCTTGTGGATTTTAAGCCCAACTTGGGGGTGACCTATTTTTGAAAGATTAAGAGTGACATAGTCTATGGATAGGAGGAACGACTAAGTCCTACACGCAACTGGTGACTTTTCATAAGAGATAAGTTTCCTTCACAGGATTATTTAATTATCGTGTTCTCTACTATTATATTTTAAATGGTTTTATCTTCTGTATGAATTTGCATCTGCACATTGTGGTTAATTCTATGCAATGTTACTCCTTGTGTGTCTGTGTGTGTGTGTACTAAAGGGATAAAGTGTGCAGAGGTTTGTGAAATTTATTTCACTACTATGATTATATTAAAATAAGTATACTCGTAGAGTGAGACTCAACACGAGTCTAGGTGCTTTACCTTAAGGTTGTGCGTAGTTAACCCAATCTACTTGTAACAGGGAGTGTTATAAGTAGTATTTGTGCACTATGAATTTTGAAGAAGCATTGTCCAGTAGCAAGCTTGGGATACTACAAAGAATATACTAGATCCCGAAGTTGAGATTGTGTGACGTGGCCCAACTTGGAAGTTTGGGGGACATTACAACTAAGTAGGACTAAAATAACTCTAAAATTCAAATTGAAGCCAATGCTTTATACTACTAGTTTCTTAGAGATAGAGAAGCATTAAGGGACCCACATACCTTCCCCACTCAACACAAGGAGAACCTCCTTCACCATTGTACAATACCTCAGAACCTGGTGATTCTCTTTCTATTCATTGTTTGTGTTATCACATGTTTCTGCAAGCGGGATTTTTTCCCTTGGTTTTGGCCTCTAGATGATAAAGGGCAAAGAAAGGGGAAAAATCCCACTAAGTGAAGCTTATCCTAAGTCTGTTGGGGTCAATGTGATTGTTTGGCACGTTGTGCTAAGAGGAACATATATCTATGCGGCTAATATCTACACGCCCTAGATCAGTCGTCGTTGATCTTATCGGGGATTCCACATGCGTGGTCGTTAAAAAATGTATGGCGGGCAGGGGACGAAACCATGGTTTTATGGAGATGATACGTGCCAGCCAATGACACACATCGGGCCCAAAAGTAGTGAAGAATCAAACCACTTTTCATAGCCCTGATATGCGTGTGCGCATATAAATCCCTATCCTCGGTCGATAAGTGGCCACTCTATCCCGTCGGCAGTCGTTCCCCACTCCATCCCCCTCTCACTTTCACTCCCTCACACCTATCCTCCACTCACTATCCCAGCTGTCATACCTCCCCCTCTCATATCTCACCACCTACGCCACCTCGCTCCACATCACCTCCATCCCATTGCACCTCACCTCTCACTTGTGTGGCTCCCACACTATCCTTAGTTTCCTTTTCCCATCCATGTTGTCCACCTGGCCATCTCCACATCCACTATTCCATGCCTAGCACGCCAATCGCTTTGTCAGCAATCACGTCTGTTGTCAGACCTCCCCTAATCCCAATGAAGCAATTATTGAGGTTGGGTGGTGGTGGTTGAACATCATTTCCTCCATAAATGGAAATCCCAAGGAAGGACTATTAGTTAGTTGGTTCATCTTCTTGTCCTTTCTAAAGAGTGATTGTGTTTGACTGAGGTTCACGTCTGACCAGAGACTGCATGCACAATCTGTCAGGAAGAATGAATAACTAATGCCTTAAATGCATCCACTCGAGCACGCTTATGTTTTTTGTCTTTTTTGGCTCTGAGTATATAGGAGTCTTCCTCATATTTTGTTAAGGGTTGATGGTTGACCTAAGCTCCCATATTGTAAATTTTTAATGAAGCCTTTGGTTCTCTCATTATGTGTGGCCATTTGAGACTTCTTGTTTAAGGACAATCAGCTTTCTTATCATCTTATTTTCTTCTGACATTGAATACTCGAGCATGGATGATCCAGTTGAGTTGTTGTGACTGTATTGTAATGTATGTTTGATTGCAATATTATTATGACGTTTTCAATTTCCTGAAGTTTTGGGTTCAAGAATATCTTGTATTCAAATCTTTTCCTCCTTAGGCTGCAGGAAGATCCGATGTCCATAGCAGACCTCTACTTTTCCTCACCAGTTCTTCCCCCTACTCACCCTTTACTACAACTTACTGACTGAAGTTAGATCAAGACCTCACCTATTTTTCACATATCTTCCCAGCTTTCTGAGTTAAAACGTTATTATCCTGAGCGTGCGTCCATTAGAACCCCTCTAAATTTATTCATTGTGACATAAAACTGATGGGTATCAGGCTTACCTCTACTGCAACCCAGAGGTGACATTTAGTGCTAACATTTCTGGCGTCGTTGCCGGGGATGAATTGAATATTTTCCCTGGGATTGAACAACAAATCTTATTGGTTCTGAAGGTGCATCAGAACTTAGTACATCAAATATTTCAATTGTGTACCTGGCATCTCCATTGTGGTGATTCCATTGATGTGAATCCACTGGTGACCCCATTTTTTCAGTTGTGGCTTCTAGAGGCAGACACACGAGGTATACTCCACAACTGCCTTTAGCAACACCTAAATCTGACCTAGAGAAGATTATCAGAAAGGGAAAGGGCCTCCGATAAGGTACTTATACTATTGAACTAGGTATTTCTGATGATTTTCATCCTCCTTTTGTAGAAAATCCATTATTTTATTCTCATTTTCCTATTATACCTTCTATTGGAGTTTCCCGAAGTTTAAATTTTGGGAGTGTTCATGTTGAGTTTTGTCCTCCTAGTTTTGGATTGGAAGGAGAAAGCTTTGTCATTCCTATTTTCCCTGAAGTTATACCTTGGTCTAGACCCAGGACCTTAGAATATTTTCCTACCCTGGGATTTACCACCCCTCCTCCTATTATTGTTGCTTCTACTGCAGAAATAGAGACCTCTATTCCCTCAAGCTCTAAATCCTTTTCCCTGAATTGTCGTTTCCTCCAAGAGGCTCAATCCCAGTTTCTCCTCCTCAAACTCCATCCCCTCCTATTTATCCTCCACCTATTATCCCTATGGAAGGTTCTAATCCCCCCAGAAACATAATGGATGCCATAGTGGCTACTAGATATGCCCCCCTGGTCTTACCTCAATCCATGAATGCTCTCCCTACTAGAGATTACCTAAAATACATGCCTAAGTTCACTAGAGAAGAAGACATAACTGTAGAACAACACCTTTTTGCCTTCTACAGTTATGCAGACAATATAAACATTGAAAATGAAGATGTCTGGATGACATTCTTTGTCCAGAGACTTAATGGTGAGGCTAGGAAATGGTTTAGAGGATTGACCCATGGATCCATTGTTGGGGTTGAGGCTCTAGATGATTTTTTCTTGAGGCAGTCGGGGGATAAAAAAGACTTTATGTATTATATCACAGAGTTCATATCGCTAAAGAGAAAGGAGGTTGAATCTGTGTCTGACTTATCCAAAATATTTAACAAAATGTACAATTAAATCCCTGCTGAGATAAAGCCTACAAAAGCCTCTGCCAAAATCACTTATGCCAATGCTTTTGACCCTGATTTTTGCCTCTTGTTAGAAGAAAGAAGAGCTACTTACTTAGCTCATATGCAATATGCAGCCCTTGAAGTAGAATCCAATCTATTGGTAGTTGACCGACTCAGGAATAAGCCTGATAGAGACAAGGGAAGAGGGAGATCTGAGGCCTCAACCTTTGGTTCCTCTGCTTCCCCCCCCCCCTCCCAAATGGATGAGGTAACCAAGTTACTAAAATAACTTTCAACTAGAATGGAAAGGTTATAAGTAGAGGGAAATATTACATACAAAAATACTCAGCACGTGGATAACAGAGGCAACTTCAGAATACCAAACAATGCCCCTCAGATCCTCCCAAGAGAACCTAGAAACAGAGATAGGGATGATAAAAAAATCCAGACCCCTCTTCAAAATAACCTTGTTGCTAAGAGGGAAGGGAAGAAAGAAGAGTTAGATCTTGAAATCCATTGCCTTGGAGACACCTCCCCATTTCCCCATCTAACTCAATCTGCATATGAAAAGTCCCTCATGGATAGCCAAATAAATGAGGTAAGTAAGGGGGAGAAAGCCAATAGCAGCCCAAATAAATATAACCTCAGGTCAAAGAAGAAAGAAGAAAATTTTGACATCCCTGAACATCCTTCCAGAGCAGATAATCCTACCTGAGACACAACAAGTACTAGCAAGGAAAACAAAGCACATAATCCCCCACCAATAGCCAAAGGTCCTATCCCAAAGGTAAAAGGAATTTTGAAGCCCCCCTCCTATTTTAACTTTCAGCATGAAATTCATAAAATCAGAATCCCTGTACCCATATCAGAGTTGGTCAAGCATGAATATTTCAATAGAAGCCTCTCTAAACTGTAGCTTCCTGCAACTCCAAATCATCTCACAGACTCAATCAATTTGCAAGATGAAAATCCAACAGTTATCTTAGGTCCCATGATAGAACATAGAGATGATTCGTCCCCTCCCTTCTATACATCCCTGAACATACATGATAAGGTGATGCATAACTGCTTGATGGACTCAGGGGCATCTCATAATCTCATGCCCAAAATTGTCATGGATGATCTTGGATTATAAATCACAAAATCTTATCATTATTTGTATTCTTGTGATTCAAGGAGAATGCAATGTCTTGGAGTTATCAAAGATCTAGTTGTGACCTTGTTTTAGTTTCCCATGAAAAGTGCAGTCATGGCTATCATGGTGGATGATGTTCCTCCCAAGTTTGGCATGATCTTGTCAAGATCTTGGATAAAAAGACTCGGGGGATCCTTGAAGATGGACCTCACATATGCTACCATTCCTGTGTTTGGGGGGGGAGCATAGAAGACTATACATAGAAGCTTAGTTGTCCTACATTATCAATGATGAATAAGACCCCACCTATCATCCTTTCTTTGCCCTAGATATTGATTTGGGATCTATCTTATTATATCTCACCGATGCCCGTGAGCCCCCTCTTGATATCAGAAAGATCATTGCTCTCTGTGAAGATTCTCCCCTGATTACCTCTGTGTGGAAAATGTTCTTTGATGGAGCCTCTTCTAGAGAAGGTGTTGGTGTTGGGTTAGTCATTGTTTCCCCTACTCATGAAACTATATCTCTGCCTTACAAGTTAGAATTTAAAACTACCAATAATGTGCCAAAATATGAAGCATAGAATATTTTAGGGGCGAAATTAGAAGGCTTAGAATTTTTGCTAGGTGAATTAGTTTCATAGAGGGATTTTATTATAAATAGCCCAAAATTTGTTTAAAAAAAATTGTATCGAAAATCCTCTGCCCACGGGTATTTGGGAGAAGAAAGCAGAGAAATCCATTTTGCCTTGTAAAATTAGAACTAGATATTTCTGTTTGCCACCATTTTCTGTTATTGAAAATTATTAAGAGGTATTTTTCCCCAATTTCATATAAAACTCAAACTAGATATTTCCATTCGCACCCATTTTCTATTAATGACAATTGTTAGGAGGTATTTCACCCCAATTTCCTATGAATGGTCATTATTCGAAGGTATTTCTCCCCAAGTACATGCAAATTATTAAGTAATAGTCATGCATCTATTTGCTTGCGTGACATCAGACCATTGGATGCTTGATCTACACAGGTTTAGGTATCTAGTAACTGTCTTTTGAACCTATATTTTTTTTTATGCATTTTTTTGGGTAAAATATATGCTATAGTGCCTACGACCGAATTGGGTCGAATTGAGATAGCAAGAAACTCAAATTGAATTGTCTAGTTTTCGAACTTATGGATTTCAGGAATGTTATAATTTTATTAAGAAAATATGTGAAGGGATGAATTTGATCAAAACCCTTATAACCAGAACAATGAATACAAAGGGAGTTATTTTCAGTCTTGGTGGTTGGGAATGTTAAAACGATGGAGATTTTTGAGAATTGCTCCATAGGTTCCATCATAGTTGTAGCATCATGACCTTCAAAGTTTAGGATGGGGTTGATCCAATGATGCCGAACAAGTAGTATATTTGGATATTCTAGAATGCCATTGAAATTCAAGGGATCATAAAACTCATGAGATTATTTTTAAGTAATAGGTACCTCAAAACCTGATGCTTCCTCTTCATTAAACTCATATTCATAATTTACTTGCTTTTTTTATGCATTCCTGTGATCTCATTGTTCTATTGTACTATTTCTTTAAAAATATAATCCATACTATCACCAATATTTAAAGAAACAAAAATTAGGATTTTTTATTGGCCTTTTTCTTCTTCATTGCTTAATTTAATATCCATAGCACCTCAAGGAAGAGATGAGATGAGATGATTTCCTTTGAATCACTGAGCTGTATGTTTCTCTAAACCAATGTCTAAATTGAAAATCAACTTCATAATCAGATCTATAATTAGAATAACTATTGGGAACAAAAGATATAGAATTTACCAATTTAGTGTTGTTCTTTTGCTGCATAAGGATTTTACCTTCAACACCTTGATTTCCTAGAGGAAAAGAACATTTCGATAAAAAATAATGAAGCATGCTCCAAATATATCTTAGAAGACCTTTTCTCATTGTTGGATGTATCATAACCAAAGGTTTTACATAGCTTGTGGACGTTCTAATAAATTGTTGGCATTTTACTTAGTTTTTGGACGTTTTAATTGTTTCTTGGGCATTTGAAATGCGAAATTGGGTCGATTAATCTCTCCCTGAGCCATTTTCTCCTTCCCTTGAGTGTTTGAAGTCATAGAAAAGTTTGTTAAGCCCTAATATTGGCTCATTACCCCTTGATTGGGGCATATTCCATTAGCAATGTTATTTTATTTATGTCAGTCGACTCAGCTTTATTCCGTTAGTTGTAATTATACTTCCTAGTCTCCTATATATACCAAAGAGCCCTTTTCATTTGGAGTCATCTTGTACTTGAACATTTATGTGGGGTAAAAGGAGGTTTCCCCCTCGAAGAGGCTTATTATCTGAAATTATCTCTTTTTCAAGGCGTTGAGTACTTATTCTGAGGTTTTTATATGCTATATTGATATTTGGTTCTTAACATATGGTATCAGAGCTCAAGGTCTTGGGGTTTTGCTGCTACATATGAGACACCGTGGAATTTTCACTATAACTTTTTTTATACAACGTTTCAAAAGAAATGGCTTGGAGGATATTTAGTAGACGGATCAAGGTACGTTGGGTTAAAATTTCATCTCCTAAGGCCTTATACTTTCTGAGATACAACCTGTGCAAGATAGGGTTATGGAATCATCATGAGCTGAGTCATTGCAGAATTTTCGCTATAAAATGTTTTTTGTAACGTTTTAGACCCTGAAATCTAGAGGATATTCATAAAAATTAGTAAGGTATCTATGGTAAAAATTTCATCTTCTGGGTCATCTTACATTTGTAGATACACCTTGTGGAAGATAGGGTATCTGACTAGTCCTATTGACTAGTCTCAAGAAACTGTTCTAGGTAAAACAATCATAACTTCTTCCTAGAATATCCAAATTTAGTGAGACTAGTTTCATTGGATAGTGGAAATTCTATAGTATTTTTGGTACGAGATTTAGAATTTTATATCAATTATTTTGTGCGAGGCATGCTATACAAGTTACCGTAAATTCCACTTGGCACATCCAATTTTGATCAGAATTCTGGCATTGCAGAGAAGAAATATCAAAGAACTACATAAAATAAAGTTTCATACCCAGAAGGATCGAAACTTGGGAGATACAACAAAAGAAAGATTGTCTAGCAGAACCACCCCAAAATTGAGGTTCAAAAGTGATACATGGCCAACATGCCACCCCAAAAGGGAACTTCTACACCAAATGAGACTCCAGACAATCCTACTTGGACTCTTTATGAAGGTGAAGAAATGCGTAGGGACATAAATGATTTACAAAAGAAGATAGTAAGAAAAGATGAACTACAAGAGATGGAAGCTAAGTTGGAGGCAATAAATACTAAGATGGATGGTTTAAAAGAGGAGATCATGGAAGAATTGAAAAATTTTGTAACAGAGAAGACACCTGAAATTGAAAATGAATCCCATGAAATTCATGATGAGGACACAAGGAATGTGAATCAAGAATGGAGAAACTCCAACTTTGGGTTGAAGACCAACCACATTCCTAAGATCGATATGAGGAAATTTGATGGAAAGGACCCAATCACATGGATACTTCAGATGGAGCAATTCTTTGATCTACATAATGTGCCACATACACAAAAGGTATGAATTGCTTATTTATATTTAGAACCCAATCAATTTGTATGGTATCGATGGCTTTGTTCTCGCAAATCACTCGTCACTTGGACAATTTTCATGGAAGAAATGATACCACACTATGAGGATACAAGGAGCAATACCTTCTTTAGTCAATTGATAAATCTCAAGAAAAAGGGTTCAGTTACCGAGCACATTAAGAACTTCCAAAGATTGAATATAAAGGTAACAAATATTTCAGATGAGAACTTGATTGATGTATTCATAGGAACTTTAAAGGATAACATTCAACATGAGGTTCGCCTTTGGGAACCCAAATCATTTGAGAATGCATTTAAAGTGGCAAGAAATGTTGAAAGTAAAAATATGGCTATGGCTACTAGAAGGACCAATCCTAACATCTATAGAGAGAACAATGCTCCTTCTTCTAAAACACCTCAACCTACAAGGTTGACACCTCAAAAATTGGAGGAAAGAAAAGAAAAATGTTTATGCATTAATTGTGACAGCAAGTATGTTGGTAAATATGTAACAGACAATGAAAGCCATGAAGAATGTACAGAGGGTTGTTAGCCTATTTACAGACAGTTTATACTTGTCATTGATGGCGAGTACAATTGTGGTTGTGGTGATGGCTTGAGTATAACAACAATGAGTATCAGCGCAGCAATAATCGGGAGGAGAAGAGTCAGTGACCGATTGGATCCCATTCAAATTTTCCGAAAGAATGAGGGTCGTCAGATCTGAATGAAGACAATGAAGAGGAGGACAGAGCTCAGTCGTTAGATCCAAGCGCAAGACCCGACCATCGTCGGATCAAGGATAACTTGCACGCTCTCTAAAGTACAAGGAGAAGTGGGAGTAATTGCGATGTGCAAAATCGCGATCTAATATGAGCCGTCGAGATCTAAGTTGATCTGAACCATTGATCAAACTCCACATCGGAGTTTCGCGAATCGCGACTTTGAAATGTCCAATTCACTTGACGTCAAAAACGTTGATTTCGCGATATGCGATATTGCGATTCAATCGCAGTCATTGAATCAAGAATGAGATCTGGACCGTTGATTTAACTTCTCATGGAGTTTCGCGAATCGGGAATTTGAAAGGCAAAGAACATAATGTTGATTTCATGATATGTGAAATCGCGAGTGAATCTGGACCGTCAGATCAAGAAATGATCTGGACCATTAATCTGATTTCTCACGGAGTTTCGGGGATCGCGAATTCAAAAGGGCAAGAACACAATGCAGCAAGAATCACGATTTCGTGATATGCGAAATCGTGAGTGAATCTGGACCGTCAGATCAAGAAATGATCTAGATCGTTAATCTGATCTCTCACAGAGTTTCGAGGATCGGGATTTGTAAGTGACAAAAACTATGGACATAAGGAATTACGAATTCATTATATGCGAAATCTCGAAAGCGCCTTTCACATAAAGACTTGGTCACAGCCCTTGGTTACGGGAAGAGAAGGAGTCAGTCTAGATAAGCTCCATTTCAGAGTTTCGGAGATTGCGATGTGAAAGTGTCGACACACTTGGGCAGAGGAATGCCGAAAAGCCGAAACCCAATTTAAAAGGAAAGAATAATAAAGATTATCCAATGGTGTGAATAAAGCTTGAATTGATCCGAGGGTTACTGTTCTTCCACACACACTTAACACGTTCAGTTACAAATCTGTTAGTAAAACTCATCATTGCAAATTAGTTTTCGATTGTTTGGCGTTTAGGTTGGTTGGACAGTTGTCGTCATTTTGCCCAAGGAGTTGGGAAGTTGAAACGGTGTGCCCGTGTGTATAAAAGTAGACGAAACTGACTGTGTCGGGTTGGCTGTTCTGGATGCAAAAAGAATGAAACAGTAAGAAAGAGAGGTGTGGTGTGACATTTGAAATGAGGTACAGAATGAGATGAAATGCAGAGCAGAACGACAGAGCAGAGCAAAAGAAGAGCATAATGATAGAGCAGAGCAGAAGAAGAGAATAATGACAGAACAATGTGATGCAAAGGAGACTTGCTGGATGGACAGAGAAAGAGAAGAATTACAGAACAGAAAAGAATGGTAAGAAGTGATTTAACTGCATAAATTGTATGTGTATTCATCCTTTAATTTTTTAGGGAGGTTGGGAGGTGCTCGGGAGGACTGTTGTCCTCAGAGGTTCAAGTGGGTGCTTGAACACAGGGAGTTGTAGCTTCCATCTGGTTGCAGCCAAAGAAACTAGGGTGGCAAGGTGGTGCTAGGGAGAACAAGTGTTCTCTGTTATACAGGTTGGAGCCTGTGTAACTGGAAGTTGGTGCTTCCATCCAGTTGGTGCTGGAACGTTCAGGAAGTTGGTGCTTCCATCCAGTTAGTGCTGGAATACTCAGGGAGTTGGTGCTTCCTTCTAGTGGGTGCTAGAGAAACCAGAGAGCTGGTGCTCTCAAACAAGTTGCAGCATGTAAAACAGAGGTAGCAGCCTCACATTGAGTTGGTGCTCAATTGCAAATGATGTACAAAACTAAAAAAGACTGCCTATCATTTCGAAGAAGAAGAGGTTTTCTCCCTTTATGGGTTTCCTCGTGAAAATCGGTCTCTATGTGTATTTTATGTGTGACTGATGGTCTTTACTTTTACTGTCCACATGTTGTATGTTGTTGATGAGCACTTGAAGGAAGATTAATAATTTTTTAAAAGTTATAAAATTGTTTAAGCTCATAAACAATTGATTCACCCCCCCTCTCAGTTGTTTTAGTATTTCCAACAATTAGTATCAGAGCCGGTTCCTTTTATTTAAGGGTAGATATGTAAGCTTAAACATGACATGTCATGAAGGGAATTCAGCCTCTAAGCGCCCTCTATTTGATGGAACAAATGTTTCCTTCTGGAAGATTAGAATGAGAACATATTTAATGGCCTTGGGTGCTGATGTTTGGGATGTAGTAGAGACTGGATATACAAAGCCTGTTGTGCTAGCCAACAAGGATGATAAGTTAGAGTTTAGTTTTAATGCTAAGGGG
>ML780215.1:124258-155504 GCA_009831015.1 Picea engelmannii | reverse complement strand
CAAAAAGTATGGGCAAAAAGGTGCAATATGTGGTCCTAACAGGTGGCAGGGTGGTGCAAGGGAGAACTATTGTTCTCTGTTATATAGGTTGGTTCCTATGTGACTGGAAGTTGGTGCTTCCATCCAGTCAGTGCTGGAACACTCAGGGAGTTGGTGCTTCCTTCTAGTGGGTTCTAGAGAAACCAAAGAGTTGGTTCTCTCAAACAGGTTGGTGCTTGTATAAGTGGAAGTAGGTTCTACCATCCAGTTGGTGTTGGAACACTTAGGGTGTTGTTGCTTCCTTGTAGTGGGTGCTAGAGAAACCAGGGAGTTGGTGCTTCCTTCTAGTAGGTGCTAGAGAAAATAGAGAGTTGGTGCTCTCAGCAAGTTACAACTTGCAAAATAGAGGTTGCAGCCTCACAATGAGTTGGAGCTCATAAGTATGATAATGTACAAAATGTAAATATTACTTATCATACCAAGAAGAAGAGGTTTTTACCCTTTATGGGTTTCCTCAAAAAATATTTGTCTCTGCATATTTCATATGTGTGAATGATGTCGAATATTCTAATGCTTATCTCCCTGTATTATTGTGATTGTCATTGAGTGCTCTATAAAGAGTTTAAAATAAGCATAATTGTTTAAGCACGGTAACAACTGATTCACCCCCCCCCTCTCAGTTGTCCAACAATTGGTATCAGAGTCGGTTCTTTTTATCTAAAGGTAGATATGTAAGCTTAAACATGACAAGTCATGAAGGGACTTCAGCCACTAAGCCTCCTCTATTTTATGGAACACATTTTGCCTTCTGGAAGGTTAGAATGAGAACATACCTAATGGCCTTAGGTGTTGATGTTTGGGATGTATTAGAGACTGGATACATAAAGCCTGTTGTGCTAGCTTCCAAGGATGATAAGTTATAATTTATCTTTAATGCTAAGGGAATGAATGATATCTTGAATGGACTTGCAGAAGCCGAGTTTGTAAAGGTGATGCATCTTCAAACTACCAAAGAAATGTGGGATAAACTTATTAGCAGCTATGAAGGAAATGAGAAAGTAAAAGATGCCAAACTTCAAACATTTAGGTTGAAGTTTGAAAAACTAAAGATGAATGAAGATGAAACAGTTAGCAAGTAATTTTTAAGAGTTGAAGAACTTCTGAATGCCATGAAGGGTCTTGGTGAGAAGATTGAAGAATCAATTTTAGTTCAGAAGATTTTAAGATCTTTTCTTGATAAATTTAATCCAAAAGTCTCTGCAATAGAATAACTAAATGATCTTAAAACTCCGACCATTGATCAACTCCTAGGAATTCTAACTACATATGAAATGAGAATCAACAAAGATAAATACATTACTAGAGAAGCATCTTTTAAAGCAGACGAGAATAGTGATTGAGATTTAGATGATATTGAGGCAAAATTTGTGAGAAGGTTAAAGAAAGGATCAAGAAAATATCAAGGCAAGCTTCCCTTCAAATGTTTTAACTGTGGTAAGATAGGTCATTTTTCATCTAAGTGTCCCCACTAGAAAAATGACCAAAACTCTAATGATGAAAAGAAGTACAAATTCGATAAATATAGTAAAAAGAAAAGTTTGTGTGCAAACAATGACAATTCCTCAGAAGACATAGATAGTGATTCATCATGTGAAAACAAAGTGAATGATTTTATGCTTATGGCTATGGGAGATTTTGATGATGAACACACAAGAGGTGCAATGGATGATGAATAAGCTATGGTGGATATGGAAGGTGAATTAATTAGTGCTTTGGAAGAAATTGACAGACTCAAATGTAAGAAGAGAAAACAAAAATAGTTGTTGAAGCAGTTTAAAATGAATGGTGAAAAACCTGATGAAACAATTTCTCTACTAAAAGTGGAGTTAGAAGAGGCAAATAAAATAGATGACATACTAAAACAACAGTTGTCAGAGTAGAAATCAAGGTGTGAAGCCTTAGAAGAAGAGATAGTAAAAACTAGGAAAGAGTTGGAGAAGTTGCAAGCCTTGTATCATCAAAATATGTCAAGTATCAAAGCCTCAGAAGGATTAGCCACCATTCTGACTCAATAAAGGAATCCAAATATGAAAACTAGTTTGGGTTATGAAGATGGATCAAGTAGTGGTCAACCAAGAAACAAAGAACCCATCAAGTTTGTCAAATCTACAACCAATGACAACAACAAACCTGCAGAAACAAAGGAAGACAATCAACTGCCCAGGAGGAGTAAAGAAAAAGGTGCCAGGACTGAATCTGTATAACAAAGAAATAATGCACTCCCTACTCAAGGAAATCATCAACATGGAAGAAATCGACCTGCTCAATGAAGACAACCATTTTCCAGGTACCGAGGATTTTTCTATGGATATTGTTTTTTCTGTTCTAACTTTGGTCACAAAGTTGTAAATTATTCTTTAAAATTTAGATATGAGAAAGCAAGACATTCAAGGTATAGATATCTTCCACAACAACGAATGACACACCCAATTAAAAAAACTCCACAGATTGAAAATCACTTGATGGCTGGGAAAAGGACACTGGTTAAGCATAACAATCGTTTTTACTCTTTAATCAACGAACCATAATGTTACATCTGTCATAACTATGGACATAAAGTTGTTGATTGTCGCTTAAAGAACTATGAATCAGATTTGAATTCCTCTGCTAAAAATGTCAAGGTTTGGAAGAATAAAGAAAGTGATAAGTGTGGATTGGTGTTGTCAGCTCAAAGACAAAAGAACCCCTGGAATATAGATAGTAGATGTTACAGGCACATGACTGGAGAAAAGGATAGGCTTCTGTTTATAAGAAAAATCAAAATAGGAAATATGATCCTTGAAAATGATGAACCAGGTAAAAACAAGGATAAAGGAATGGTGAGTTTAAGTAATGGAAAAGGAGATTCTCGGGATGATCTTCCTATAGATGGGATGAAACATAATTTTCTCAATGTAAGTCAAATGTGTGACAGAGGATGTAAAGAGGTGGTCCTTTCCAAAGACTGTAAGATAAAGTCTGTAAACTCAGGACAAGTGGTGGTTAAAAGCATAAGGACAAACAATAATGTTGATGTTGAATCCTCCCCTGCAAGTAAAGAAGAAGATTCAGATACAATAAAAGAATGTTTAGTTAGAATTTATCCCATGGAAGAAGTAGAAGAAGAATCTTGTCATAAGATGCAAGAAGAAGTTTTAAAGGTTGATAAATCAAATACCCAAAGCAAGTTCTTGAACAGCTCCATGACCCTAGATAAGCTCTTGGATAGTCAGAGATCACCAACTGACAAATCTGGTGTTGGATACATCAAAGAAAAAATCAGTACTCCTAAGAAACCTGATATAGGTCCTTCATTTGTGAGAAAGAAAAGCAGGTATGAGAGTGGTTGTAGCGGTTTTTTATTGTGATTGAATATGGTCATAAAAGCCTTGGGTTGTAGGGATCATGGAAGAAAAATGAAACTGCAGTAATAAATACTGATGAGAATCAATGGGGAGATCCAAGGGTTATTTAAAAAGTACAAGTTACAATTGCGCAGTGTTCAAGTAGGACAACAACATTCGCAACAACAACATTCTGATGTACAAAATTATATACATGACATTCTGTAGAGATAACGAGAGGAAAGACCTTGTCAGGGAAAGCTAACCTTTTAGAAACAAAGGAGGAAAACAACCAGAAGCAGAGAGAGAACAGTGATAGGGGGAGTCATCCAGTTATGACAAGAAAAGGTTGATGAAGGAGTCCCAGTAAGAGAGGTGAGCAATATTGAGTCTGCTACAGAGGACACAGTTGAAGATGAAGATGAACAGGTCCAAGAATCAGAAGGAGAAGACTCTGGCTTAGATACAAATACTCTGCAGGACTCAAATAAGACAGTTCATATGTTTAGAGGGAATTTGTATTGGTTGAATATCTGATACCTCTGACAAGTACTTCAACAACTAAGGGGAAGTGTGTTTTCTTTGACATTGATGTCAAAGGGGGAGAAAAGAGTCTGGGTGCCTTTGTTTCCATCAATGCCAAAGGGGGAGATTGTTGGCATGTTTTACATGAAGCATATTCTTGTCATTGATGGAAAGTACAACAAAAACGATGGCTTAAGTACAATAAGAATGTGCCAGGTGGGCACCAAAAGTATTTTGGGAAGACGCAGCAGAGAAAGCTCGATAAGATCAGAAGATTTAGTGTAGAGGCTTAAGTACAGGAAAAATGTGTCAGGCGGGAACCAGAAGTATTTTGGGAAGACGCAACAGAGAAAGCTCGAAAAGATCAGAAGAGATAGTGCAGAGGTGCTTGTAAATTTTTGCAAACAGGCTCGGAAGACATCATAAGTCCAGACAGGAGAAGCACACAGATGGAGGACATATATTAGGTATTAGATCTGAGCGCGGGGATCGACATTCATTAGATCCAGGAGAACTTGCATGATCTTTAAAGTGCAAGGTAAAGAGGGCTTATAAAATTCTGAAAGCAGGAGGACAGTTCATCTTCGGGTAGGACACGTGGTCACAGATCAACATTTCACTGACTAAGAAGTCAAAGTAAGGAAGTTCTCTATCCTATGAAATCGAAAAATGCGAAACCACGACTTAATCTCCATTTCGGAGTTTTGGATATTAGGAGTTGGAGGTGTCAAGGACACTCACGACAAGAATGATGAAATCATGAAATGCAAAACGCCAAAATACCTTCAGATCATTTCAAGGTTTGTGACTTGGAGTGTCGAAACACTTCATCACAGAAATGTCGAAACATCGAAATACCTTTAGATCATTTTGGGGTTTGTGACTTGGAGTGTCAAAACACTTCATCACAGAAATGTTGAAACGCCGAAATGCGAAACGCCGAAATATGTTCAGATAATTTTGGGGTTTTTGACTTGGAGTGGTGAAACACTTCATCACATAAATGCCGAAACGCCAAAATGCGAAACGTCGAAATACCTTCAGAATCATTTTAGGTTTCATGACTTGGAGTGTCGAACACTTCATCACAGAAATGTCGAAACACCAAAATGTGAAACTGTGACTTAATCTGAGGTGTCGATCAAAGGGAGATTGTGGACCGTTGATTAGGCAAGACAAAAGCCCATGAAGGTACGAAATCGTGAAGCACTCTCGTGCTTGGCCCCTGGTCACAGATAATGGTCACAAGAGAGGAAGAAGCTAGCGATACTAAACTCCATTTCAGAGTTTCGACGATCGCAACATGAAGAGGTGAGACTCTTCATCACAGGAGTCCTGAAGTTGCGAAATGAAAAACACATCTTGATTAGGCCCATAGTCATAGCCAGTGGGCATATGGGATAAGCACAAGACCCTGCGGATTTAATCCAACGGTGCAGGTGAATTTGAATATGATCGGAGGGCTACTGTTTCACTTCACAGTTAATTATTTATTTATGATTCAGTTAGCAGAACCGATTCATGGTTCTTGGATGGTTGGTGTTTCAGTTGCTGAAGCGTTGTTGTTCTAGGGTTTTGAGGGGTAACTGAAGTGGTTGTAGTGTATAAAAGAAACACGCAGTGACTCTGCATGGTTGGTTGTTCTGAATGAAAAATGATTTGAATTGTAAAGAAGGAAAAATTATAATATGCGCAGTGTGAGATAAAACTCAGAGATGAGTAACAGATGAGGAATAGATAGAAGAGAGATGCAGCTTTTATTTCTGAGGCTTGAGTGAGCGAAGCAGAGAAAAAGTGAAGTGGTAGTGAACAAGCTGATGAGCAGAACCATGGCATGGTGAAGAGCATACAGAGGCACTGTGCATGGAGGATGAAGAACGTGCATAGATAGTATAAATACGCAGAACAGAGAAGAGATGGAGGCTATTGTGGAGAGGAATTACACACGGGGAAATAACATGTTGTGGGCAGGAGCTGAAATACACAGAAGAGGCATAATTCATAGAATCAAAATAAGAAGCAAAGCATAAAGCGAAATAGAATCAAAGAACAAAGATGCATAACTGAGACAGTAAAAGAAGGTTGAGGTGCACTTGTAGAGAAAAACAGAAGATCAGAAAGTGCAAGAAGATGCAGGCAGAGAGACATTGATACAGGAGAGCAGAGCAACATAGAAGAACAATGATAAGCCTGGTAAGCCAATGAAAACTATTGAATCACTGTAATAAGTTTCAGTAGAAAATATTTATAATTAGGGTGGTAGGGAGGTGGTAGGGAGGAATGTTGTCCTCAGAGGTTCAAGTGGGTTCTTGAACACAGGGAGTTGTAGCTTCCATCTGGTTGCAGCCAGAAAATCTAGGGTGGCAGGGTGGTGCAAGGGAGAACTGTTGTTCTCTGTTATACAGGTTGGTGCTTGTGTGATTGGAAGTTGGTGCCTCCATCTAGTCAGTGCTGGAACACTCAGGGAGTTGGTGCTTCCTTCTAGTGGGTGCTAGAGAAACCAGAGAGTTGGTGCTCTCAAACAAGTTGGTGCTTGTATAAGTGGAAGTAGGTGCTTCCATCCAGTTGGTGCTGGAACACTTAGGTAGTTGTTTCTTCCTTCTAGTGGGTGCTAGAGAAACCAGGGAGTTGGTGCTTCCTTCTAGTAGGTGCTATAGAAAACAGAGTGTTTGTTCTCTCAGTAAGTTGCATCTTGCAAAACAAAGGTTGTAGCCTCACAATGAGTTGGAGCTCATAAGTATGATAATGTACAGAATGTAAAGATTACTTACCATACCAAGAAGAAGAGGCTTTTACCCTTTATGGGTTTCCTCGGGAAATATATGTCTCTGCATATTTCATATGTGTGACTAATGTCAAATGGTCTATTTCTTATCTCCCTGCATTATTGTGATTGTCATTAAGTGCTCTGTAAAGAGTTTAAAATAAGCATAATTGTTTAAGCACGGTAACAACTGATTCACCCCCCCCCCTCTTAGTTGTCCAACACACCGAGTTTTCCATGTTTCATGCTTAAAGAAGGTTATAGGCAACAAGATCCCAGTTCAAAGTATATTTCCAGAACTTGACGAGGAAGGAAAAATTATATTGGAGCCTGAAGCCGTCACTGACACAAGAATTCACCAGCTGAGGAATAGATCCATTTCAGAGTATCTCATTAAATGGAGGAAACTATCGGCTAAAGATTCCACTTGCGAAGATGAGTCTTTTATACAGAAGAATCCAGAGTTACTCAAGTGTTGCAAACAACACTTGTCTCAAGGGGAGGGGCATGTTAAGCCCTAATATTGGCTCATTACCCCTTGATTGGGGCATATTACATTAGTAATGTTATTGTATTTATGTCATCTTTATTCCTTTAGTTGTAATTATACCTCCTAGTCTCCTATATATACCAAGGAGACATTTTCATTTGGAGTCATATTGTACTTGAACATTTATGTGGGATAAAAGGAGGTTGCCCCCTCGAAGAGGCTTATTATCTGAAATTATCTCTTTTTCAAGGCATTGAGTACTTATTCTAAGGTTTTTCTATGCTATATTGATATTTGGTTCTTAACAAAGTTGGATGGTCATTTAGTTACAAGAAGATGACTCCACACATGTCGTACGACCATACATAGCCTGTGGACATCCTCTTTCCCTCTTTACATTGTTTGGAATCATACTCAATTCATTTTTTTTGGACATTGAATAAACTCATAGAGAAATGAAGGTGTTCAAATTATGGGATATGTCTTGAAATGTTTGATCTTCTATAAAATGTAAATTGAAAAAGTGGAGTATTGAGATTAGTTCACTGATTGTGCATCAAGTGTAAGAGTTGGACATTTCAACAAGCTAGGGATCCCAGTTGACATGTACGGGAGGCACAATCAATTTTACAAGGTAGTGAAGTTGGCCATAATGAACCTTCAAATGTATTGATCCTAAAATTAATTTTCCTCTCCTCTCGAGGAATATTGCTTGGTTGATAGAAATGTAATGTAAAGATGCTTGGCTTGGCTGATTCCTCAGTTTCTTGAACAATATTTATTAGAGTTGAAAATAAATTGAGCAGGTGCATATAGAGTAAACAAAGACTTGGCAGTATACTCACAAACATAATAGTTGTTGTGATATAGTGAAGGGTATATAATGGTTTCCCACAGTGCTAGCTGGATGACTAGTACATTCAAAATATCCAAAGGAGAAGTGCTTAGACTAATAATTGAGAAATAAACATAGCCCTTCCCCTGATAGAGGAGAATCTTAAATGATGAGAAGATGGGGAGAAACCATTCATTCAAAAATCTTAAGTGATTGATACTTGACCTGGACATAGAAATAGCAGATCCAAGCAGTGAACCAATTAACCACAAAGTCATTTTTATTCCTATCGAAGATAGAACCAGAGCTAAGGCATTTAAGTGACAGATCCATGCCTTGTATGTTTGTTTGGTGACTAACAACCAAGACTATATAACTTAGAGACCGTACTGCATTTCCCATTGGTTTTTATGTGCAAGCTACACAATGTTTAGTCTGCAATCAGACTTTTATCAAGGATAGATACCTAGTAATCATTCCAAGCATAGAGCTCCATGTACAAGACAGAGGAACAAAGAACATATTTTAACTTTCATATAGGATCTGTGTCGGTGAAGCGAGTGGGCTATAAGTCCCTCGTTTACAGATCACAAGACACCCACAAAGGTGGTTTCACAAAGGTCTACAAGGCTCTACAAGAGGTATGACACTAGTAGAGTGTGTGGCCTCCTCCCACTCCAAACCTAAATCCCTATCCAACTTCCAACCATGTTGCCACAAAGTTCCTTTGCCCAAATATGTTGCATCAACAAGAAAAAATAGATTTTTATGACTTACATTTTGTCTAATAGATACAAAAATAATATTCTTGTTGTCACACCCTATCTAGGGGTCAACCCCTATAATGGGAAAATTTTATTCTCCTATGATCTGTACATTTGAGATCAAATTTGTCCTTAAATATAAATAAATAATTGAAAAAGGATACACAAAGAAATAATTGCATTCTCTCAATGCACACACATGACTACATATCAATGTGCTCTACACAAATTCCAGTGAGGTGTATTTCTTCAATGACACACATATATTTAGTGTGCATTCATTTTCTTGGTGGATGCAACATACTGTGTGTCCATGGGTTAATTGAAGTAATCCATGGCATCATTATAAGGATTTTTTAGGCCTCTTTCATGTAGCAGGTGCAATGTGAAGCCATAAATACTTTGGTTATTGGATCGTTGTAGCATTTCGAACAAGAACACATACTATTGGTGGTAGTTACAAATTGAGAGTAGACATCTTGAAATATATTATTGGCATACTTCATTGCATTTGGAAAAATTTCCCAACATGCTAATGGAAATTAAAGTGCATTGTGTTTCCATGAGTTTTAGAAGGTTCTTCCAAGGATCTATAAATAGAATATAAAGTAGGATAGTCTTGTTGGCAGTGATAAATAGGCTTTACTCATATTTCTGACTGATTTAGAGGCACCACCTGGCACCCAAAAGAAATGCCATTTACCATAATGATACTTAAATGTCTAACTTAGTCTTGCATGAGCTCATTTTATATCATAAGAACTTGTGCTCCATATCTACCATTTGATAAAGTAATCTCTTCCCCCGTACATGCTAAGAGGATGATTGTTGTTGTAGATTGTTCAATTGATGGGTTTTACCATCATCATAAAGGATGTACCTGTAATTAGAGGATTTGAAGTGGGTTGTGGGTTTGCAAAGACTCTAAACACTAGCAACAAAGAATGTTTCCTTTTAGAAATATTTCTCTAGCGCATTTGAAGCTTTGAGTGCAACAAATTTTGATGAAAATTTTCATTTGGTTATAATTTTTTCCCATCATGGCATGCCCAATTATTAATTTTTAAAAATTATTGGATATTATTAAATTTAGTTCAATTAAATGAACTTAGTAATTTAAATTATTGGGACATTTTAGATCTAGTGCAATGCATTTTGATTCAAGAAGAAATTAGGCTCTATGATCATGGAGACTCTATTGACAGGAAGATACTCAAGGGATACAAGTTCTCATTGAATGGTGGATAGGGGCTATGGTTGTGCCTCTTAGGATAGGAAAATCTATCACTTCAACAGCTATTGTAAACCATTAACCATTTTTCCAAGGTCGGTCAACGCCAGGTAATAAGGAAAATGTTTTCATGGATTGTTAATCAATGATTACTAAATTGTGATGAGGTTTTCATATTCAAAATGCACTTTTGATCTTTTTATCTTATCTCTCCTCTTCATAGTTTTACTTTAATTCATTATCGAGGGTTTACCCATCCTCGATCTAATCCCACTTCCAAGTTCCAATAGTTACTATGTTGTCTTTTATTTTAGAAAGATATGCCCTAGGCCATTCTAGTTTGGTATTATTACTTGTCATGCTCGAGTTCCGTGCAATGCCAAGATTTCATAGGAAGGCCCAAGAATTCAACCTGGATGGGACAATGGACCCCTTCTCTATTTTTAGCAAAGAAATTCTTCTATGACTGTAAAAACACAAATTTATTATTTTTTCAGGCCCATCATCTATTTGCATTAGACAATTGGTTCACATGCACCTTGGTAACTGAAGAAAAACAAAAAAGGGACTTTACTTATGATGAAGGAATGTGACTTCCAAGATACCCAAACAATCTTCATTGTGTGTATTGCTAACAAACATCCTTATATTAAGAAATATAAATTTCAATAAAAAATATTCATATTTAGAAGAGATACTACCTTGTGAAACACTTTTGAAATTATTTTCTAGGGATGTGTTGGAAGTACCATCCTAGGAATCACCAACAGTAACAACAACATAAGTAATAGATGGATTGGGTTCTGTTTGAGCCATGATGGTATTCATAGAATCGAAGGGTGGGAAGGTGTTATCACTCCAAGAGTCACTCCCAGACTGCAAATGAGAGTAAGTTTGGTAACAAAGAAATAAAAATGCTTGATTGGTCTTGTGGATTAAGAAGAAGAAAACAAGGAAGGGGAAGGATATTAAGCTATTGTAAATCAATGATGAACCATTGGGCTATGGAGTCAAGCAAACACCCTGCTCATTAAATGTAATCAATATGCATATCAAATAAAGGTTTATTGAATAGAGGAAGAAAAATATAACACAAAGAAGAACATCCATAAGTAAGAGATCCTCTCTACATAAATGAATTCAAGGTACTTGAATATAAACATTGACTAATAGGCAAAATACATCAGATCCTCGGATGCTCAAGAATCCATTAATCAAAGGCAACCATGATCCTCAAGGTGTACAATTCATTCAAGTAAGAAGACAAATTGGGAAAGAAAACAAGAGATACAATCTGATAACACATATATCATAAACCTTCAATAACAGAAATGTTTACAAAAACAAAATCCCCTTAGGGTTACAATGATCACAGGAAAAGTGCCCCCTACAACTCTCTCATCTCTCTTTCTCAAGAATCCCACCTTTCTCCAAGAGATCTCTCCTTCCTTAAATAAAAAATAGCATCCAAATAAACTAAGGAGGTCGAATTTCATCTCCTCCATTGGATTCTAAGCCTTGGAGATAGGTGGCAACAATTAAAGAGACAAAAATCCAACAAACTACTGATTTTGAGGAATTTGTTGGAAGTCATTAATAAATTGTTTCCACCTCATGCATGAGGCCTTTACTGGAGCTAAATATTAGGTGCAGTTGTCCCTTGACATCTAACGTATTCTTTAGAATTCATTCGAACCCTCGTTGACATGTGGCAACCTCCCAAAAAAGAGAATATGAAAACCGTGACCGCTATAGGAAATTAGTATGCAGTGCCACTGTGTAGAGTACGCAATGCTTACTTCTATATCCAATATCTCTCAAACCAAAACACATTTTGAAAAACTGATAGAGGTTTTTTTTTATTTGGAATGTTATGAACAAAAACCTCCTCCAGTTTTCAAAAATACCTTCTCAATTTTTCACAATAAAAGTTTTAAGTTAATGACTCAAAAATGGTAAAATAACTCTGCACAATTCATTTTCTGCCAGAATACTACACAACACCTGTAGGTAGCACCACTGTGCTGCATCTGTGTGTTGGTTTAGGTAGAATTGTAAAAAATGAAGTGCCTTCAATAGTTAACATGTGCAGAGCGATTAATTTCCTTTCATGATATCAAACCCCCTTTACTTAGATGCCTTGGCAGTGAAAAGAGGTAGTGTATTTTACCACTGAGGGAATTGGTATTTAGCAAAAATCCAAAACTATGATAGTTAGGCCTCTTCTAGATGAGAATTATTGTGCTAACATAGGATCCATGGGCGATGGCATGCTCCCCGCGAGATGCCAAGAACTTATAGACCTGTGCCTTGTCCATCTTTAACTCTGTCCCATAAAACCTTTGTACTCGAAAACACCTATGTTCAAACTAATATGACTGTATGCTGAAAAATGACAAAAAGGAAATGCTAAAAAATGAGCTTATTTCTTCCTACTTCTACTCTAATCAAGTGTGTTGCTTCATATTAGGTAAAAGCGTGCTTCCAATGAAGCCATACAAGCATCTGACTGATTGGTAAGCATCTTGATCCATAAATGATCAATGTAGGAAACCAAAGAATACATAAATGCATTTCAAAAGAGAAGGACAACCTTCCTTCAATTGACAAAAGTGCTTTGACATCCAAGCTACTCAGAGACTCGAGATAATTAGAAAATGGATCTATAAGACTGAAAACAAATACCTCTTGTTGTTGTTTCAATTGAAGATCCAGAAGTCTCTGCATATCCTCCTGCTAATCATGGTTGCCACCTTCGGATGCTTGAAAATATGAATAGGATTGTATGCTAGCTTCATTATTGATGATAGACTATTTGGTGTCTTCTACAGATCTAGGTTCCAACACAATACATGCAGGCTCACTGATTTGAGAAGGTGACTGTTGAATGTCTACTGCGGGAGTTTCCGGATGGTTGATTTCTATACACAGTTGTTCTTCATCAACATCTGATTCATAGATGTCATAAACTGATGGGCTTCTCTTCACGTTGACAAAAGAGATCTGCTCTCCTTCATCATAATATTCATCAAAAATAGGTGAATAAAGCACGCCCTTTTCTTGCATAAAAAGATGATCAATCTCTTGATCTTCTTCTTCAATCTCAGGTACTAACAAAGGATGGGAAACCTCTTGCAGGAAAGGAGAAAGATCATTTTCTACAATAGTTTCTTCTTGTAAAATAGTGAGATCGGATGCATAAGCTACAAGATTTAATGGATCTGAATCCATGCAATCATTAGTACAACCATTAATCATTCCATGAAAGCCCTCTTCTCAAGAATTAGAAGGAGAAAAATTTTCATGCACATCTTCATTAGAAAACTTAGTTTCATCTTCACTTTCACTTTCAATCGAATCATTACTAAGCTCATCACATGAATAAGACTCTACTTCATGCTGAATATAAAGCTTGTATTTTTCACAACACCCTTCAAGAAGTTTTTCGGAAGAGTAGTACCTACTGAGATGCTTATTGAAAGTTGCATGAAATTCTTGCAATGAAGATATGCTGGAAATAGGGAGTGAATGATACCACCACCTTCAAGCATCACCATGTAATGAGTATAAGAACACCTTCATGATAGACATTCATTCGATCTATGCATTGATGACAGTCTCTGAGATGTTGGGCAGGGTTATCCCCTTCATCTCCATGAAATAAAGGCATAAAATCTACGCATTCTAAGAAGGAAGGAACATTATTAGGAAAACCAGGAATAGCTGAAAAATTGAAAGGTGCAAACCTATGAGCCAAGATAGCTTCCATGGCTATGACTGTCCCATATCAGTGAAGTCGCCAACATGATCTTCCTTCATGGAGTGGATTCGAGTGGAGTCACTAGGTGAATGATGCAGTCCTGATTATGTGACCAACCCTTGTTCACCATCAAAAGCTGGATCTGATCAATGTTGTTCTCCAAGGGAAGATTTGTCATTCATCTCTGTCCCCGGAAACGGTGCCAGTTATGTTATCACTCCAAGAGTCACTCCCAGACTGCAAATGAGAGTAATCTTGGTAACATAGAAATAAAAATTCTTGATTGGTTTTGTGGATTAAGAAGAAGAAAACATGGAAGGGGAAGGACAGTAAGTTGTTGTAAATCAATGATGGACCATTGGGCTATGGAGTCAAGAAAACACCATGCTCATTAAATGCAATGAATATGCATATCAGATAAAGGTTTATTGAATAGAGGAAGAAAAATATAACACAAAGAATAACATCCATAAGGAAGAGATCCTCTCTGCATAAATGAATTCAAGGTACTTGAATATAAACAATGACTAATTGGAAAAATACATCAGATCCTCAGATGCTCAAGAATCCATTAATCAAAGGAAACCGTGATGCTCAAGGTGTACAATTCATTCAAGTAAGAAGACAAATTGGGAAAGAAAACAAGAGATATAATCTGATAACACATATATCATGGACCTTCAATAACATAAATGTTTACAAAAACAAAATCCCCTCAGGGTTACAATGATCACATGCAAAGTGCCTCCTACAGCGCTCTCATCTCTCTTTCTCATGAATCCCACCTTTCTCCAAGAGATCTCTCCTTCCTTAAATAGAAAATAGCATTCAAATAACCTAAGGAGGTCAAATCCCATCTCCTCCATTGGATTCTAATCCTTGGGGATAGGTGGCAACAGTCAAAGAGACAAAAATCGAACAAACTATTGTTTTTCAAGAATTTGTTGGAAGTCATTAATAAATTGTTTCCACCTCATGCATGAGGCCTTTGCTAGAGATAAATATTAGGTGCAGGTGTCCCTTGACATCGAGCTGATCCTTGAGAAGTCATTCAAACCCTCCTTGACATGTGGCAACCTCCCAACAAGGAGAATATGAAAACCATGACCGCTATAGGAAATTAGTACGCAGCGCCACTGTGCAGAGTACATAGTGCCTTCTTCTATATCCAATATCTCTCAAACCAAAACACATTTTGAAAAACTGAGAGAGGTTTTTGTTATTTGGAATATTATGAACTAGAAAATCCTCTAGTTTTCAAAAATACCTTCTCAATTGTTCACAATCAAAGTTTTAAGTTAATGACTCAAAACTGGTAAAATAACTCTGCACAATTCATTTTCTGCCAGAATATTATGCAGCGCCTGTAGGTATCACCACTGTGTTGCATTTGTGTGTCGATTTAGGTAGCATTGTAAAAAACGTAGCGCCTTCAATATTGAACATGTGCAGAGTAACTAATTTCCTTTCATGATATCAAACCCCCTTTACTTAGATGCCTTGGCAGTGCAAAGAGGTGGTGTATTTTACCACTGAGGGAACTGGTATTTATCAAAAATCCAAAACTATGATAGCTAGGCCTCTTCTAGATGAGAATTCTTGTGCTGATAGAAGGTATGGCCACTCAGGGCTTGCACAACCTAGTGAGGTGAAAGGGAAGACAATAAACATGAACATGGGACTAAGGCTCATAGGGTGCATGCAACTGTAATCTCCTCCTCTCATGTCAATATCAAATAGCTACATAATTGTCTTGAATCACATATGTCCATTTATCACTTATGGGAAAACATGGGGCTCCCTTAGTTTAGTATTTATGCTTCTTCATTTATTTAAGATTCTGCTACTCCAGCTAATGGTTTGAAATATTCTTATGTTCCCTCGTGTTTATCATTGATCTACATTGAGACGAGTGTACTACTAGTGACCTTTTGAGCATCCATGTAAGCATAAATATGCACCTCTTAAGTATATTGGAAATAAATGTTAGGTTGCCTATAAGTTGATGATGCTTGTCTTATATCTTAATATTTTGTTGATTCTTTCATTGAATGCATTTGATGGAAAATTGAAGGATTGAATTCTTTAAATTCACTCATGAGAGTTGCTTATTTGTTCATATGCCAAACTTGATTGGATTGATATTGCAGGGATTGTGTTTTTGGAAGAGCTCTTTGAATTTGTCGGGGTCTGTTTGGATGGTATACTGTGTGAAGTAAATTACAAAGTTTAGACTCTAATTATAGAGGTTCATGTTTTCTTTCGAATTGCCAATGATGAAAAACTTTCTATTGCAATCTATACCATACATTCAATGCTCTAAAGTTTCCATTGTTGTTTTGTTGTCAACAATCATTAAATCTAGACATAAAAATTTTGCTGCTAGTAATTATTGGCGATTGTATATGGGTTTGATATTTATATTTTTTATGTTTCTTCTTTCTTTTAATGCATCAAGGATCCTCATCTTTTTAGTCTTCTTTTGAAAGTGTCTAATATCAGTAGAAGGGTTTCTCAACAATGGAAATAACAATTTGATGTTGTGGCTCTTTATCTCGAGCTACAAGCTATAACTTCTTTGAATACTTTGCAACATAAAACATCTTGATGTGCTTTGTGTCAAGAGACCTATTCGAGAATGAATCGCACCTAGTGGGTTTAAATTGATAAAATGGATTTTTGTGATCCTTTCTTCACTGATGAGATAAGGTTTTTGCACTTGTTCTTCTTCCACTAATTCTTGTTCAAGATCATTAAGATGTCTATCCTTATGAACAAGTGGAAAAAATGCATTAGTTTGGAGATTTTCAACATGGTATTCATAATCATCATGTCTTGGTACAATACCATACACTTCTGCATATGCTAATATTGAAATATGTTCTTCATCATTGGCATAAACCATACAAGAGTCATGCTCTTGTCTTTCCTGAAATATCTCTTAAAAAAAGAATCCTTCATAACAACTTGAATTAGCATTTTGCTTAATCAAAGACTGATCTTTATCTTCATAAAAAGGGGTCAAAAATTATCCATGAAATCAAACATTAACATCTTCATATACACCATAAATTGCTACACTACTATAAGTTTATGAATATGCTACTCGATATGTCTGCGCTTCCTCCTTGCTTCTATAAATAAAGCAACTTCGAAGGTCAAAGTTGCTCCGGGAGGTCAAAAGTGATGTACAATTCATGAGAAATCTGAATATGTAATTATTTCATCATTTGGAATCCTCCATCGAAAGCGTAGCGTGCCCCACGCTACGCTTTCTGCAGACTTGCTATAAATTTCCTTCCGAAATTATGAAAAATAGGGTTCAATTATCCCTTTGTACATCTTAATCCGAGATAGCTGTGTAAAACGTGAGAGAGGTTATTTTAGATGAAGATGTGTTCTAGATAAAACTATCTTAGTTTCCAAAAAATCTTCTCCAATTGTTCACAATATTTTTTGCAAAACAATGTCTAAAACAAGACTTTGCTCAGTCAAAAAAATAGGGTGTGAATATGTGAATATATCTCTCATTCTGTAATACCCGTGTAAAATATGAAATAGTTTATTGTACTTTGGCATCTTAGGAACACAAACCTCCTCCAGTTTCTCAACATTCATCTCTTATTGGCCACAATATGTTCGGAAAAAAGATGACTAAAAAGGTCATTTCTGGAAAATGTTCCTTCAAAGAGTTTTGGAAAATGAAGTGGAATGATGGGTTAGGGGTTTCCTAAATTATTAAGAAAATTTAAGGGGGTAGGGGGTAATGTTAGGGAGTAATGGAAAGTGGAATCTTAGGAAATGAGTGAGGGGAAGGAGTGAAAAAGGGAAAAACACATCCCTACCCTAGAAAACTCTAGGGTAAGCTAGGGTTTTAGAAAAAATTATGTAAATGGGTAAAATATGCATGGAGAGTGTATGAGGTGTCCACAAATTTCTTTACTCTTAAAATTGGGGTACATGGTGTATGTTACACCCTTGGATGGTCTGAGATGGATTGGCATGAGAGATAATCCCTGATGGATTTGCATAGTTGATATATCTTTCTAAGTGGATGCTTGACATCAAATGCTTGTTAGTTTAGTGTTCGTCCCCATGCGCCTTAGTTTGACCATTTTTCACTCACATGAACTGCCACAAAGATCATACTAATACCCTAGTTCTTGCCCCAATATCTATAGATCAAGAGAGCACAATTTTGATCCCTACATTGCAGCAGGTTTAGTTGTTTAGACTTTACTCTTTCCACCATTGTGGTTGCTTCTTTCCAAGACCAAACTATGTCGAACCTATTAATCGTAGGTAATTATCTAGGGCCAGTTAAACACTGGAATTGTTTTAATGCTGGAATTTCATGTTTAGCACATAAAATTACAAATGGGTAAGGTGGAATGGTTTTGTTTGTGAATATCCAAGTAGAGGAACATTTGCACATGTTATCTTGATATAGATAGATCTCTAGCGTTGAAAAAATATGCTAACTGGTCTAAGTGCAGGTTACAGAGATTAAAGATCAAGATATAGTTTGTTGTGTCAAAAACAATGCAACTCTTGTTGGTTCATTGTTTACAATGCATGTCACTCAAGTTCATATTGACCTTCCAACACTAAGCAGCACAGATAAGCATGTAAGTAATTACAAGCATGGAGATTACTGTGTTAGTTGCCAATATAGTTGTTATGCTTTTAGACATAAGGTTCATGGTGAGAACTGTCTGGAATTGTTTTAATGCTGGAATTTCATGTTTAACACATGGAATTACAAATGGGTAAGGTGGAATGGTTATGTTTGTGAATATCCAAGCAGAGGAAGATTTGCACATGTTATCTTAATATAGATAGATCTCTAGTAATGAAAAAATATGCTAACTAATATGAGTGCAGGCTGCAAAGATTAAAGATCAAGATATAGTTTGTTGTGTCAAAAACAATGCAACTCTTGTTGGTTCATTGTTTATAATGCATGTCACTAAAGTTCATATTGAGCTTCCAACACTAAGCGATACAGATAGGCATGTAAGTAATTACAAGCATGGAGTTTACTGTGTTAGTTGCCAATATAGTTATTATTCTTTTAAACATAAGGTTCATGGTGAGAACTGACTGAAATTGTTTTAATGTTGGAATTTCATGTTTATCACATAGAATTACAAATGGGTAAGGTGGAATGGTTCTGCTGTTTCTGGTAGATGATGTGTCAACATTCACTATTTTTGTAGGTTTTCAAGTCAGATACTAATAAATAGTGTCTAGGGATGCGTCATCTCTAGAGGTTTGATAAATGTAAGAGTTGCCTAAATATGGGTTGAGAAAAACAGTCCGTGTGAAGCCCAATTGGTGTAGAATTTATTTGAATATGAAGCACTTAGAAATTTTGTAGTTTGCTTGGGCATAGATTGTCACTGAATTAAAAGATTATTTATTTTCCCTTTGGAATTATTTGCCAATAGAAAAAAAATTATTTGGCTTTGTTTAAGTATGTGTTAGCCAAGAAATTGGGCTTTGCAATCAACAAGAGGCTTAAAAAGTTGTTTATCAACAAGAAAAAATAATAGAAGAAAACTATGACAACATTCACATAAATAAATAACCAATGGATCATATATCCAACATCAACTTATCAACAAGGAGGAAGGTTCAAAGCATACACATAGTTTCCACAGAAATGGAAGTACTCTTGAGTCTTCTATTACTTGGCTTGAAGGATAGTACAATGTTTCAGAGAATATACCTAATGAAACCTGATGAATTAATTTATGAATTTAGGGTATCAGAATAAGAATTTTCAAATGTGAAGCCAATAGGTTTATATATAGATGGATTTTACCTTGTTTATTTCTCACTAAGTTCTCTTTATAAACTAGCAATCATGAACTTGGATGTTACACATTCAAATGCTAGTTACATTCTCACATCCCAAATGTGTGGCAGATGAGCACTTAATAATAAATTCATATTTGTTTGACATATTTGGCTGATAATTTTACTCATTGTCTATCTATCCACTAGTTAATTTGTCTATGCTAATTATTGTAAATTGGATCTTACACCTAGAACAAGATTTACATGTAGTTTATAAAATCGAATGGACAATTTTTGGGGTATCATCTACCTTGTTAATTCTCACCTTAGGGCATTTGCAATATTTGACAACATAATGCCTCTAGAATCTCATAGAATCCAATTTTACAAAACATTTTCAGTCTTTGTTATCACTAGGGCTGCTCAATTCAAACAATTGTGAGACCATCTGGAAGTTAGAAACCTAATGCTAATTTTCTATTTGTTCCCAACCTAATGAATATTAATATGGAGGAAAACACATCTCTAAACTAGATTTATTTTCGGTTAGATTCCCTTCTATAAAAGGATTCCTTATTTATTCCTAATCTTTGAATTTCAATTATTTCAATGTTGTCTTCAACTCAGAGTTGATATTGATCAGGAAAAAGTACAACACACATGTCGAGCTTCTTTTGACTTGTGCAGTGTAGGTCATACACGCTGATATTTATGCATGATCTGGATTGTACACACCCTTCCTCAAATGTTCATCAAGCTATGCCAGAAGACAATATTGGCTTTCATCAGGGCCCTTAGGTTAAACCTTATAAACTGAAAGCATGTAGTCTGTAACTGACATGATTTTAAAGTGACAAATAAATTAATTTATGCATTTATTATTTATTGTGGTAGCCTTTGCTCTTCAAAATGGCTTTGATTAATGGACAGTGAAGGTTTTTTTCTAGTGGGGTAATTGTAGCCTTACAAAATGTAGGGAACTAGTCTATTTTTGTGTTAAGATTTATTGTCCATATTTTGATTTGATTCTGATAAGGTTTGGAATTTGATGTATTATTGTTGTTTGTATTTTGTAGGTTATTGCAACTTGGGGAGTTCGTAACAACATTGACTTTATTTCTTTGTCATACACATAACATGCCAAAGACATTATACAAGTAAGAAAGATGGCATCAAGGTTATGTTCTTTCTCATGTTCTGAGCTTGTGTTGTTACTAGATACTATGATGGATCTCACATATAAAAAATTCCATGAAGATGTGTTTCTGGAACCAACTTCATAGTGCTACTTTATGCCTTTTAATTTTTAGGCTGATCTGTTTCTATGATTCTTGTTTCTTCTTATTCTTTGACAAATTTCAAGTAGATGCATTATAGTAAACTTCAAATATGAATGAATTATCATATGTACTTTTGAAAATCATTCTGAACTGACAATGAAGTAACAAGGTGATATTTTTTGTTGCAGGCTTCATTTGTAAATGATGACAAAAAATTATTTGTTTTGTTTCTGTGACATGGGACTTCTCCCTTATAATTGAATAACCTCAAATAGTGAACAACTTATCTATTGTACATCTGAAAAGGATTTTATAATAACCTTTAAACTATAGAATAACATACTATATTAGATGTATTAGAGGCCACCTAGAAATTTGTTTGCTCGATTCTAACATCGAATTGATGCAAAATCCATTTCCTCCTTTTGCCTTGTATAGACTCGCGCGTATCTTGATGGGCTTGGAAATATTCAAGAGACACAAATATTTGCTAAGATTGACACTATAGAGGTATTTTCTGGATCACTGAATGAAGTCTCCTAGTCTTAAAATTTCCTTATCATGTTTAATCGGTCTTCGATAATCACACTGCATGAGAAGTAGTTGCTTATTTGAATATTAATATACACACAATTTATGTTGCAGGGTTTGGAGCAATTTGATGAGATCTTGCGAGAAGCAGATGATATTATTATTTCACAGGGTCATTTAGGGATAGATATTCCACCAAAGAAGGTAGCCTTTGATATTTGATGTAAACTTTTTTCATATATCCATTTCCTGATGTTTTTTTCCCATAGATAAATGAATATTGTTGTCATTGTAATTTGACTACAAGTCTAGTTGTGTCCCTGCATGGAGATATCTTATAAGTTTGTATTTTTACGAAATCCAAACTTCATGTTTCTCTGGAGTATAAGGTAATGACGGTCAGGATTTATGGAATTGTCTAATATGCTCTCTTGGTAAATCTTATTCATTTGGGATTGTAATTTGTTAGTGTCAAGGGAGGCTCCAAATTCTTTATGGTTTCAAAGAAGGGATATTTACTTAGGTAATAGAGGCAGTATAGCAGTGTGAATAGGCAAGCAAATCAAATTGTTTGGAGGACCATCAATAAGTTGTTGATGTCGTCTTCTCACTGTCAAACATTTTCGTAGATCAAATTAGTTTGGAATTTGATTTGCAAGCGAAAAGGTAGGAGACAACTTGTATAAGTATTACTTGTTTTTGTATTATAGTTCTCTCCAAGCTAAGGCTCCACATGTCAAGTTCTCCTCTTCACAAGGCTACACACTCTAGAAGACAAGCTACTAAGCTCCAATTCTCCTCCTCCACATGTGTACCGAGTCAACAACAACCTACAAATGGTGTGCCCTCCAAACAAGATTCCCTCTAGCCAAATTCTCAACCTGTTGAAGTGTGCCATGTGGTATCAATGCTCCTAGGGCAAAGCACCCTTCCTCCTAGTACTTAGTGCTCCTCCACAACAAGATAATTCCACATCCTATGCCAAGGTCTCACCCTCATCAACATGTGTACCATGTAGAAATGTCAATGCCACATAAAACAACTTCCAAGTTCCTCCATAGGAAGTGTGCCTCCTCTACCACATATCTTGAGTACAAGCATCCACCTATAGTAAGTGTTCCAATTGTCAATCAACAAAAACAATCTAGGATACAACAAAGGGCTAGGGTTTCACCATGTACCCCACATCACATGAAGTGTGTTGAATTTCCTGTTAAACCCAACACATGACTAACAATCCAAATAAACTATGTTTATTAATTATTAGCACAACTAGGTTTTCAACGAAAAATATAAGAGAAAGCACTACACAGAAACCAAACACATTTGCACACGAGATTCAGGTAAACACCCCTATTAAAAATCTTTCAGGAAAACCGGTTCTGAGTTTTATTTTATTAAATAAAATACTCGGTTCCTGTCCTAGGATAATGGTCCATTAGAGGAATTACAATGCTATAGCTAATAGCCTAGCCCACCTGGCTGCTATCTCCCTCGCTTCCCCCTGCACCCTTTCCTCATCCCTTCCCACTCAGACACAAGTACATGAGAAATACTCCCTCTTTCTCCTATGCATTCATTGTATGCCTCTCACCCTCCTTAGATATGATTTTATAATCCCCTAATGACTAAAATCCTATATCCAAAGTGATCAATGATCAATATATGATCTTGATCTCTTGAGATCAATGGCTGTGACTTAATATCTCATTGATATATCATCAAAACTGATAGAGGGATATGCAAGAGTGTACAATGAAAACCTTGACAAACATAACCGCTAATTCTTGCAACATCATCTAGAGGATGGAAAAAACATATTTCGTTTTCCAAATATGTAAAACGAGTATATTACAGTTTAATGAATACATTTTCATACAATTATATATGATTTTATACTTTATCAAAAAAATCGCCAAGACTTTACAAGGTTTTATAATTCAGTGAAAGATTCCCCAAGATTTTACATGAGTTTATAGTTTAGTGAAATATCCGCCAAAGTTTTACAATATTATATAATTGACTAAAAGATTCGCTAGAAAATTATATATACATATTATATTATTGATAAAATAACATTCAATTTTTCCTATGTATCATTGGGATTCTCCCATTTATTATACATATAAATTTAGGGGGGGTTCTTAAAATCACCCCTGATATGAAGCTCTTGCTTTGGGTTTGAGGGCTGCAAAGGACATGGAGATTGAAGAGATATCAATGTTTGGATATGTTGAGCTGATTGTCCAGTAGATCAGAACTATTTATCAAGATAAGCACACTTGGCTGAGATCATTTAGAAATAAAGTATGGGGCCTCATTGACAGTTTTTTCTCGGCTTTCAACATCTCATTTGTTCCTAGAGAAGAGAAAGTCATGGTTGACTCTTTGGCTATATAAGAAATCAATTTCAGAATCGCTCGTCCACCTAAGCTCAGGTATGATGTAGAAGTAAAATATAGACCCTCCATACCTGACAATGTCAAGCATTGGAAAGTGTTTGAGGACGATATTGAGATCAAAAGATTCCTGGAAACTGTTAATGAGTTTTCAGCATTACATATTGATCAATATCCAAATTCTAACATAGATCCCCATGCTAATGTTTTTCTGAACAAAATTGTTGATCATCATATTGTCCATCTTCCCAACAATCACATCTGAAAGGGACTAGTTCCTTTGGAAATATTCTTTGACAGAAATGATGTGGCAGTAAAGGGTAAAATCTCAAATGAGGATGTTGAAGTAGCTGAGTGCAATATTGGTACAGAGAAGGATCCAAAATTTGTCAAATTGTCAAGCAACTTGTCAAGAGAGTAGAGGGTCGAGTATACTGAGTTGTTAAAGGAGTTTGCTGATGTGTTTGCCTAGACCTATGAAGACCTCAGAACATATGACACCAGTGTCATTGAACACAAGATCCCACTGAAGGAGGAAGCCAAACCATTTAGGAAAAAGTTGAGATAGATAAATCCTACATTGTTGCCTATTATGGAAAGGGAGGTGAAGAAGCTTTTGGATGCTCAGATCACTGTCCCCCTAAGATATTATGAATGGGTAGCAAACTAGGTCCCATTAAGGAAGAAGAGTGGAGAAATCAGAGTTTGTGTCTAACAAATACCGCTACCAAAAATGGAACACATATTGCAGAGTGTAACAGGTGCATCCAGGATGTCCATGATTGTTGGATTTTCTGGCTACAATCAGATCTCTGTATTGCCTGAAGACAAAGAAAATACAAGCTTCACCACTCCTTGGGGCACATTCATGTATGCCAAAATTCCCTTTGGATTAATGAACGCAGGAGAAAACTTTCAGCGAGCCATGGACATCACCTTCATTGGAGAAAAGGATAAATTTGTGGTCATCTATATGGATGATATAACAGTCTTCTTTAGATATGATAAAGAGCATTGTTGTCATCTAAGAAGGGTCTTGCTGAAATGTAGAAAATTTGGTCTCTCCCTAAATCCTAAGAAGTCCTTATTTGTTATGCAAGAGGGACAGTTTTTGGGACACATTGTATCAGCTGAGGGGGTCAGGATTGATTCAATAAGAGTAGAATATATTCAATCCCTACCACTTCCTAGATCCAAGAAAGAAGTTCAGTCCTTCCTGTGAAAAATCAATTTTCTGAGAAGGTTTGTTTCCAATTTTGTTGAGTTGGTGAAACATATCACAACCATGCTCAGGAAGGGGAATGAAGTAAAATGGGTTGTTGAATCCAGAGAATTCTTTAATAAAATCAAGAAGGCATTGACTGAGGCACCTGTGCTTATCATCCCTGATTATTCCAAGGATTTTCTAATTTTTTCTTTTGCTTCTTTTGATATAGTGGAACTTGTTTTATTGCAAAAAAATGTTGAAGGGTTGGAGCAGCCCATTTCGTTTTTCAACAGAGCACTAAGAGATGCAGAGGTGAAATATGACATCATGAAGACACATGCCTTTGCATTGGTGAAATCCCTCAAGGCTTTCAGAATCTATGTCCTTCATTCAAGGGTTATTGCATATGTCCCTTCAGCTATTGTGAATGACATTCTCATTCAGCCTGACATAGATGGAAGAAGGAGCAAGTGGATTGCCATAATCCTTGAATTTGATCTAGAAATGAAACCCACCAAGGTAGTTAAAGGCCAAGGTTTAGCCAAACTATTTGTTGAATATAATTGTAAAGATTTGGGGGTTAGCTTCATCAACACTTGCTCAGAATATCAACAAGTTGAGCTGCCTGATAACAGTCCTCAGGACGGTACTCCATTAGCAGAATGCACCTGGTATAAATACATTATTTATTTTCTGCAAGAGTTGAGGCCCCCTAATGGCGTGGGAAGAAGGAAGGTGAGAGATTTAAATCTCAAAGTGGTCAGGTCTTTCCTTATTGACTAGATCTTGTATTGGAAAGACCCTCTAGGTGTTCTTCTAAGATGTTTAGACCCCCAGGATACCCAAAAAATCATGTTTGAATTTCACGACAGCCTGTGTGGGGGACATCATTTCTAGAATACCACGACCTATAAAATTCTCAGGGCTGGGTACTTTTGGCCTACTCTATTCAGAGATGTATGTGAAAAAGTTAGAGCTTCAATCAAATGTCAAAAATTCTTTGCGAAGCAACAGCTCAAATCTCTGCCATTGAATCTTGTGGTGACTTCAGGACCTTTTCAGTAGTGGGGTCTTGAATTCATTGGGGAAATTCATCCTGCTTCAATTAGTCAACATAGGTGGATCTTAACTGCAATGGACTAGTTCACCAAGTGGATAGAAGATATTCCCACAAGGAGTGCTTCTCACAAAGTGATCATTGGTTTTCTTGAAGATATTATGGCAAGGTTTGGTTGTCTGAACAAAATCATCACTGACAATGCTGCATCCTTCAAGGCCGAGCCATTGGTCAAATTTTTTGATCAGTTCAGGATTTCATTGATCCACTCCACCCCCTACTATCCCCAAGGAAATGGAATAGAAGAGTCCTCTAACAAGAGCCTTATAAAGATCATCAAAAGACTGCTAGAGGAAAATAAGAAAGCATGGGATTCAAATCTCAAATTTGTTCCGTGGGCTGACAGAATGACAACAAAGAGGTCCCTGGGTATTTCTCCTTTTCGACTTGTATATGGGATTGAAGCAGTCTTTCCTTCCCATCTTGCCCTACTGGGTGGCGAAGTTATTTCAAGATTATCAAGGAGAGTCCGATGATATGATCAGGAGGGTGCAGTAGCTGGTAGAATCCCAACAGACTAGAGAGAAGCTACTGGACAAAGTGCATGAACATCAACAGAAGATCAAGCAAGCCATTGACAGAAAGGTGAAAAGGGAAGATCTCTAGCTGGGAGACCTAGTACTTAAATGGGATGCGTCCAGACATGATAAAGGAAAACATGGAAAATTTGAATCCCTTTGGATCGGTCCCTTCAATATTTCTGAAATGTTTCCAAACAACACTTATAGGTTGTAGAATTTGGAGGGTGATGAAGTTTTTGGTGGCCCTGTAAATGAGAATTTTCTGAAGAATTTCTTTATTTGAGCCATAAGTGGCTCTCTTGTCTTTGTAAATATTGTTTTTCTTTTTTTGTTTCCAGTTTTATAGGAGACTCTGCAACCCAACAGAAGGTGACTGAAACTGCAAAGAAGATCTTAGAGCCTCGCAGGGAGGACTCTATCCCCCATCGAGCCTAATGTTATCACATGTTTCTGTAGGGGGGATGTTTTCCCTTAGTTTTGGCCTCTAGGTGACAAAGGGCAAAGAAAGGGGAAAAAACCCACAAGACTCTTATCCTAAGTCCATCGGGGTCAATGTGATTGTTTGTCATGATGTGCTAAGATGCACATAGATATGGGCTATTTATATCTATGCGCCCCAGATCAACGGTCGTTGATCTTATCAGGGCTTCCACATGCGCTGTCGTTAAAAAATGTAGGGCGGGTTGGGGATGAAACCATGGTTTTATGGAGATGCTACGTGTCATCCAGAGACACACATCAGGCCCAAAAGTGGTGAAGAATCAAACCACTTTTTGCAGCCCCGATATGCGTGTGTGTGTATAAATCCCTATCACCAGTTGACAAGTGGCCACTCTGTCTTGCCGGAACCCATTCCCCACTCCATCCCCCGCTCCCCTGTCACTTTCACTCCCTCACACCTGTCCTCCACTCACTGTCCCACCTGTCATACCTCCCCCTCTCATCTCTCACCACCTGTGCCACCTCGCTCCACATCACCTACGTCCCATTACACCTCATCTCTCACTTGTGTGTCTCCCATGCTATCCTCGGTTTCCTTTTCCCATCCACGTTGTCCACCTGGCCATCTCCACATCCGTTATTCCATGCCTAGCGTGCCAATCACTTCGTCAGCAACCACGTCTGTTGTCAGACCTCCCCTAATCCCAATGAAGTAGTTATTGAGGTTGGGTGGTGGCAGTTGAACATCGTTTCCGCCATAAATGGAAAGCCTAGGGAAGGACTGTCAGTTAGCCAGCTCATCTGTTGGTCCGTTCTAAAGCGTGATTGCATCTGATTGAGGTTCACGTCTGACCAGAGACTGCATGCACATTCTGGCAGGAATCATGCAGACGTAATGCCTTAAATGCAGCCACTCGAGCATGCTTATGTTTTTTGTCTCTGAGTTTATAGGAGTCATCCTCATATTTTGTTAAGGGTCAATGGTTGAGCCAAGCTCCCATATTGTAAAGTTTTAATGAAGCCTCTGGTTCTCTGGTTATGTGTGGCCGTTTGAGACTTCTTGTTTAATGACAGTCAACTTTCTTATCATCTTATTTGCTTCTGGCATTGATTCTCGGGCATGGATGATCCAGTCGAGTTGTTGTGACTATATTGTAATGTATGTTTGATTAAAATATTATTATGACGTTTTCAATTTCTTGAAGTTTTGGGTTCAAGAAGATCTTGTATTCAAAGCTTTTTCTCCTTAGGCTGCTGGAAGACCCGATGTCCATAGCAAACCTCTACTTTTTCTCACCAATTATTCCCCCTACTCACCCTTTACTACAACTTACTAACTGAAGTTAGATCAAGACCTCACCTGTTTTTCGCATATCAGCCCAACTTTCTGAGTTAAAACGTTATTATCTTGAGCCTGCGTCCATTAGACCCCCTCTAAATTTATTCATGGTGACATAAAACTGATGGGTATTGGGCTTACCTCTGCTACAATCCATAGGTGACTTCTAGTGCTAACAATTTTCATAAGATTTCTAGGATATTATCTCAAGTTTAAGCAAAGTTTTCTATGGTTTCTTGGCTTTCTCTCAAGGTCTACAAGCTTCAATTCATGTTTGGTTGATCTATCATGGGCTTGCCTCTATTTTTCCAATGTCTAACCTCTCAAAACTCTCTTTCACACATTTTTCTAACAACCTCCTTCCCCCCATTCGAATTATCCTCATGCATGATGGCTAGAGAATTTGAACTCAACTTCTCTTCCTAGTTCCAAGAATGTAGGGGAGACAATTTGCTAGAGTTTAGGAGAAGGTGGCTTAGATTGAGGAATTTGTTTCCTCCACTTCTCTTAACTCCCTTTTTCTTGAAATCCAAATTTGAAATGGTTAAGGGTTCAAGGTAACGTAGGATATATGTTTTAGACATAAACCCCCCTTAGACGCCTCTCTTTTCTCCTCTTGTGGTATCATAACCCCTATAGGCACTCATGCTCAGTTGATCTTGATATTCTTCTTTATTAACTACAAAATAAAAAGACATACAATATTCACAACATTATGGTATATCTGTCCCATCGAGTTAATGTAGCAGAGTTACAAAATATTCATACAAATAATTCGAAAAATAAAAACTGGAATATTACATGAAAATTGAATTTAACTATTGGAAAATGGCTAATAATCAAAACTTTTATATTGTGATCTTTAGGCATACATTGAAAACAACCAAGAGGAAGGCACCTATACCTAGTTGGTCCATTCTACACAAGACACAAACAAAATTAAAAATATCAATGGGGATTTACCTCTTTCAATGGCTTGGGAATTCCCAAACCCACATGTCCCAAGAGGTTGATACCATTGGAAAAAAAGTGGGATTTTCTAATTAAAAACTAATGTGAATTATATGCCTTACAATTTGTATACAAAATGAGATGATTGGATAAATTAGGCTAAATATACTGCTTATTTAGTAGCAATCCCAAGTTCAAATCTCACTGTCCAGGGTTCATATGTTTCATTTTCCTAAAAACCATGTAGTCATTTTAACAGTGTTAGGCTTATAAATGTCATTAATAAGGGTATTTAATGAAGCAATATTAGGTCTTAAACATATAGGTTGTGTTGCTCTATCTGGGTACCACGAGGGGGCAAGCAATTGATTGTGCATGGTTGCCCCCTTTCACTATGAATAAAAGCATTTGTTGCAAAAGGGTTAGGGGGTGGGTTGTTCGACATATCCCTATATATTCTTTGAGGTATGGTCCCTTCACAAGGTTCTGAATTGGGAATTATCTAAAATTCATTTTTGAATTTGTTACAACAACATAGATCGATCCATAGTGTCATAATTTTATAAAGATGATTGATAATTTTGTGTGTATATTGTTTGACATTGACAATAGATTACGGGATAGTTGGCAGTTTGTAGTTTAGCGAAAACTATGGGCGAAAGGGATTGCAAATTTGACAAATTGAGTCCTGGTGAGAAGCTCCAACTATTTCTCATACCTTCTTTAAAAAATCTGTCGATCTTTTCAGTATCATTGGCTCGTTATTCGAGCAATCAAATCATGCATTTGTGCATTCGGGATCGTGCGAAATTCTCATATTTCTCCGAAAAATCTGTTCATCTATTTCAGCATCGATTGTGCTTATAATCCGAGCAATCAAATCATGGCTTTGTGCATTATAGATCATGTGATTGTGGCTGCTTTGTCTTTTTGACGGCGAAAAAAATGATTGAATTATATACATTAATATTCCACCTAAGTCCTCAAAATAATAGGCATATTTAAATTTATTTTTATATAGAAACAAATGAATATGATGTCTCCAAGTTTTCATGGTTTAAAAAGATATAAACAATCAAAATTAAAATTAGTAACAAAGTTGTTTACATTGGTCTTTTAAAAATATATTTTAAAAGTGATATTGTATGTTGTTCAAAATAAAAAAAATTAAAGTAGTTATGAAACATTTGAAACTTGTAATAATGTATTATTTATTTATAATCTAAAAGCAAGATAGAATGGTGGCTACTCCATGATTTTAAAAGTTGAAGTATAATTAAACACGAGAACATAACTAACGAAAATATCTTATAAAAAATCTACCATTGCTTGCTCTAACTATGAATTTTTAATGGGGTATCTCTTATTTCAAATAATATATGAAAAGTATAATGTTAGAGGACCAAATAGTAATTTTTTTTTTTTTACCACTCTTGTTTTTATCTTGGGTTTTCATAGACAATTTTATAAAGATTTCATAATTTTTTTGAGGTTTTAGTTCAAGTTAGGTAGTTAGAGAAACTTAATGTTTTACTCATATTATAATCTTTTTAAATCCATTCATTAAATTTTGGACATAGGTATTCGTCCAAGTTAATTAGTTCAAGATACTTAATGTTTTACTAATATTAAACAAAGATGTAAGTATTATGGCACTTGCACCCATCCCGGCCTCGATCCTGAAGACACTCCGACAACTAATTTTCTCCTTTCTCTGGTCTGGCAGTAAATCCAACAAAGGCTTTCATCTTTGCAATTGGACCTTGATCTCAAGACCAAAGACATTGGGAGGCTGGGGTCTCAGACACCTTCCTATCTTCCACAGGGCGCTATTGGCCAACACATTCTGGAGGATCCTTTTGAAACCCGGTATCTGGAATTCAGTCATAAAAGCCAAGTATTACCCATCTCTCCCAGTGCATATCTG
>ML780215.1:112674-123655 GCA_009831015.1 Picea engelmannii | reverse complement strand
TTTTATCAAAGGTAGACATACATCAGTTGCAGCCAACCATTTCCACAAAGCACCGGCACCGTTTTGCTTATCCTATGGACAGGGAGGTTGCCTGGTTTGATGGTGCTTCACAAAAGAATGGATCACTATGTGGAGCGGGGGGGAAAATTACACTAAACACACATACCAGCTATCGATGGACTTTAAACTGTGGTACAGGATCAAACATGAAAGCTGAACTACTGGGGGCTTGGGCCTCCCTCAACCTGGCAAGACGGTTACATATTGTCGATCTTCTTCTCTTGGGAGATTCCAAGGTCATCGTAGACTGGCTCAACGGACAAGCGGACCTCAAGGCGGCGGCCCTCGAGAGCTAGAAAGAAAGAACCATTGAGATATCTCACTGTTTCAGGAATCTCAATGTTACACATATCTACAGGGAGGACAATAGCGAGGCAGATTCCCTCTCCAAGCTTGCATTGCACATGCCACCGGGACAGCTACGCTATACAAAGTGGGTGGAAGGTCAAGCAGGGCCCACCATCAACATCAGACTTTGAATTTGCATTGTGTTGTCTCATACAACTTCTCTTTTTCTGGTTGGCTGTCAATTGTGGACCTGTAGCTTTGGTTCATATGCACTTTTTTTTACTATGGTCGATTTGCCGGATTAACTCTATACCTATCAGCCGGGTGGCTATGCTTCTGTTGCTGTTTTTTTCTGACTGTGGTATTATTTGCCGAATTGTTGTGCTACCTCCTGCAGTAGTATCTTTCTTTGAGTATCCCTTTGGCAGAGATCGTTGCTGTACATTTATATATCCTTTTGAATATATAGAGAATTTTTTCATGTGGAAAAAAAGTTAATTAGTTCAAGATACTTAATGTTTTACTAATATTAAACAAGATTTTTTAATCCATTAAGAATTTTCAATAAAGTATCTCTTATTAAATTATTTCAAATAATTATATGTTAAGTGTGATGTTTTCTTTAGTTTAAGATACTTAATGTTTTAATGATATTAAGTAACTAATAAGTTTTATATAATTACAAAATTTTGAAAATTTTCTATAATTACACTTTAAGAGTGTGAGGTTTGTGTGATTTTTTTTTAACGTTATCTACATTAAAACTTTAAAGTTTAAACACTTTAGTTTAATAATTCTTTAAATAATAAATAGTAACTTAAAAAAATAAAATTATTAAAAAATTTACATGTCAATTTTAAATGGTCAATTTTAAATGGAAAATGGTTTTACATTGAAATTGGTTTAATATAAATTATTAAAAAAATTACATGTCAATTTTAAATGGAAAATGGTTTTACATTGAAATTGGTTTAATCGATATTAAGTGTAACAACTGCATAAAATTGGTGTTATCTTAAAATTTATTTAATATGCGATGCTTAAGGCTTTCTTATGAATGGAATAAAGTATACGTTTTCTAAATAAAATTGTTTAAGTGAATAAAAAGTAATTTTCTAAATAAAATTGTTTAAGGGAATAAAATGTATACAGTGAAAAGGGCAATCTAGTTTTCAAAATAATGTTAAAATACGTTTACTTTAAGTGGGACTAGTTGTCTACATTCCACTTGCACTTTCAATAGATTATATGTTCGTAAATTTTCATGACCGAGAGGGATGTAGTTGCCCATTCTCGTTTAATTGAAAAATAAAATAAAATTGAATATGGTATTTTTACTTTTGGAATGAATATTCAGTATTTTTTGAAATTAACAAGAATCATTCTTGTTAATTAGTTAGATGCTTATTTTTTTGGTTATTTGAATATATTCAATTATGATTTTGGGTTTTTAGGTTTTCGTGTAGGAGTTTTGGGTTTTTTTTTTTTTTTTTTGGTGGAGAGTTTTGGGTAATGGTGTATTTCTTTTTCAAGGTTTTTTTTTTTTAAATATTTGGGGGTTTGGATTTTATATTGGAGAGATTGGAAGATATTTTTGATGTTACCTATGCAAATGTTATATGTTAACAAGTTTATTATTAGGAATGAAGATAGTGTCCTAAATTTTCAATTCAATGGGCTTTAGCCATCAACCACATTGTTCTATGAATGGATTATTTTCATATATACCATGAAATATTTGGTGTGTTTCTTCTCTAAAGGCTTATTTTTTGTTTGTTTTTTCAATCTTGAAAATCATATAAATATTTTGGAAGAGAGACCAATGTTTTTGCACAAAGATGGTCTCTTTATTCAACCATAGTTCCCCAATTTTAACCTATTGATTACCATGCCAATCACAACTCTAATGTTGGTGAGATTATCAAATCTCCTCATCCATCTGTGAATTCCACAAGTGCTAGAAAAAATGGGAATGCATTAGATTGGATTCATTAAGTCAAACATAAGATAGGTTCAAAAGGGCATCATTTCATATGCATGGATCTTTGTTGGTCTTGACCTTAGTCTTAGCCTACTGAATAAGATTGTTCAAGAGTGAAAATTTTCTCAACAACTTTTGGTATTGGATTATGACATGATTTTTTTTGTGAGAGTTGGGAACAGACATGCCATTTGCAACAATTTTATTTAATAACTCACGCCCCTTTGGGGAGAAACTATAAAAGCAATAAACTCATATGATGGGAATAATCAAAGAAAGAACCTTGAGGGAATATCCAAAATAACATGAAAAACCACTAAGATCAATAACATCAACAGACATAGGGCACCCAACCCTAGACTACCATTATCGGTCCATGTATCCAACCCTCTCTCTAAGGGTGGTGATTTTAATATGGTCTTAATGTCTTTCCCTTCAATGCAAGTAGTCACAATGGAAAAACACCTCTAAATTGATGGATACTAATCGTGAATAAGACAATTTGGATAGAGAAAGGAAATAGAATCCCCATCCATCTTAGAAGAAACAAGGAAGTTTGACTCAACTACTCCTCCAGGAGTTGTAGACCATAGAAATATATCTTAAAGAAGGGGAAAAAAAGGAGATGCAACAACAAAATTGTCTATATTAGCAAGAGAATAGGAGATACAACAACTAAGAGAACATATATTTGTAAGAGTATATGAGATGCTACAACAGAGCACCTATATTAGTAAGAGCATAACAATCATGTGATAACATGTGCTTGAATCATCATAAACAATCTAAATAGTTATCTAGAGTCATCCAAAAGAGTTAACTATGTCGAAGGCATTTCTATAATGGAGATGCATCTCTAGAAACTATCATCATTGGAAAATTTTGTTTGTATTTACAACTTACCAAGAATGATTTGTGTCTATTAGGTGACATGATATGTATCATTCATTGGTGTTAATTGGCATAGTTGTCTTGTAGCATATACAACATACTTAGCATGGTTTCATGTTGGTTTTTTGCAAAAAAGTATGAAATAAATGAAGATTAGTACAATTGGTTACACTAGAAATACATAAAACAAATTTTTAGGTGTAACGAACCTCCCATTTCGTTACGACAACAAGCCTCACATAACAAGTGCAATTTTTTTTTGTGTGTGTGTGTATGTAGGAAGGTAATAATGACATTATACTCAACATCGCAACACAACGCATGCAACTCACGCCACAACAAACATAACGACCTAACATAAAAGCACATCAAGCACCTGGAAGCGATGTACGACATTCAACCAAGAAAGAATAAGAATGACTACCCGCCCATCCTACCCTGCAATGGTTAGGACCTCCAGGACACATAAGCAATGCTCAAGCCTAGGTTCCCATCGATTTTGACCATTTAAGGTCTCAAGGATGGCAACTATTCTGAGGAACAAGGAGGTGTCTACATCCCGCCCGACACAAGAAGACCAAGCCTACTAAGCTAAGGACAATCATCCTAACAACCCCACGCACCCAAAATTAATTACACAAGTAACTAGAACCCTTGCAGTGAGCAACCAAGCACATTAAATGTTTACAAAACCAAGTACAAACATTAATTAAAATGAACAACAACACCCTCAATGGGAAGCGGAAGCTAAAAATGACTTCGTCAACAACCCAACCATTAATCAAGGCTAAAAGGTCAATATCTATGATTTAAATTGGCATTAATTACAGATCAATTAACCAGTCTAAATTCCATTAGTCAATGAGTTACCAACAAAACTTAACATGAATTACGACTCAATTTAGCGTGTCCGAGTTACCAATTAGGCGATATCTATAAATCCAACTAACATCAATTACATATCTAAATTAGCAAGTCTAAAATTTGCAATCTAGTCTTTACTCGCCATACAAATTTTAATATTTATTACAACCTAAATGGACAATTCTATATTAATCTGAATCCCCGTCCAACTAGCCATAAACTTGAACAACAACATTAACATTCTTAAAGTGGAATGCTACCATTAGCACTTATAAGAAATTAAATCTCAACATGTAGTCTAGCTATATTGATCGAACTAACAATGCTAGCGGTCTACTATCATAGAGAAGGGAACTGCTAACTATTAACAATGTTGTAGCAATTTAACAAGGTGATTATCATAGCAGTTACATGACAATTAATATAGCCTTAACAAGATAGTTTACATGATTGTTTTCATAATAAGTAATATAGCAATAACAAGGCATTTAACATTCTAGTTAACATACAATTAACATAACATTAACAAGGCAATTTGTATGACTGTTAACATAACCATTCATAGCGCAATAACCAGGCAATTTATATAACTGTTAACTATTTAACTCGTTGTGGCATTTAATCAATAGAAGGAATCTACTGACCAATAACATTGCTGTAGCAATTGTTCTGGCAATTAATAAGGCAAAATTATAGCATTTCATATTGCAATTAACATGGCCTTTAACAGAAAAAGGAGGCTGCTAACCATTAACATTGTTGCAACAATTATTCTAGTAATTAATAAGGAAACAAAATAGTATTTATTATTGCAGTTAACATGATAATCAACATGACCAGTAACATTGTTGTGGTAATTAAAGCTTGGCAGAGAGAACACTGGGTATGCGTTCAACGTGAAGGAGGATAAAAGGGACAAACAAAACTTCAGAAGGACCAACTCGTGGTCAGTCAACAACAACTCAAGCAATGATTAAGGCAAGTCGTGGTCAATTAAGATGGCAACACAGTCAATTTCTAATTATCAAAAACGTGGTCACTCCAGCAAGTAAAGTTGTGATTTAAATGGATAAAATCATGGGTGATTTCTACAGCAACACAGTCAACTTCTGATTATCAAAAACGTGGTCATTCCGGCAAGTAAAGTTGTGATTTAAATGGATAAAATCGTGGATGATTTCTATAGCAACACGGTCAACTTCTGATTATAAAAAACATGGTCATTCCGACAAGTAAAGTTATGATTTAAATGGAAAAAATCGTGGGTGATTTCAGCATGCAACATAGTCTGTTTTTAATTTCCAAATCATGGTCTTTCATAGAAGGAAATTTGATGAATTGAAAAGCAAAAACGTGGGCATTAACAGGAATCAAATGGAAGCAAAATTTTAAAGAAAAACACAGTCTTCATCAAGGGAAAAATCACCCCAAAGGTAAAATGAAATGAAAACAAGAATAATTCCTCTTTTCCATCGCTAGAATACAAAATAAAAATGCAGACCAGAAATCATTTCATTTTTCATTGCCAGAATACCCAATGTAAAATGCAGAGATGAATTCATTTTGTTTCTCATTACTAGAATACCCAAAATAAAAATGCAGACCAGAAATCATTTTGTTTTTCATTGCCAAAATACCTAATGTAAAATGCAGAGATGAATTCATTTCGTTTTTCATTGCTAGAATACCCCAATACATCGCAGACAACAGTAAGAGAACGCAAGAATCCAATGGGAAGGGTCATGGAATTATTGCAGGGGTTCTATCAGTCAAGGAATAGAGAAAACCAACCAGGACACAAGATAATCCACACGCAGAGGTCATTTCCAGATGGCAGAATCAACAATCAGCCAAGGACAAACATCAAGGGTAGATGACTAACAGGTTCATCCTTCGCTCATCATCCTCGCACAGAAAAGCATGGCGTTGAGATCCATAGGTGTTTTATCGCTAAGGAGACAACCGTAGATCAGGCTCCTAGCCGACTGCTCAGATGAGGACTGGTGAGCTAGGGACGAAGGCTAAACAACCATGAAGGTCATAATCAACATACGAAGGTGGTCAAGATGTGTGGGGAAATGAAGCCATGGGAGTCATTCTATCATCAAGCTAGGCTAATAAAATTTCAGAAAACCATCTAGACAATCAGTTCACTCACCCAAGTAAAAATGCAAATTCAAGCATAAGTTCTAAAAAAATTTACCATACAAAATGAAGAAAGCCTATCGTTGCTTGTTCAGAGTGGACGTCCCGCGTGCTCCTTGCAACTCCCGCGTGATGATCGACGAGACTACACCAGTACCTCCCAGCCAATGCTAGGGGTACTCTTCTTCCCCCTTAGCCCCCCAAGCCGCAAAGGGGCCACACACTCACTATCCATAGATTTCGACTAGCTCCCAACTCACCTCACAAGGCCGAGCTACCACTCCTCATCAAGCTGGGCATCCCAACTCCCACAAGTTAAGTCAGTCAAGTAGATATTTCTGCAGCGTAACGTTACGCAAACAGAAGAGATCCAACCTCCATCTCCTCCCTTCATTATATAGAGTTTCGTGGTTCCTTACTTTCCAACAATCTTGTTTAGTTAAGTTTTTAAAATTTAATTCCTAAAAATTCCTCCCCATACAAGTGTCACCCATCCTCTTCATTCCTCCATAAATTAATTTCTTTAATTAATTAAGTATCTTTATTTCCCTCACCCACCTAGAGTTACTCCTAGAATCACTCCTAGGTGTCTCCAAATTCTCTTACAGGTTTTAATGACTTTCCCCACCATTAAATTGCTAGTTCGGTTTAAATTAGAAAGATCTTAAATGGTAGATACTTTACTAAGTTTGACTTTCCGCTTTTTCCCTTATGTTCCCTTTTTCCCTTTTTATGTTTACCTCTTTTCCTAGTTTCCTAATATTTTAGATTTTCCCTCTTTCCCCTTTTTAATTAGAACTCAAAAAGGTAGGTGTGGAAATTAACCATTTTTCCCTTTTCTCATTTAATTAGTATATTTTAAATTATCAAAAAGACAAAACAATTAATTCCTTCTTCTTTTTTTTAAATTTTATTCCAACAGATTTTTTTTTTCTTGAATAAATTAAATTTCTTACTCCCTCCGTGTTACAAGATTTAATGAAGATCATACTCTTTATTTATTTTGTTTTTTAATTTTATTTTATATATCAAAATTCTTTTAATAAAAAGGATAAAATTTTACCACTAGCATGATTTAGACCTAGACCTTAATTTTCGTGATGGGCAACATTTTATTAGGGAAAAAGTTTTTAAAAATTCTTATCACATTGTTCATCCTAAGGCCGTCTAGGTTCATTCATTTATCAAAACAACGAGATGTGCCCTTCAAGATGCACTAGGTTCTCCAAGGGTTCCACTCGCCTCATCTATTCCCTTGCGCAACGTGCCCTTCAGGACGCACTACATGCTCCAAGGGTGCCACTCACCTCTTTCCATTTTTCTTGCACAACGTGCCCTTTAGGATGCACCACATATTCCAAGGGTGTCACTCGGCTCTTGACTGACTTGGTAGACATCAAAAACCCCTGGAGTCAATACTCCGCCAGGTTAACTTGTGGGAAACTAATGGCCTCTAAGGAATAAGGCCCCCGCTTTATTGCGCGCCCCTTAGAATCATCGTGAGCGACTGTCGCAGTCTTCCCTCATGACATCGTGGGTCCTCTTGAACTAGGTAAATGTTAACCTACAGTTGGAGCCATGGCGGGAGTGCTAGTAGGTTGTGGCAGGGCTGTTGTCCACACCTCCCCCTCAACATCTCTGGTAGTCGTGTGTGGCCCCTTTACTCCACATGTGAGTCTGGTCAACAAGCTATCGTCAGCCTGCATTATCGACAAATCATGTCAGAACATATCCACATCATATCATCTAATCAGATGCACTAATATCACAGTAAAACAATCAAACCCCAATGGCACACTCCCTGACTCGATCCAAAATCCAAGGGGTTCCATCAATGCCTCTACATCCTCGAGGTCCAAAATCCTGCACACTCAGTAAAACCGAGTCAATAGCACCTGTCTATGTCAAGGTGGTAAAACAACATGCCATCATCCCATAACGCCTCATAATAAAAATCAAAAGTTTTAATAGCATAATAATCTGGATCACTTGCGAGCAAGTGTCCTCAAAGAATAAGTTCGCTTAGTGCACCAAAGCGAGATGTTACATTAGGTAACCTCTATGTTATTGTTAGAATGTGTAGAGGCACCTACATGGTGTGTAAATAAGTAGAGAACATTTATTCTTATGACCATTCTAATTTTGGATTCAAAATGCAAAAAAATCTTGGTCGAAGTTGGAATCATCATGTTGCAAATCTAAATAAAGAAAGAAATGAAAGGGCAGCCTCCATCATGAGAGTCGTGCACGTGATTATTGTCTTCCCCAAGAATATTTTTCCAATGAGGAGGGTCATAAGGATAATATGGCACGTATTGTAAGAGAAGTGTACGATATTATCATCATAACTGAAAGTTACCCTATTGATATTGTTATCTTAAAGGTATATGGACATGTTGAAATTCACAATGATCTATAACATATCATATGGATAGGTGTTGGAGATGAGGATGATGTGAACCTACACAACATTCAACATTATTATGGGATCTTTGGTTCTTACAAGGATTAATTCCTCATTATAATAATTAGAGGGCCAAATCCCTCCCTCCCTCCATCTTTACATCAAACTTGTTGGTAACTCTTTGCATTTAAACTTTTATAACCTTTGCCGAATTCATTTATTAATAAACTAATCCCGAGAGGAAAATCAAGGGAGTGAGAAATTCATCTCACACATTTGTCCAATTTGTTTTCGTAACTCCCTCATGGGAGGGGCCAGAAAATATGTTGGAAGAAACTTGCACGTGAAAGAGCCCATCACAAGAGCAGAGAAGTTTTGACATGGCCACTGGTTATGCCTACATTCTATTAAAATCTTGCGGTTCTTGGTGAATATGGTGCCCCAAGAACACAGTCATTGGTTATGTCTACAGTATTTTGAGATCTTGCGGTTCTTGGTGAATGTAGTGCCCCAAGAACACAACCACTCGTTATGTCTACAGTCTGCTACAATTGGTTTTTTGGTCTAAAGCAATCTTATCACCAAGAGATCAAGAGATAACTGAGAATGAATGGTTGTGTGATGGAGCTCACTCTACGATATTTAAGAGGTATATAAAGATGTTTATGAAGACTTTACCAGGTAGACACTACAGGAAATTGACTTAATCTATTGTAATATTGATTATATGGATTGTAAAGGAAAATTTTGAAATATGTAGAAATCAGTTAGGAGTTGTAGAGAATTCATTTCTCCATTAAGGGGGAATGTTAGGAAAAATAATGGATAGATGAAAATTTTGGTTTCCCACAGGTTACAAAACACTTGGTGTTTCATCTTTCCATGCCGTTTGTCAAATTCATCTATTAATAAACTAATCCCTAATGGAAAACCTATTGGATCATGTTGTCATTGATGCCAATGGTTTATCATTGATGCCAATGGTTTTTCATTGATGCCAATGGTTTGATTATTTGGGAGATTGTTGGATCATGTGTAAATGGTTTGGTTTGATTGATGTCATTGATTGATGTCAAGTAATTGGTTGATATGATGCCCTTGATGAGAATGATATATGTCCAAGTGGAAACCAATCGATGCAAAGATGAATCATTAGTGTCTTATTATGGTTGATAAGGTGCACAAATGGATGAACTCCAAAGTGGTCCCCTTATGGTGAAAGCCCTCACGGGAAGACGCTTTATGGAATAAGTTATCCTAGAAGAATGGTTGGAGGACCCATGCTTGTATGTGGAATAATGAGATGAAGATAAATGAATTTGTTGGTGAAACTATCCTAGATAGATAGTGCTTGTCATGCCATTTCCGGTGGTATGTGAAATGTCGCATAACTCCTCACGGTTTGAGAGTTATGGCCTTATGAAGTTGGAGGACCCTCATATGTCATCTAGAAGCCCCAAAAGGTCGAAGTAATCAAAGTGGTTTAAGAGATCCTAGCTTCTTATTTATACTTTCATCTTCTAGGTCACTTAACCCATTTTTAGGTTACTTAACCCATTTCTAGGTCACTTAACCTATTTTCCTTATTTTAGGGTTAACCACTTTCCATGAATAGAAAGTTCTCCAATACTTTATTATTTAAATATTCCTTCTTGATTTTGTCACTTTACTTCATCATTTAAATAATCCATCTTGATTTTGTCACTTTACTTTATCATTTAAATAATGATTTCTTTTTTTCAAGCACTTTTACTTCTTTGACCTTTTGGGGCTTCAAGCCTTCATATGGGGGTCCTCCAACTTCATAAGTCCATAACTCTCAAACCGTGAGGAGTTATGTGACATTCCACATACCACCGGAAATGGAATGACAAGCACTATCTATCTAGGATATTTTCACCAACAAATTCATTGATCTTCATCTCATTATTCCACATACAAGAATGGGTCCTCCAACCATTCTTCTAGGATAACTCATTCCATAATGCATCTTCTCGTGAGGGCTCTCACCATAAGGGGACCACTTTGGAGTTCATCCATTTGTGCACCTTATCAACCATGATAAGACACTAATGATTCATCTTTGCATCGATTGGTTTCCACTTGGACATATATCATTCTCATCAAGGGCATCATATCAACCAATTACTTGACATCAATCAAACCAAACCATTTACACATGATCCAACAATCTACCAAATAATTAAACCATTGGCATCAATGATAAACCATTGGCATCAATGACAACATGATCCAACAATCTCCCCCTTTGGCATTGATGGAAATACCAACATTGATGTCAACTCCAATTACCAATATTGATGTCAACATGTAGACAAGGCATGCTC
>ML780215.1:93690-112108 GCA_009831015.1 Picea engelmannii | reverse complement strand
GTCTCAATGTGTAGCCCATCCATATGAAAAATGCATGCACCATGATATCCAACAATACCATATGCTTCCAATAATACATCATAAGATATATCAATGAAACTTCAAAAAGTACCAGCCATGTACTCCAACAGATCAACATCAAATCATACTCATGGGTTAGTGCCATGCACCCAATATTTATTTTATATCATAGCCTTGCATGATCTCACTTAGAACCATGAAAACCTGTAGCAAACAGCGTCAGAACCTGCAATAAACAATGTCAGACTTTGCAGTACAGATTTATACCATCACATCAAACTCCAAGCCATGTGAATTTCCTTTCTCCCAAGGATTTTCAACAGACACGCGATCTGCTACACAAATGAGCACATGTGTACACAACCTATTAAAGGTTAGCACGTGTGGACACATGATTGTCACCACTGTTACCTGCGTGTGCCTTAGTAAATGACACATTTGAACTTCCCTTCAATCTTTCATTCTGATCTGGCTGCTCTGACTTTTTCACCCACATCTATAGATGACCCTTCTCTTCAGAACTTGAACTTTGAGTATCCATCTTTTCAAAGATGTCTCCCTTTCTTACTTCATTCCTTCTTCTAGCCATGCTATGTGAAGTCCTCATCATGGACTTTCTTCTTGTGTTCCAGCACTCCTGGGATTTGTGGCCAAATCCACTACAGCTGTAGCATCTCATAGAGTTACAATGAACAACAATATGTCCTATTTGATCACATCTCCAATGCCTTGTGGTGTTATATAATCTTCCATTATATCTCCTTTCATAAGATCTACATTCAAAAGTTTTGTGACCATATCCATTACATGAATAACAATGCCCATGAAAAATACTTGCATACCTTTGCTTTGGTGTCCCAAAAATGTTTTCTTGATTTCTTGCTTGCTTTGTTCTTTTGAAATTTTCTTTGCTTTGTGTAGATGGTTGTTTTGCAACATTGTTTTCCTTCTTTGATGGACTTACCTCATGCTTATTTGAGGTGCTTGCTTCAACATGTTTATCTTCTCCTTTGTATCCAAGACTTGATTTATCACATGATGGTCTTTGACATTCCAAGATTTCATCCAAGATTCGTGAGCTATTCAAGAATTTGTTTGACTTCTCTACCTTATTTCTAAGTTCAACAATTTCAGCTTCTAATTTGCAACATGAGTCTTCCTTTTCATTTATTTGAAGCTTCAATAGTTCCTCTATTCTTTTGGCTTCTTCAATTTGGGTCTTGAGATGGACAATAGTTTCAAAACTTTTACTAATCTCATCATCTATATTCATGTATTCTTTTTCATTCTTTAGTCTTGTGATCTCTTCTTCCTTTTCTTATAATTTAGAACTCTCTTCTTGTTCTTCAATGGAACATATCCACCGATGGTTTCCTTCCAAATAACTACTCCCATTGTCTTCAAATACACTCTCATCTCTATTCTCCAAGTAGAATAGTTTTCCTCATCAAGGATTGGAACTTCATCATCCATTTGTGTGTCTATGGATCTCCTTCAATCTTTTTAAGGCTTGTAGTGAAGGCGAAGCTAGGATCTCTTGTAAAATGTACATTTTGGAAAGAATCCTTTTTGTGGATCAATGGAGAGCTTCTTGGTAATATCTTTTGGAGTATTGATGAAGAGCTTCTTGTGAGAGAATCTTATTGGTGTGGATCTCTTGAGCATGATTGAAGATCTATTATGAGGAAGAGAGCAAGAGGAGGATCTTATGGACACATCAAAGTATCGACAATGTCGGAGATCCTAATGGAAAAAGTCTCGGAGTCACCGAAAACCCTATTTTTTTTATGCCCACACGGGTTGTCTGTGTATAGGGTGCGTGTACACGCAGGCTGGTTGTGTATAGGGTGAGTGTACATGTGGGCTGACTGTGTACAGGGAGCGTGGACTGAACAACCTCATGGAGATTTGTGTTTGAGCTGGTGCCAAGCTCTTGAATGATGAGGCAGGTTCCAGATCTGCATTCTATGGCCTCAGATCTATCACTAAGACACTGGTATGGTTACATTATTGTCTTGATAGATGTTATTGTTTGATATGTTGTGAATGCTTAGGGAATTCTTGGTATGGCTTCTATGATGTGACTCAATTTGGTTGATTTGATGGATGGAGTGAGCAACACTCTTGTAATTCAGTAGTGACATGATTGCTATGGTACACGAGTTAATCATCGACATTGATGAATTACGGGCCGCGAACTAGCACATCCGCTAATTTCACCTTCAAGCTCCACAATGATTCCCAACCATCAATTTAATCGAGCAACTAGTGTTTGATTCGTTAGCTCCAGTGGGTCTTTAAGTCAATATGACAACTGGGATAGCTTCTCCTCTCGATGAACAGATCACATCGATCTACGCTATCAAGTTCTTAAGTCATCTATGGCTCTTGTTACTCTGGTAGTTTAGTTAATTGTGACTATCATGAAGTTTGACATCTCAGAGCTTCGAACTCCCAAAGTTCTGAAACCTTCATGAGATAACTCCTTTTAGCACAGGGTTCCTAGACCCAGGACACATGGACTTTCAGATGACTCTTGGGCTACGAACTCTACTCTTAGTCAGGTTTTTGGTTAAGGACTTTGGCACGAGTTCAAAGTATCTTAAACTACTAGTCTGAAGGAAACACCTCCCTAACTCACAGAACTTTAAGCTCTGAAACAGGGTAAGGTAAACTCGTGAGGTTACCAAGATAGTAGCAGTGCCTAGAGGCTTGCTCTGACTCTGGAACTATGATGCAATTTCCTGGGGAGAAATTCCTTTGAGGGATTAAACTGGAGCATATGGAAAATCAAGCATCAACATAAGTTCTCAAGGGAACAGAGACATACTCATAACTTAATCATTTAAATGCATAAACCATTTATAGATAGATAAATATATGCATGCATCCATTATTTCCAATTCAAAGCACAAGACATTGAAAACACTTATCAGAACCATAAGGCATGGTGTGATTGTTGAAAGGGGTGCTCATTTCCACCCAACCATAGGCTCAATCACTACTAATGGCTTTACCACTGGCCACCCCCGATATTACACAATGATGCTTTGAGATTCAATCTCTTTCTTCCAGCTCAACGGAAGTTAACATAGTTACCAACTTAACAAGAACTCTTCAGAGTTCTCATTTTTTGGGGGGGGTCCAATTTTTTACCTCGTTTTTTAAAAATGGTGCTACCGGTAGCACCCCCTCTCCGTTTTTAGGTGATTTTTTATATTTTAATTTTTTCAATCCACAATGTTTCCACATTATTTTTTTAAAATGCTCATTTCTCATCTATTTCCAATTCTTTTCTAAATATATATATATATATTTTTTTATTCAACTCCGTTTTTAGACTTGTTTTCATGCTTCTTTTAGTCTTAAAAATGTTTTTTACCATTTACTTTTTCGAAGTTACGATTTTTCATAGAATTTTGTCTCCTTAATTAATTTATTGTTCCATACTTTTTAAATGTAGTGAAAAACATCATTTTTAACACATTGTTTACCTTTACTTCAATAAATCGAAAAAAAATGTAGTTAAATAACACTACTTTTGAATATTTATCAAAAATATACACATTTTATAGCCAAATATCATAAAAAACCTATGCATTTTGGTTCATATTCCTTAAAATAACATGTCAAATAAAGCATTTTTATGTACATAATTGAACCAAAAAAGTCTAAATTTTATAAAAAAATATCATTTTCTTTCATATTTTTAATACATTTGAAGTAAAAAAATGACAACATTTAATAAATTTTCCAATGTATAGTGATTCACATATAAATAAAACGAAAAAAGAAACAATAAAAAGATTCATCACAAAATAAAAAGAGATACATCTTTATTCTTATTTTCAAATATGAAAGTCAAATCATTACAGTTACAACTCATAAAAAATTTGCAAAATTGAGCATCGTCTTCAAAGCCATATTTAAACTAATCAACAATATCATATATCCCAAATTCATCATGCTCAATAGACACATCATCATCTTCTTTGACATCATTTTGTGCTTCCATTGTGTCATTTTGTTCTTCCATTGTTTCTTTGATATCTGCAAGTTCTCCAAAGTGATCATTTCCAATCATTCCTTGTGACATCCCCAAAAATTAATTATTTTTGAATTCAAAAATTGTTAGGAAAAATATTCAGTTTTTGGTAAATTCGAATTTGGAATTTTTTTTCCATTTATGGCAATTCCGAATTGTGAATTTGATAAATTGTAATTAATTATTATGGCTATTGGGGCATAGATCTGACTTGACCCAACTAACTATTTGACTATGACACTTGTATGAAAACATAATATTATATAATTATTTAAGGAGGACAAATGGAACAACCATATTAAAATTAGTTGACCATGACTCCATGAGTGGGGAACATGTTGGAACTACCTCAGGGCTGATTGTTACAAGTGGAAAATCAGAGACTTGGCCACTGGCAGCCCTTGAAAATCAGGGATTTAGAAAGATGCGAAAATTCCCAAGGGAGGGAAAAGACCTAGGCAAAAAAATTGTTTTTTGATAAATAACATATGTGAGGAGGCAGGACGTTGTCTGGTATGCTGGGGGGAAAACACAATTGAGTACTTGTTGTTATGAACACTGATTGCTGAGTGTGAGGCAAGGAGAATACTACTGATAGAGGAAGACATTGTTGAAGAGGGGATTCCAAGATTTCCCTCAAGGATTCATGGTTAGGCTAGGGGGTGAATCGTGCAAGTGATTTGGTTGCCCTGTTCTACGGTTGGGAGGAACGTGGATGTTCCCTTTGTATTCTCGTGCACTGGTTCAGATATGTTAATCTTCTCCTTCTCTTTTTGAATGATTATGTATATCTTATATAATGCATCTGTTTGTGCTAAAGTGAAATATTTTTTAGGAATAAAATATGTTCGTTATGTGAAGTTTATAACATATAACCTAGTTCTGGAATCGTCTCTTCTGTAATTAGTTTTCTAGGTGGAACTATCTATGCATTATTGGATTTGAACAAGTCTATATATAATAACTTTATGTGTATCTCTGTAATTAAATTCTCAGAGAGTTCATATTTCATAGATGATCTTTCCTTTCTCATATAGCATTGAAGGGAAGAGGTACGAGACAGTATGGACTCTACAGACCATATATATATATATATATATATATATATATATATATATATATATATATATATATATATATATATATGTTCGCAGTTGGTACCTTGCGTAGGTATATTTGCTTAAACGAAAATTGTGTAACTGTAACATAAACGCACTTATACAGAGACCTAATGTCATATTATATAACGAATTATACAAACTATCAATCAACTACTTTTCGTATAAAGAAATATTGAATCGAAGATATTACAGAAGTAGAATACTCCATAAGAATAAAGATGAGGAGATGCATAAACGTCATAAATCATATGTTGATTGAACATCTAAGCTTACTTTTCCATTTGCACAAAATAAAAGACCCAACTGAAAGGATAACCACTACATTAAATGATTTAAAAATTATTGAATGATGAGTATACATGTAAACTGTCCACTCGGTGCTCGACATAGAAAGGGAAATACAATTATTACAGTTATGTACATATATATTGCAATTCCAAAATCCTACCAGTCTTTTAGAAACCCCCTTACACAGTCTAAATAACGATAGATGTACAGGTATGTATGTATAAAAATATGCATATATATATATATGTATGTATGTATGTATATATGTATGTATGTATATATGTATGTATGTATATATGTATGTATATATGTATGTATATATGTATGTATATATGTATACATATATATATATAGATATATATATGTATATATATAAGCGATCTGGAAATAAAACACAGAATCGTAACCTCATTCTACCTTTATCTTGATAACTCATATCATTATATATATTCTATGTTGGAACCAATCTAACTGCTACAAGTTCTGAATGGAGCATATCGGCAATAAACACAAGGAATGTCAAAAGGAAGTAAAACGATATAGTATTATAGATCTAATACATTTCGATTTTTTTTTCAGTAATCAATAATTCAAAATTTGAAACAAAACCTTCAATCTAAATAATAACCATGGTAATTAAATTACAGAGTAGGGTGAGACCCGAATGATGAGGAGATTCGATTAACTCAACAATCATTTCATTACTTCAAATGAACAGGGTAATCATGAAGAAAAATTGTTGCAAGAGTCATACTATAAAAACTGGACCCAAACTTTAAGTTACATTTGGGAGTTCTTCCCCCTTTCCAAATCCGATAGGAAATTGAGGAAATCTATATTGAATGACTACCTTTAAATTTGCAATCGTGACTGTACGGACTCTGGAAGGGTTACATAAGGGAAATCGAATACCTTTTACGCCGAGTATGGGTATGAACATCTGAAATCTTTACATAGATGAAACCTGGAAGAATTACCATTTACGAGTATTAGAAAATTATATACAAGGGAAATTTCAGAAGAAGACAAACAGAGTGATAATATTTAATAATGCAAGATGTCACTTAACTTCGGATTCGCGACACACATGTCTTCATTTTTTTCCCTTGTCGCTTTCCTTCTGGACAGATGCCCAAGGCCGAGAACGGATGCTGTAACAAATCGTTGATGGGTACCCTCGCATCAAACAGGGCCCATCATTAGCGATACATTTCAACTCTTGAAAAATGATTTAAAACAACATAAGGAAATCTTTACACGGTATTCACAAATAATGAAATACAATAATCGACTATACTAAGTCCCTTGTATACATGAACGACATATAACATATTAGGCGTAAACAGAGCTTAAGTATTCCATTGAAACCAGGAGTACATCTAACTGTTGAGCCTAGTATACCCGAACACCAAACTACACAGCATGGTATAAATCAACAAATAATATAGAGATACCCCGGCCAAATTTTATAAAGCATAATTCTTCGAAATGTGTTAGATATAAATAAAAGAGAAATGCAGAAGAAAGTCTAGTAAGTCGAATTGACACTATGGAGGTGGGGTCACCCCTATACAAGGAAAGAAAAAAAAACACACATTAGGGTTACCCCTCCCGAATAAAGGACTCCCCTCAGAGTCTTGATTATTCGGCTATAAACCCCGACTTACGACAAAGTGTCACGAAAACCCTAGAGCTAGAACATAGATAAATGAGGCTAACACTTCCTCTCTATAACTAGAGGAGAAATGTCGACAACCTCAAAGAAAAATCACTTCTCCAGGGTTAAGGATGACTTCGAAAGTAATACAGAGAAGTTACATGAAACGAGAATTCAACAGGAAGGAAATGATGGTGATTACATAATGTCAAAATTGACACTTAACGATTTCTGAAAGTTGTACCACCTTATTTAAGCATCCAGGGTATTATGTTTAAAGAATAACTTACCAGAGGTTCGGGCCAAGTCGTCTGTTACAACATTGGGGAAACCACCAGGGAAACAGTCTTCGCCTCTAAAACACTTGATACACAAAGCCTCTTCACAGAAACTCCATGATGAAAAGAAATGAACCTATTAAAACCCTAAGTGGAGCCTTGATGCCTCAGGTTAAATGTGGAGAGTACGGAGGATGGGTTAGCAATGTGACAATGGTAGAGTCGATGTGATACTTTGGGTATAGAGCCAAGTGAATTCAGTTAACTTGCAGGACTACCATTTATGATGGTTACATAGCTTTAACTACCCTGAAAGTGAATCCTTTCCCCACTTAAAGAATGTCGTGAATAAACACCTCCTTGACTCGACGGAAGTTAAATCCCTTCCACACCCCCTACGTTATTCTTAGTTAGCAGTTCGATCCTCGCTGTCGAATTTCCACTGGTGATTTGGCTTAGAGATTTCATTACAATCAGCGTACTGTCCTAAGAACCATTAAATGATCGAGACTTGGTAGTTATGCTAGTTACCTGGTATTAGAACCCGACCCCTTGACTTTTACGAGTGGAAATTAACTAAAGTCCCCTAGGGTTAAAATAATTAGGCGGACTTGTGCGCGAACATGGAGGCCTTATGTTAAAAGGTGAATTGTAGTATGTCTTATGAGACTACCCATTATTTACATAGTCATAAACACATATAGGCAAATAGAGTGAATACAAAAGGGGATTGGCTAAAGCCTTGGGGCTTTACCCTTGCATATTTTGTACTCGAGGTAAGTCAAGATGATATAGTTAGAATATCTTGTGGTAAGTAGAATTTAGGGACTTTATAACAGAGTTTATAACAAGTTTTATAACAGGGTTTGATGATAGAGTTTTTATAACTTAGAAATCCCCTTCTCCTACCAAGTGATTATATAAACAAACAAACAAAAACATTATGGTAAATTTGAGGTTCATTACATATGGTATCAGAGAAAAGGTTACAACACTTGGACCTTGAACAAGGCCATCTGATTTACTTAGCATATAATGTTTTTTTATGTAAAACTAATAAACCTTTATTGTTGCAAACATACAACCTTTTTCTGTTTGTGTTAATCGTGGCAGCACAGGCTGATGGGAAAATCAGACTCGATGGGAATCCTGAAGAAAGACTTCCTGAAAATCAGAGACAAAATAGTGACGAAAGCTCACCTACTGAAGTTATGGAAACAATGAGGAATCTCATTATTGAGCTGTAGGTTTTCAAAGTCGACAATGAGAAACTGAAGAAAGCACAATAGGAGAAACAAGAAATAAATGAAGTCTTGTTGTGCAGTATAGTGACAAAGAAAATCCCAAAGGACGATAAAAATGAAGAAGAGGTCAGCAAAAGGGCCTCCAAGAACTCTGGGCCTGAAGCAGAAAAAGGAGACAGTTTGTCTGAAGGTACACCTTCAACTAAGGACAAAACAAAAACAAATAGAAAGAGAAAACAAGTAGACCACCTTGAAGGAGAATTTAAGAAAAATAAGCCAGCTACCTTTGAGGAAGAATCTAGAACAGGGGAGGAAGCGAAGCATGGCTATTAGACATCAAAAAATATTTCCAGATATACAACTATTCCAGCAATATGAAGGTCAGAATGGCCATTTACAATCTGAAAGGAAAATCCAACATCTAGTGGCAAGATCTGAAATTGGCTAAGGGCTTAAAAGAGAAACAGATGGAATGGTTTGACTTTAAGAAATATTTCAAGAGACAGTACCTATCTGAAAGCTACTATGAAAGGAAAATGAAATAATTTTATGAGTTATGACTTGGTCAGATGACGATGGAGGATCTTATAAACAAATTCCTAGAATTACTAAGGTTCATAACTTATATCTAGGAGGACAAGGTAAAAATCCAACGGTTCCTAAGTTGTTGACCACAGTCCTATAGGGACAGAATTGAGTCTGAAAACCCCAAGTCCTTGAGTGAAGTATTCAGGAAAGCACGAATGTGCTACGACCAGTACAAACAATGGGTAGAGTTTCCCAAAGCTTGGAAGGATAAGAAACAATACTGAATGAACCAACGGAAGAAGGGATACTAGCCAACTCCTTATGAGAATGTAGCAAAAATATTTCCTAGAAAAGACTTTCACTCCAATTATCCATGTACGCAAGGCAGTGGTAAACCAGTAAATTTGGGAACAAAGAAGTTTGGGGACGGTCCCTGTGAACCATTGAAGTGTTGGGAATGTGGAGAACCTCATCTAAGGAGGAACTATACACATATAAATATAGCAAACAGAACTGTCGTTCATAATTTGTAGGAAGCCTCGACGGTGGGTGATGTGGGTAGAAGCTTGCATCAGATAAATGCATTTGTGGATGGCCGGCAAGCTGACCACCAGTCCTCTGTGGTGGAAATTGAAGGTAAAATCAATAACACCCAAATTTCTATTTTAATTGATCCTGGAGCTACATTAAGTTATATCACTCCTAGTGTAGTAGAGTCAAATAAACTTAAGACAATGAAACATGCAAAATCAAGGCTGGTACAATTAGCAACAGGAACTAAAAGGAAAGTGGTTGACTTTATTTATGATTTTGAGTTCAGTTTAGATGGTCAAAACATAAAAACAAATTTGAACATTCTACCACTAGGATCTTATGATGTGATTATCAGAATGGATTGGTTGGAAAAGCACAAAGAAGTTCTAGATTGTTATAAAAATACACTTAATTATAAAGACAATTATGACACTACTAGAACATCCCAAGGTATACCAAAACCAGTATCAGTTAGACAAGTCATGGCAATGCAATTCAAGAAATGCATGAGAAAGGGTTGTCAAGTTTACGCAATCCAAATAACGAATCTGTTAGAAAAAGAAGATAAGCCCAACTTGGAAGACTTTGTTGTTTTACGGGAATTCAGAGACGTGTTTGTGGATGAAATACCTAAATTACCTCCTAGAAGGGAAATAGACTTTTCTATATACCTGCTACCTGGTTCAGGCCCTATATCTAAATCACCTTACCGAATGAGTTTGTTGGAATTGACAGAACTAAAAATTCAGCTACAGGAATTGTTGGACAAAGAGTATATCAGACTGAGTGTTTCACCATGGGGAGCACCAGTCCTCTTTCTGAAAAACAAAAATAGTACTCTAATATTATGTATTGAATATAGAAAATTGAAAAAAGTGACTTTTAAGAACAAGTACCCCTTACATAGGATAAATGATTTGTTCGATCAAGTAGGTGGGGCCCAGATCTTTTCAAAGTTAGATTTACGATCCGGTTATCACCAAGTTAGGATAAAAGATGAGGACATATGCAAAACAACTTTTCGAACAAGATATAGACACTACGAATTTGTAGTTATACCTTTCAGACTCACTAACGCACCAACCACATTTATGTGTCTAATGAATAATATTTTTAGTCAATAATTAAACAAGTTTGTACTAGTATTTATCGATGATATTCTGGTTTACTCTAAAACATAAGAAGAACACGAAGAACACTTAAGAATGGTTCTACAAACTTTGAGGAAGCACAAACCGTACACTAAATTTGATAAGTGTGATTTTTACCAAAAGAAGATACAATACCTAGGACATGTAATTTCGGCAGAAGGCATTGCAGTCGACCCTGAGAAAATAAGAGTCGTCATGGAAGGGTCGGTACCTAAGGATGTAGCGGATATCCGGTCATTCATGGGAATCATCGAATATTACCGCAGATTTGTAGAAGGGTTTTCCAAAATAGCTTACCCTATCACATCATTAGAAAAGAAAGGGACCAAGTTTAATTGGTCACAGAAGTGTCAAGACAGTTTTAACAAGTTGAAGGAATTATTGACAACCGCACCCATCTTGAAGGTAGAAGACCCAGATAAAGACTTTACCGTCTATGTTGATCTGAGTAAAGAAGGACTAGGTGGTGTCCTAACTCAAGAAGGACACGTTATTTGTTATGAGTCCCAGAAATTAAAAGAACATGAGCGAAACTACGTCACTCATGACTTAGAATTGGCAACAGTAATACACGCCTTAAAAACGTGGCGACACTACATAATGGGCAGAAAGTTTCTCTTATTGACGGATAATAGCGGAGTGAAATATATGTTTAGCCAACCAAATCTTAATGCAAGACAAGCAAGGTGGCTAGCCTTCTTGAGTGAATTCAATTTTGAGGCAAGAAATATCAAGGGTAAGGAAAACAAGTTAGAAGATGCTTTAAGCAGAAGAGTCCACGGGTTATTTGAGATAAATGTCAGCAGAGCAGAAAGTGATCTAGAACAGAGAATAAGGACGGAAGGTATTAACGATGAAAACTACACTAAGTTAGTGGCATAATTACAAAACACTACAACAAACTCAGACAAACCAGAACTGAGCATCGATAAAAATGGCTTATTGCGATTCAAGAACAAACTTTACATACCAGATTCAACAATGTTAAAAATAACAGTTTTGGAGGAAGTGCATAAGAAACTGTATTCTGGTAATCCAGGATACCATAAAATGATAACAACACTTAGGAAATTATTTTATTGGCCTAATATGAAAGGCGAAACAAAATAGTACTTGGCTAGGTGCCAAGATTGTCAGCAAGTAAAGGCCAAACACCAACATCCAGTCGGCATATTACAACCATTAGCAGTACCAAAATGGAAATGGGAGACCATATCGCTGGACTTTATTATAGGTTTTCCTAAAAATCAGAAACATAATGACTCTATTATGGTTGTAATTGATAAACTCAATAAGTCTGCACACTTTATTCCTGTAAAGTCTACTTTTAATGCTATAAATATCATTGAAAATTTTATGAAAGAAATTTTTAGACTACATGGTATTCCTAAAATGGTGATTTCTGATAGACACGTAAAATTTACATCTGCTTTTTGGAAAGAACTATTTGCAGGGCTAAATACTAATTTGAATTTCAGCACAAGTTATCATCCACAAACAGATGGACAGACTGAATGAACAAATCAAATCGTAGAAGATATGCTCTACATGTACGTAAGAACAAAACCAAGCAAGTGGGAAGACTACCTACACCTAGTAGAATTTTCATATAACAATGGGTACCAAACTTCGGCTAAGTTAATCCCCTTCGAGGTATTGTACGACAGAAAGTGTATGAGTCCAATTATCTAGGAAAACCCGGTTGACAAACTTATGGTTGGACCGGAGATGCTCCAAGAAATGGAAATCATGGTAAGAAAAGTACAACAGAACTTGAAAGAGGCACAGGATAGATAGAAAATTTATGCAGACCAGAAAATAAGATACTTGGAGTTTCAAGTGGGAGATCATGTTTACTTAAAAGTCAAAGCCCAAGAGAGTTCACTAAAACTCAGGAACTGTGCCAAGTTGGCACCCAAGTTTTGTGGGCCCTTCAAGATACTATCTCGAATTGGAACTATAGCATACCAACTTGCACTTCTAGCTAATCTAAAAATTCATAACGTATTTCATGTTTTTTTGTTAAAATTTATGTTCATGATCCTACTCACATGATCGATTGGAACTTGGTGCAGGTGGAAACAAAATGCGAGTTCCAAGCGTAACCCTTGCACATTCTGGACCAGAGATAAATAACACTTTGGAACTAAGTCGTCGCTCAGGTAAAGGTGCAATGGAAGCACTTTATCCCTAAGGAGGCCACTTGGGAGTTGGAGGGAGATTTGTGGAAATCTCATCCAATCCTATTCCAATAAATGGACGAACACTCAGGACAATGTTTTATTGAATGGGTAAAGGACGTGACATCCCCAAAATAAATTATTTTTGAATTCGAAAATTGTTAGGAAAATTATTCCATTTTTGGTAAATTCAAATTTGGAAAATTTTTGCCATTTATGGCAATTCTGAATTTCGAATTTGGTAAATTGTAATTAATTATTATGACTTTTGGGGCATAGATCTGATTTGACCCAACTAACTATTTGACTATGACACTTGTATGAAAACATAATATTTTATAATTATTGCAGGAGGACAAATGGAACAGCCATGTTAAAATCAGCTGACCATGACTCCATGAGTGGGGAACATGTTGGAACTAACTCTCAGTTGATTGTTACAAGTGGAAAATCAGGGATTTGTCCATTGGCAACCCCTGAAAATCAAGAATTTAAAAAGCTGTGAAAATTCCCAAGGGAGGGAAAAGACCTAGGCAAAAAGATTGTTTTTTGATAAATAACAATGTGAGGAGGCAGGACGTTGCCTAGTATGTTGGGGGGAAAACACTAATGAGTACTTGTTGTTATGAACACTGATTGTTGAGTGTGAGGCAAGGAGAAGTCTACTGATAGAGGAAGACATTGTTGAAGAGGGGCTTCCAAGTTTTCCCTCATGGATTCATGGTCAGGCTAGGGGGTGAATCGGGAAAGTGATTTGGATGCCCTATTCTACGGTTGGGAGGAACGTGGTTGTTCCCTTTGTCTTCCCGCGAACTGGTTTAGATATGTTAATATTCTCCTTCTCTGTTTGAATGATTATGTATATCTAATATAATGCACCTGTTTGTGCTATAGTGAAATATTTTTCGGGAATAAAATATGTTCGTTATGTGAAGTTTATAACAGATAACCTAATTCTGGAATCGTCTCTTCTATAATTATTTTTCTATGCGGAACTATCTATGCATAATTGGATTCAAACAAGTTTGTATATATAATAAGTTTATGTGTATCTCTGTAATTAAATTCTCAGAGAGTTCATATTTCATAGTTGAGCTTTCCTTAAATGAAAATTGTAGGTATATTTTCTTAAACGAAAATTGTATAACCGCACCAAAAACGCACTTATACAGAGACCTGATCTCATATTATATAACAAATTATACTAACTGGAAATCAACTACTTTTCATATAAAGAAATATTGAATCAGAGAGTCTGAAACTCCTCCTTAATCTCGTTACAGTACCAAATAAGATTGAATAAGTTACGTTGTTCATATATAAGATATTACAGAAGTAGAATACTCCATAAGAATAAAGATGAGGAGATGCATAAACATCATAAATCATACGTTGATAGAACATCTAATCTTACTTTTCCATTTGCACAAAATAAAAGACCCAATTGAAAGGATAACCACTACATTAAATGATTTAAAAATTATTGAATGATGAGTATACATGTAAATTGTCCACTCGATCTTCATCATAGAAAGGGAAATAAAATTATTACAGTTTTGTACATATATCTTGCAATTCCAAAATCCTACCAGTCTTTTAGAAACCCCCTTACACAGTCTAAATAACGATAGATGTACAGGTATGTATGTATATAAATATTCATATATATATATATATATATATATAAGATCTGGAAATAAAACACATAATCGTAACCTCATTCTACATTTATCTTGATAACTCAGATCATTATATCTACTATGTGTTGGAACCAATATAACTACTACAAGTTCTAAATGGAGAATATTGGAAATAAACACAAGGAATGTCAAAAGGAAGTAAAACGATATAGTATTATATATCTAATACATTTTGATTTTTTTTCAGTAATCAAACATTCAAAATTTGAAACAAAACCTTCAATATAAATAATAACCATGGTAATTAAATTACAGAGTAGGGTGAGACCCGAATGATGAGGAGATTGGATTAACTCAACAGTCATTTCATTACTTCAAATTAATAGGGTAATCCTGTAGAAAAATTGTTGCAAGATTCATACTATAACAATCAGACCCAAACTTTAAGTTACATTTGGGAATTCTTTCCCCTTTCCAAGCCCGATAGGAAATTGAGGAAATCTATACTGAATGACTACCTTTAAATTTGCAACCGTGACTGTTCAGACTCTAGAAGGGTTACAGAAGGGAGCTCGAATACCTTATGCGTCAGGTATGGGTATGAACATCTGAAATCTTTGCGTAGACGAAACTTGGAAGAATTACCATTTAGAAGTATTATAAAATTATATACAAGGTAAATTTAAGAAGAAGACAAACAGAGTGATAATGTTTAATAATGCAAGACATCACTTGACTTCGGATTCGCGGCTCGCATGTCTTCCTGTTTTTTCCTTGTCACTTTTCGTCTAGATAGACACCCAGGGTCGAAGATGGATGGTGCAACAACTCGCTAATGGGTAGCCTCGCATCAAACGGGGCCCATCATTAGTGATACATTTCAACTCTTGAAAAATTATTTAAAACAACATAAGGAAATCTTTACACAGTATTCAAAAATAATGAAATACATTAATTGACTATACTATGTCCCTTGTATACATGAATGGAATATAATATATTAAGCGTAAAAAGATATTAAGTCTTTCATTGAAACCAAGAGTACATCTAACTATTGAGACTAGTCTACCCGAACACCAAACTACACAGCATGGTATAAACCAACAAATAATACAGAGATACTCTGGCCAAATTGTATAGAGCATAATTCTTTGAAATGCATTAGATATAAATAAAAGAGAAATTCAGGTGAAAGTATAGTAAGATGGATTGACACTATGGAGGTGGGTTCACCCCTGTACAAGGCAAGCAAAAAGAAACACACAGTAGGGTTACCCCTTCCGAAGAAAGGACTTCCCTCAGACTCTCGATTATTCATCTATAAACCTTGGCTTATGACAGAGAGTCACAAAAACCTTAGAGCCCGAACATAGATAAATGAGGATAACACTTCCTCTCTATAACCAGAGGAGAAACGTCTACAACCTCAAAGAAAAATCACTTCTCTAGGGTTAAGGATGACTCCAAAAGTAATACAGAGAAGTTACACGAAACGAGACTTCAACAGGAAGGAAAGGATGGTGATTACAGAACGAAAAAATTGACACTTAACGATTTGTGAAAGTTGTACCACCTTATTTAAGAATCCAGGGTATTATGTTTAAAGAAGAACTTTCCATAGGTTCGGGCCACGTCATCTATTACAACATTGGCGCGACCACCAAGGCAACAATCTTCACCTCTAAAACACTTGATACACAGAGCCTCTTCGCAGAAACTCCATGGTGACAAGAAATGAACCTATTCAAACCCTAAGTAGTTCCTTGATGCCTCAGGTTAAATGTGGAGAGTGAGGAGGATGGTTTAGCCATGTGACAATGGAAGAGTCAATGTGATACTTTGGGTTAGAGCCAGGTGAATTCAATGTAACTCGCAGGACTGCCATTTATGATGGTTACAGAGATTTAACTACCCTAACAGTGAACCCTTTCCCCACTTAAATAATGTCATGAATAAACACCTCCTTGACTCGATGGAAGTTAAATCCCTTCCATGCCCCCTATGTTATTCTTATTTAGCAGTTCGATCCTTGTTGTCGAATTTCCACTGGTGATTTGGCTTAGAGCTTTCATTACAATCAGCGTACCAATCCTAAGAACTATTAAATGACCGAGACTTGGTAGTTATGCTAGTTACCTGGTATTAGAACCCGACCCCTTGACTTTTACAATTGTAAATTAACTAAAGTCCCCTAGGGTTAAAATAATTAGGTGGACTTATGCGCGAACATGGAGGCCTTATGTTAAAAGGTGAATTGTAGTACGGCTTATGAGACTACCCATTATTTACATAGTCATATATGCATATAGGTAAATAGAGTGAAGACAAAAGGGGATTGGCTAAAGCCTTGGGGCTTTACCAATGCATCCTTTCTACTTGAGGTAAGTCAAGATGATATAGTTATAATATTTTGTGGTAAGTAGAATTCAGGGACTTTATAACATATTTTATAACAAGTTTTATAACAGGATTTGATGACAAAGTTTTTATAACTTAGAGATCCCCTTCTCCTACCAAGTGATTATATAAACAAAAAAAAAAAATTATGGTAAATTTGAGGTTCATTACATTCCTCCTAATGGTACTTGAGGTTCCTTTGAAAATTTTTCCACCTTTGATTCACTAAAATATCCTTTCCTCAAGCCAACTTCTTTCATTTCATCTGGAAGAGCTGGAATAGCATTAACTAATTGTTGAATAAAACTACACTGCATTGCGTCACTTTCAATGGCTATCCAATTCCTCCCCGTTTGTAGGAAACACGCTAATGTTGTACCTAATCACCAAATACAAAATAAATAATGAAGTTATATACTGTAAAAATATAAATTAAAAATAATCTAAGATTGAAGTATGATTTCATAAATATTAGATCATAATTTTTACCTGAACCCGAGAACAAATCCAAAACCCAATCTCCTTCATTTGAAAATTTATCTATAAGATAATTAATTAATTCTTGTGGTTTTTGATAAATGCTAACCATCTCTCCTTTCAAATCTTTTTCCTCATATGTTAGCTTTTTAACCACAACATTGTATACCAATATACTACTAGGAGTCTCTCCATCATTTTCATTGACAAGAATAGAATTATAAGAATCATCTTTTGTCTAGGTTGCAAGACGTATACTCTCAAAATCATGTTTAAATGATTCTTTCTTGGATCTCTGAATATTTGGCTTGTGCCTATAACATAAATAAGTGAAAATTCAATTAACTTGTGAATTAATAAAATTGTTTTATAATATTAATTGCTAAACATACACTTTCAATATCTTACCAAATAAACTGCCTCCTTGTCTTTTATTTCCCCTTGAAACTTGATTGTACTAATCCTTGTTGTGTGTCTGCATGAAATACTAGAAATATCCAAAATGGTGATGTTGTAACTTCTATAAATCCCATAACCACTTGACTTAAATCTTGGTAAGTATAAGGCTCATTATCATATTCAATGTTTGGGATATTATAACCATGAGGGATATCCCCAATAACTAGGGAGTATTCTTTTTTACGAACAATACTTGCAAGTTTTTCACAATCACCTAATATCACTTTATATTGAACAGTGTCAAGCCCATTCCAAATGTAGTGATCAAGGGTGTCATCAAGTTGAACATTTTGAACACGTCCCCTTCTTTCTCTTTCAAAGTTGGATTTTTGAATAAAACTTTTGAAAGTTTTAGGGATTCCATCTGCATTCTTCTTTGGCATGTTTAATGAAACAAA
>ML780215.1:75969-93650 GCA_009831015.1 Picea engelmannii | reverse complement strand
ATATAACTATTAAAATATAAATAAATTAACTTACAAACGAAAATATGAATGTAATAAATCAACATACCTTTTTGAATGCAACAAAAAATTGTTTCAATATTGTTGAAGAGCTTGAATCAAGATAGTTGATTTTAACATCATCCCAACTTTATTCATTCAACATATTGACCATTTCCTCTTGTATTTTCATATACACCTTGTGACTAAATAAAACAAAAAAATATTAAACTGAAAAAATTAATTATCTTGTCCTAACATAAATAAAAATAACTCAACAGACTTACTTTTTAAATTCATCACACATTTCTTCCATTGACAATTCTCTCGACCTAACACATGATAATATACTTATGATACGTTTATCATCCTTCACTCCTTGTATTGATCTCCAAGGTGTTATAGTCATATCATCAGGACGATTTTTTATGTCAAGAATTGTCTTACTTGTGCCACATATCAATGGTTTAGCCTGTTGGTCAACTGAGAGGGGGGGGGGTGAATCAGTTGTTATCGTGCTTAAACAATTATGATTATTTTAAACTCTTTACAGAGAACTCAATGATAATCACAATAATCCAGGGAAGTAAGCAATAGAACATTCAACATCATTCACACATATGAGATACACAGAGACAGATATTTCCTGAGGAAACCCATAAAGGGTAAAAACCTCTTCTTCTTTATATGATAAGTAATCTTTACATTATGTATGTTATCATCCTTATGAGAACCAACTCATAATGAGACTACAACCTCTGTTTTGCAAGCTACTACTTGCTGAGAGCACCAAATCTCTTGTTTCTCTAACACCCACTAGAAGGAAGCACCGACTCCCTGGTTTCTCTAGCACCCACTAGAAGGAAGCACCAACTCCCTGGTTTTTCTAGCACCCACTAGAAGGAAGAAAAAACTCCCTAAGTGTTCCAACACCAACTGGATAGCAACACCAACTTCCCGTCACACAGGCACCAACCTGTAAAACAGAGAATAACAGTTATGCCTTGCACCACCCTGCCACCTTGGTTTCTCTAGCTACAACCATATGGAAGCTACAACTCCCTGTGTTCAAGCACCCACTTGAACCTTTGAGGACAACAGTCCTCCCTAACACCTCCCTACCACCCTAAAATATAAATCTTTGCTACTGAAACTTATTACAGTGATATAATGTTCATCAATGGCTTACCAGTCTCATCACTGTTCTGCTACACTGCCCTGCTCTATCTTAATGCACACATCCTTGCACTTTCTGTTCTTCTGCCTTTTATGCTCTGTATGCCATGTCCATTCAATGCACCATTCCTCTTCTATGTATCTCAGCTGCTGCACTCTACCTCATTCTACACACCTGAATCATTATCAATAGCCCCCATCTCTTCTTTGTTATGCATTCTTATAGACTATATGCACCTTGTGCATGCTCTATGTGAAATACTTTTGCATGCTCTCCCGGTACCATTGTTCTCCACATAGGGATATTCACTGTCACTCTACCTTGCCACTGCTTCACTCACTCGAGCATCAACACACTCTCTCTATTCTGCATGTTCTCCCTGTGTCGAGTCCTCTTCCTAATCATCATGGAAATTCCTCAGCTTCTCTGGATATTATGCCCATGCGTTCATCATCACTGGGTGTTATGCTGAGATACCTTAGCATGTCTCACAGTCGAGACTCTTTGTCTTCTCTGTCACAGTCAAGCTCATTCCCTCTGTTGCAGTTCTAGTCTCCAACGGTCTTACATCTGTCAATGGCCTCTATGAGCAGTCTTCATTCCAATGGAAGATTCCTTGATACTCTTCATCTTCTTTGCCGATCACTCCAAAGTCTCTTCAAGTCCTCTGGCAGAAACCATCAGTCCTTTCTAGCAGTTACACTGTGAACCTATGAGAAAACACATCAACAACTGAATCGCCAACTGTCCAAGACTCATGATTTAGTTCTGCTAACTGAATTGTAACTGATCGATTAACTGATAAGAGTAATAGTATCCCTTCGATCAAATTTCCAAGTATCCAACACCGTTGGATTACAAGCACAGGGTCTCACGTTGATTTCGCCACTTCGCATTTCAGCAATTCGACATTTTGACATTCCTGTGGTGAAGAGTCATCTCGACTCTCCAAGTCGCGATCTCCGAAATGGATATTATATTCGTGCTAGCTCCTCCCTTGAGCCTTTGTCAATGTGACCATAGGTTATGACCAGGGGCCAATTCTTAACACACATTTCGTGTTTCGGGGATTCTATGAAGAGTTGTCTCAACTCTCAATGTCCCAAACTACGAAACGGAGCTTGTCTCTTCAAGCTCTTCTCTACATCTCTTCAACGATGTGACCACCGGTGGTGACCAAGTGCTTATCCATAAAGCGCTTTTGAAATTTCTGTGTTTCGCATTTCGCAACTTCGGGGCTCCTCTGATGAAGAGTCTCGACTCTTGTCTCCTTTAACTCCCAGTATCCGAAACTCCGAAATGGAGTCAGATCAACTTTTCAGCGTTTTGCATTTCGTGACTTCAGGACTCCTGTGATGAAGAGTCTTGACTCTTGACTCCTCCAACTCTCGGTATCCGAAACTTCGAAATGGAGTCTTTTACATTTCATGATTTCACATTTCGCAACTTCGAGACTCCTGTGAAGAAGAGTCTCGACTCTTGACTCCTCCAACTCCCTGTATCTGAAACTCAGAAATGGAGTCAGATCAACTTTTTGGCATTTTGCATTTCATGACTTTGGAACTTCTGTGATGAAGAGTCTCGACTCTTGACTCCTCCAACTCCTGGTATCCAAAACTCCTAAATGGAGTTTACGCTTCTGATCTTTCCATGCCATCATCGTTGTTGATCTTCCTTGCCTTCCTGTTTTCCATCAAATGAAAAATCACACTCTTGCACTATGTGTGCACCTCTGCACTATCTCTTCTGGTCTTCATGAGCTTTCTCTACTGCGTCTTCCCAAAATACTTATGGTGTTTTCTTGGTACATTGTACCTGTACTCAAGACATCATCGTTGTTATACTTTCCATCAATGACAAGCATACGTTGCCTGTAAAACATGCCAACAATCTCCCCCTTTGGAATTGATGGCAACAAAGCCACCAAGACCTGTTCTTTTCTCCCCCTTTGACATCAATGTTAAAGAAAACACGCTCCCCCAGAGCTGTTGTAGTATTTTTCGGAGGTATCAGATATTCAATCAATACAAACTCCCCCTAACGGGATGGACTCTCTTAGGTGTGAGACGAGATGACACGCAGCTTCTGTCGAAGATATTCAAATGGTGTCTTGGCTAGGGGTTTAGTAAAGATGTCTACAATTTGTTCTATGGTTGTAATGTAATGGACCTGAACAATCTGATTAGTGACCTGCTCTCTCAGAAAATGGTATTTTATGGGAATATGCTTGGTCTTGAAGTGGAATATAGGATTCTTGGACACACTGATGGCACTAGTGTTATCACAATGAATTGGGATCGGTGCAGTGTATTTTACCTCCAAGTCTGCAAGTGTCTGAATCATCCATAATACCTGAGTGCAACAGGTAGCAACAACAATGTACTCAGCCTCTATAGTTGATAAAGAAATGGAACCTTTCTTTTTACTCAACCATGCTACTAGAGAATCTCCTAAGAAGAACTCACCTCCACTTGTGCTTTTCCTTTCATCCATGTAGTTAGCCCAATCAGCATCTGAGTAGACTAATAATTGAAAATTATGATTCTTAGGATACCATAGGCCATAGTTCATTGTTTCTTTCAAATATCTAAATATCCTTTTGACATCTAACAAATGACTTTGTTTAGGTGTAGACTGATCTCTTCCTACCATTCCAACAACATGCATTATGTCTACGTAATATCTCATGATGTACAACAGGCTGCCTATCATTGACTTATATGAACTTTGATCAACATCAGGTGAGTCATCATCCTTTCTTAATTTGCATCCAGTAACCATAGGTGTGCCCACAGGTTTAAAATATTCCATTTGAAACCTTTTCAACATTTCTCTTAGATATTTTTCTTGAGAAATGAACATCCCTTTAGACCTCTGAGTAATTTGCAGACCAAGAAAAAATGACAGTTCACCTATCATAGACATTTCAAACTCAGACTCCATGGAAGAAGAAAACCATTGTACCAATGAATCCTTATTACATCTGAAGATGATGTCATCTACATAGACCAACACGATGAGAAAATCATTATCCTCTGTTTTGATATATAGATTGTTGTCAACTATTCCTCTCTTGAACCCTTTGTTTTTGAGATACGTATCCAGTCTGTGATACCAAGCACGAGGGGCTTGTTTTAACCCATATAAAGATTTCTTCATCTTACATACTAAGTCAGGGTTATCAGACAGTTCAAAACCCTCTAGTTGTTCCATATAGTCTTCTTCATTTAAATCTCCATTTAGAAAAGCTAACTTGACATCCATTTTATAGACTTTAAACCTTTTATGACAAGCATAGGCAAGAAATATTCTGATAGCTTCTAATCTTTCTACGGATGCAAATGTTTCATCAAAATCCAGTCCTTTTATTTGAGCATAGCCTTTATAGAGCAATCTTGCTTTGTTCCTGACAACTTGTCGCTGATCATTCAACTTATTCTTAAAGATCCATTTGGAACCAATGATATTTTTACCTTCAGGTCTATGAACCATCTCCCACGTATTGTTTTTCTCAATCTGATCAAGTTCATCATTCATTGCTTTAACCCAATGGTCATCTTTGCTAGCTTCATTAAATTCTTGGGTTTCAGCATGGATATGAAAGCTATATGTGATTGTTTGATGCTTTTTATTATCTTTCTCCTAATTTGTACACCTTTGTCTTTTTCACCAATTATCTGACTTGCAGGATGATTCTTTTGAGTGACTCTGGAGGAGGAATTTGAAGTTGTCTGCTGATTTGAGTCTGTTTGAGTATCTATGTCTTCATCTTATTCAGAGTCTTCGTTTTCTGATTCTTGGACCTATTCATATTCAAATTTAGTTGTGTCCTCTGTAGAAGACTGATTATTGTACACCTCTCTTGTTGGGATTCCTTCATCAACTTTTATGTCAAAACAGTCAACCATTTTATGCAGCCTCTTATTATAGCATCTGTATCCTTTACTGTTTGTAGCATGCCCTAAGAATATACCTTCATCAGCCCTGTCATCATATTTGCCAAGGTTCTCATCATTATTCTTAATGTAACATTTACTCCCAAAGACTTTGAAGTGTTTGATTGAAGCAGGTCTCCCATACCACAGTTCATAAGGTGTCTTGTCACTTTGTGGTCTGAGGTGGGCTTTGTTAGGAACATGGAATGCTGTGTGTATTGCTTCTACCCAGTAGTTTTGACCAATGTTCTTTTCATTCATCATTGACCTGGCCATTTGCTGCACTCTTCTGTTTTGCCTCTCAACTACTCCATTTTGTTGTGGAGTTCTTGGGATTGTGTATTCTCTCTTGATCCCATGCTTATCACATAATTCCTTGAAATCACTTGACATAAATTATCCTCCTCTGTTTGATCTTACTGCCTTTAACCTCTTGCCTATTTAATTCTCAGTTAAAGCCTTAAATATTTTAAACTTCTCAAATGCTTCATCTTTTTCCTTGAGAAAGGCAACCCAAGTAATTCTGGAGTAATCATCAATAATCATCATGAAGTAGTTTTCTTTCCCTATGCCTTCCTGTCTTGATGGTCCACATAAATACATATGAACTAGTTGGAGTGGTTTCTCTGTTGAAGTAGAGCTCTTAGACTTAAACTGTGTCTTGGTTAGCTTTCCTACTTGGTAGGGTTTACACATAGAATCTTGGGGCTTTGATATTCTTGGAAGATCTTTTACCGCCTCAAGATTTTTGAGCTTGATTAAGTGGTCAAATTTCATATGTCCAAGTCTCCTATGCCATAACTAGTTTTCATCATGTTTGCTTAGATGACACTCTTCTCTATCTTCTTTAAGCACATACAAATTATTTTCTGTCCTTATGCCTTTGGCCACCACTTGTCCTGAGTTTACAGACTTTATCTTGTAGTCCTTGGATGTGAACACCACTTCACATCCTTTGTCACACATTTGAGTTACACTGAGCAGATTATGTTTCATCCCATATACAAGTAGAACATCTTGGGCTTTTCCTTTTCCATTACTTAAACTCACCATCCCTTTACCCTTTATTTTACCCAGAGCATCATTTCCAAAGGTTACGTTTCCAAATTTTCTTTCACTTAGAGATAGAAACTTACCTTTGTCTCCCATCATATGTTTGAAGCATCCACTGTCTATATACCAGGGGTTCATTTGTCTTTGAGCTAAGAACACTAATCCACACTTGTCACTTTCTTTCTTCTTCCAAACCTTGACATTTTCAGCAGGGGAATTCAAGTCTGGTTCATAGTTCCTTAAACGACAATCAATAGATTTATGTCCATAGTTATGACAGATGTAACATTCTGGTTTGTCGAATAAAGGATTATAACGATTGTTATGCTTAACCTGTGTCCTTTTCCCATACATCAAGTGATTTGCAGTCTGTAGTGGTTTGTTACTTGGCTGTCTCATTCTTTGTTGTGGCAGATATCTATACCTTGAATGTCTTAATTGCTCATAATTTAATTTTAAAGAACAGTTTACAACTTTATGCCCAAAGTTAGAACCAAAGAAACAATATCCATGGAAAAAACGTTGGTACCTGGAAAATGGTTGTCTTCTTTGAGAAGGACGATTTCTTCTATGTTGATGATTTCTTTCAACAAAGAGTACATTATTTCTCTGATCCATAGTTTCAGTTCTGGTACCTCTTTCATTACTCCTCTTGGGCAGATGATTATCTTCTTTTGTTTTTGCAGGTTTTTTTTGTCATAGATGGTAGATTTGACAAACTTGATGGGTTCTTTGTTTCCTGGTTGATCACTACTTGATCCCTCTTCATAACCCAGACCTGTTTTCAGCTTTGGGTTTCTTTATTGATTCAGAATGGTGGCCAATTATTTTGATGCTTTGATACTTGACAGATTATGATGATACAAGGCTTGAAACTTCTCCAACTCTTTCCTGGTTTTCACTACTTCTTTTTCAAGATCTTCACATCTTGCCTTCTTTTCTGATAACTATTGTTTCAGAATGTCTTTGATTTTCTTTGCCTCTTCTAATTCCACTTTTAGTAAGGCAAATTCTTCATCATGATGTTTACTATCTTTCTCGAACTGTATCAACAATTGTTTTTGCTTTCTGTTCTTAATTCTGAGTCTGTCAATTTCTTCCAAAGCACTGATTAATTCACCTTCCATATCCACCACAACTTCTTCATCATCCATTTCACCTCTTGTGTGTTCATCATCAAAATATCCCATATCCATAAGCATAAAATCATTTAGTTTGTCTTCAATAGAGGAGTCATTGTCTTCATCATTTGAAGGATCATCATCATTGTTTACACAAAGACTTTTCTTCTTAAAATTATTCTCTTTAAAGAAATTTATGTGTTTTTGCTTCTCCTCATCATCACATGTCTGATCCTTTCTTTTGTGAGGACATTTATTTTCAAAATGACCTATCTTACCACAGTTGAAACATTTGAAAGGTATTTTACCCTTGTATTTTCCTGATCCCTTCTTCAGTCTCTTCACAAATTTTGCTTCAATTTCATCATTCTCATAATCCTCATTCTTGTCTTCCTTAAATGATGCTTCTCTGGAGATGGTTTTATCTTTAACTTCTCTCATTTCATATGCAGTCAATGTTCCTAGAAGTTGATCAATCTCCAAGGTTTTTAGATCATTAAGTTTTTCTATAGCAAAGACCTTTGGGTTGAACCTATCCAGTAGATATCTCAAAATTGTTTGAACTAAAGAAGGTTCCTCAATTTTTTCACCAAGTGATTTCATTGCATTTACCAGTTCTTCAACTCTCAGAAAGTATTTTCCAACAATTTCATCTTCTCTCATCTTCAACTGTTCAAACTGTACTATGTAGGTTTGAAGCTTGGTGTCCTTTAGCTTCTCATTACCTTCATAACTGCTAATGAGTTTGTCCCACATTTCTTTGGCAGTTCCTAGGTGTATAAATTTTACGAATTTTGCTTCTGCAATCCCACTCAAGATAGCATTCATAGCCTTAGCGTTGAAGCTAAATTCTAGCTTGTCATCCTTATTAGCTAGTACAACTGGCTTTACATAACTAGTATCTACCACATCCAAGACATCTGCACCTAAAGCCATTATGTAGGTTCTCATTCTAACTTTCCAGAAGACAAAGTTTGTTCCATTGAATAGAGGGGCCTTATTGGTTGAATTTCCTTCATGGCTTGACATGTTTAAGCTCTAGGATCTACCCTTAGATAAAAGGGGCTGGCTCTAATACCAATTGTTGGTCAACTGAGAGGGGCGGGTGAATCAGTTGTTACCGTGCTTAAACAATTATGCTTATTTTAAACTCTTTACAGAGCATTCAATGACAATCACAATAATCCATGGAAGTAAGCAATAGAACATTTAGCATCATTCACACATATGAGATACACAGAGACAGATATTTCTTGAGGAAACCCATAAAGGGTAAAAACCTCTTCTTCTTTATATGATAAGTAATCTTTACATTCTGTACATTATCATACTTATGAGCACCAAATCATAATGAGACTACAACCTCTATTTTGCAAGCTGCTACTTGCTGAGAGCACCAACTCTCTTGTTTCTCTAGCACCCACTAGAAGGAATCACCGACTCCCTGGTTTCTCTAGCACCCACTAGAAGGAAGAACCAACTCCCTGGTTTCTCTAGCACCCACTAGAAGGAAGCAACAACTCTCTAAGTGTTACAGTACCAACTGGATGGAAGCACCAACTTCCTGTCACACATGCACCAACCTGTAAAACAGAGAACAACAGTTCTCCCTTGCACCACCCTACCACCCTGGTTTCTCTGGATGCAACCAGATGGAAGATACAACTCCCTGTGTTCAAGCACCCACTTGAATCTCTGAGGACAACAGTCCTCCCTAGCACCTCCCTACCACCCTGAAATATAAATCTTTGCTATTGAAACTTATTACCGTGATATAATGTTCATCAATGGCTTACCAGTGTCATCACTGTTCTGATACACTGCCCTGCACTGTCTTCATGCACACATCCTTGCACTTTTTGTTCTTCTGCGTTTTATGCTCTGTGTGCCATGTCCATTCAACGCACCATTCCTCTTTTGTGCATTACATCTGTTGCACTCTACCTCATTCTACACACCTGAATCATTCTAAACAACCCCCATCTTTTCTTTGTTCTACATTCTTATAGACTCTGTGTGCCTTGTGCATGCTCTATGCGCAATACTTCTGCATGCTCTCCCAGTTCCATTGTTCTCCACATTGGGATATTCACTTTCACTCCACCTTCCCACCACTTCACTCACTCGTGCATCAACACACTCTCTCTGTTATGCATGTTCTCCCCATGTCGAGTCCTCTTCCTAATCATCATTGCAATTCCTCATCTTCTCTGGCGATTATTACCATGCGTTCATCATCACTGGGTGTTATGTTGAGATTCCTTAGCCTATCTCGCAGTAGAGACTCTTCGTCTTCTCTGTCACAGTCGAGCTCATTCCCTCTGTTGCAGTTCTAGGCTCCAAAAATATTACATTTGTCAATGGCCTCTATGAGCAATCTTCATTCCACTGGAAGATGCCTTGAGACTCTTCATCTTCTCTAGCGATCACTTTGAAGTCTCTTTGAGTCCTCTAGCAGAAACCATCAATCCTTTCTAGCAGTTACACTGTGAACCTATGAGAAAACACATCAGCAATTGAATTGCCAACCATCCAAGACTCATGATTCAGTTCTGCTAATCGAATTTAAACTGATCGATTAACTGCTAAGAGTAACAGTATCCCCTCGATCAGATTTCCAAGTATCCAACACCATTGGATTACAAGCACAGGGTCTCGCGTTGATTTCGCCACTTCTCATTTCAACAATTCGGCATTTCGACATTCTTGTGGTTAAGAGGCATCTCAACTCTCCAAGTCGTGATCTCTGAAATGGAGATTAGCTTCGTGCTAGCTCCTCCCTTGAGCCTTCGTCAATGTGACCATAGGTTATGACCAGGGGCCAATTCTGAACACACATTTTGCATTTCGCGTTTCATGGATTCTGTGAAGAGTTGTCTCGACTCTCAATGTCCCAAACTCTGAAATGGAGCTTGTCTCTTCGAGCTCTTCTCTACATCTCTTCAACGATGTGACCAGCGGTGGTGACCAAGTGCTTATCCATAAAGCGCTTTCACAATTTTGGTGTTTCACATTTCATGACTTCAGGACTCCTGTGATGAAGAGTCTTGACTCTTGTCTCCTCCAACTCCCAGTATCCGAAACTCTGAAATGGAGTCAGATTAACTTTTCAACGTTTCGCATTTCGTGACTTCGGGACTCCTGTGATGAAAATTCTTGACTCTTGCCTCCTCCAAATCCCGGTATCCGAAACTCTGAAATGGAGTCTTTGACATTTCACGATTTCGCATTTCGCAACTTCGGGACTCCTGTGAAGAAGAGTCTCGACTCTTGACTCCTCCAACTCCCGGTATCCGAAACTCCAAAATGGAGTCAGATCAACTTTTCAGCATTTCGCATTTCGCGACTTCGAAACTTCTATGATGAAGAGTCTCGACTCTTGACTCCTCCAACTCCCGGTATCCGAAACTCTGAAATGGATTTTATGCTTCTGATCTTTCCATGCCATCATCGCTACTGATCTTCCTTGCCTGCCTGTTTTCCATCAAATGAACAAGAACACTTTTGCACTCTGCATGTACCTCTGCACTATCTCTTCTGGTCTTCATGATCTTTCTCTGCTGCGTCTCCCCAAAATACTTCTAGTGCCTGCCTGGCACATTGTACCTATACTCAAGCCATCATCGCTACTGTACTTGCCATCAATGACAAGCATACGCTGCCTGTAAAATATCCCAACATAGCCTTCTTAACTCTTTGATTATTTATACCAACATTTTCCCATAGGGTGAAGATATCATCTATCAAAACCCATACATGTCCAGTTCTAAATCCCAATTGAAAATAGTTATCCACAGATCGAAATATATCACTTCCTTTGCGATATTTTTCTTTTTTATTTTCTTCATCAAGTGGGAATCCTATTTCCATGCAACATTGCTTCTGAAACTTAACATAAACATTTGATCTCTCCCCATGACATATTTCAGAAAATTCATTGTGGATAAATCTGACCCTTTGAATGAAGGTCATAGATAATTTGTACTCAATGTGTGTGTTATGATTCCATGCCAGTAACTTTTGCTTCTAAATCTATTAAACCGGCATAAATTATGCATTTCATTATCTCAAAAAGAGGATTATTGGGATATTATTTCATCAATTCTCTTCTAGCCTCTGCAGAATGATTTCCTCCAATCACATAATATTTGTAGTCAAAACATTTTGATCTATCAAATTCTTCCCTCATAGGAACTTCCATTGGGTCAACAAGAACTAGGTAGTCAACCACATGTGCATATGGATTGTATCTAATAAATGATTTCAAATTGTGAATATGCAAGTGATGTGGTTTTCTAATTTGATATTTTTCCTGCCCTTCTGTGGGTTTATAAAGTTGTTTCACATTCAACTGAAATGTGTGGCCATCATCAACAAAGTTTGTCATCCTCGTTCTATTTCAAATGGAATTTTGTGTTGTTTTCATAATATCATCCTCTAGATCAACACCTGGTGTTATTATTTCTCTACTACCTTTAGAACTTTCACTATAATACTCCGAGCTAATGATGGTTTCTTGAACATTATCAACATTTGTTTTCTTCCTCTTATGATTTAAATGTGTTTCATCTAAATCAATGATTTCTTCATAATCAATAGGAATAGACTCATCATCAACCATCGTTTTTTTACGTTCATCTTGTTTTTTCTTTTTGCGAGGAGTGATAACCTAAATGTGTTTCATCTAAATCAATGATTTCTTCATAATCAATACAAATAGACTCATCATCAACCATTGTTTTTTTACATTCATCTTGTTTGTTTGTTTTTGCGAGGAGTGATAACCTCATTGGGATCAATATCAACAAAACCTTCATTTGGAGTTTCCTCATTTTCAAATGGAACCCTTTTAGGATTATTAGACAGTTCGAAACCCTTTGGTTGTTCCATATAGACTTCTTCACTTAAATCTCCATTTAGAAAAGCTAACTTGACATCAGCTTACATACTAAGTCAGGGTTATCAGACAGTTCGAAACCCTCTCATTGTTCCATATAGACTTCTTCATTTAAATCTCCATTTAGAAAAGCTAACTTGACATCCATTTTATAGACTTTAAACCTTTTATGACAAGCATAGGCAAGAAATATTCTGATAGCTTCTAATATTGCTATAGATGCAAATGTTTCATCAAAATCCAGTCCTTCTATTTGAGCATAGCCTTTATAGAGCAATCTTGCTTTGTTCCTGACAACTTGTCCCTGCTCATTCAACTTATTCTTAAAGATCCATTTGGAACCAATGATATTTTTACCTTCAGGTCTATGAACCATCTCCCACGTATTGTTTTTCTAAATCTGATCAAGTTCATCATTAATTGCTTTAACCCAATGGTCATCTTTGCTAGCTTCATTAAAATTCTTGGGTTCCAGCATGGATATGAAAGCTATATGTGATTGTTCGATGTTTTTTATTATCTTTCTCCTAATTTGTACACCTTTGTCTTTTTCACCAATTATCTGACTTGCAGGATGATTCTTTTGAGTGATTCTGGAGGAGGAATTTGAACTTGTCTGCTGATTTGAGTCTGTCTGAGTATCTATGTCTTCATCTGATTCAGATTCTTCGTTTTTCTGATTCTTGGGCATGTTCATATTCAAATTTAGCTGTGTCCTCTGTAGAAGACTCATTATTGTACACCTCTCTTGTTGGGATTCCTTCATCAACTTTTATGTCAATACAGTCAACCATTTTATGCAGCCACTTATTATAACATCTGTATCCTTTACTGTTTGTAGCATGCCCTAATAAGATACCTTCATCAGCCCTATCATCATATTTTCCAAGGTTCTCATAATTATTCTTAATGTAACATTTACTCCCAAAGACTTTGAAGTGTTTGATTGAAGCAGGTCTCCCATACCACAATTCATAAGGTGTCTTTTCAATTTGTGGTCTGAGGTCAGCGTTGTTAAGAACATGGACTGCTGTGTGTATTGCTTCTACCCAGTAGGTTTGACCAATGTTCTTCTCATTCATCATTGACCTGGCCATTTGCTGCACTGTTCTGTTTTGCCTCTCAACTACTCCATTTTGTTGTGGATTTCTTGGGATTGTATATTCTCTCTTGATCCCATGCTTATCACATAATTCCTTGAAATCACTTGACATAAATTATCCTCCTCTGTCTGATCTTACTGCCTCTAACCTCTTGCCTATTTGATTCTCATTTAAAGCCTTAAATATTTTAAACTTCTCAAATGCTTCAACTTTTTCCTTGAGAAAGGCAACCCAAGTAATTCTGGAGTAATCATCAATAATCAGCATGAAGTAGTTTTCTTACCGTGTGCCTTCCTGTCTTGATGGTCCACATAAATACATATGAACTAGTTGGAGTGGTTTCTCTGTTGAAGTAGAGCTTTTAGACTTAAACTATGTCCTGGTTAGCTTTCCTACTTGGTAGGGTTTACACATAGAATCTTGGGGCTTTGATATTCTCGGAAGATCTTTTACTGCCTCAAGATTTTTGAGCTTGATTAAGTGGTCAAATTTTATATGTCCAAGTCTCCTATGCCATAACCAGCTTTCAACATGTTTTCTTAGATGACACTCTTCTCTATCTTCTTTAAGCACATATAAATTATTTTCTGTCCTTATTCCTTTGGCCACCACTTTTCCTGAGTTTACAGACTTTATCTTCTAGTCCTTGGACATGAACACCACTTCACATCCTCTGTCACACATTTGAGTTACACTGAGCAGATTATGTTTCAGCCCATCTACAAGTAGAACATCTTGGGCTTTTCCTTTTCCATTACTTAAACTCACCATCCCTTTACTCTTTATTTTACCTGGAGCATCATTTCCAAAGGTTACGTTTCCTAATTTGCTTTCACTTAGAGATAGAAACTTACCTTTGTCTCCCATCATATGTTTGAAGCATCCACTGTCTATATACCAGGGGTTCGTTTGTCTTTGAGCTAACAACACTAATCCACACTTTTCACTTTATTTCTTCTTCCAAACTTTGACATTTTCAGCAGGGGAATTCAAATCTAGTTCACAGTTCCTTAAACGAAAATCAACAGATTTATGTCCATAGTTATGACAGATGTAACATTCTGGTTTGTCGAATAAAGGATTATAACGATTGTTATGCTTAACCTGTGTCCTTTTCCCATCCATCAAGTGATTTGCAGTTTGTGTTGGTTTGTTACTTGGTTGTCTCATTCTTTGTTTTGGTAGATATCTATACCTTGAATGTCTTGATTGCTCATAATTTAATTTTAAAGAACAATTTACAGCTTTATGCCCAAAGTTAGAACCAAAGAAACAATATCCATGGAAAAAACGTTGGTACCTGGAAAATGGTTGTCTTCTTTGAGAAGGTTGATTTCTTCTATGTTGATGATTTCTTTCAACAAAGAGTACATTATTTCTCTGATCCATAGTTTCAGTTCTGGTACCTCTTTCATTACTCTTGTTGGGCAGATGATTATCTTCTTTTGTTTCTGCAGGTTTTTTGTTGTCATAGATGGTAGATTTGACAAACTTGATGGGTTCTTTGTTTCCTGGTTGATCACTACTTGATCCTTCTTCATAACCCAAACCTGTTTTCAGCTTTGGGTTTCTTTGTTGATTCAGAATGGTGGCCAGTTCTTCTGATTCTTTGATACTTGATAGATTATGATGATACAAGGCTTGAAACTTCTCCAACTCTTTCCTGGTTTTCACTACTTCTTTTTCCATATCTTCACATCTTGCCTTCTTTTCTGATAACTATTTTTTCAGAATGTCTTTGATTTTCTTTCCCTCTTCTAATTCCACCTTTAGTAAGGAAAACTCTTCATCAGGTTGTTTATTCTCTTTCTCGAACTGTATCAACAATTGTTTTTGCTTTTTGTTCTTAATTCTGAGTCTGTCAATTTCTTCCAAAGCACTGATTAATTCACCTTCCATATCCACCACAGCTTCTTCATCACCCATTTCACCTCTTGTGTGTTCATCGTCAAAATCTCCCATATCCATAAGCATAAAATCATTTAGTTTGTCTTCAATAGAGGAGTGATTTTCTTCATCATCTGAAGGATCATCATCATTGTTTACACAAAGAATTTTCTTCTTAAAATTATTCTCTTTAAAGAAATTTATCTGTTTGTGCTTCTCCTCATCATCACATGTCTGATCCTTTCTTTTGTGAGGACATTTATTTGCAAAATGACCTATCTTACCACAGTTGAAACATTTGAAAGGTAGTTTACCCTTGTATTTTCCTGATCCCTTCTTCAGTCTCTTCACAAATTTTTCTTCAATTTCACCAGGCTCATAATCCTCATTCTTGTCTTCCTTAAATGATGCTTCTCTGGAGATGGGTTTATCTTTAACTATTCTCATTTCATATGCAGTCAATGTTCCTAGAAGTTGATCAATCTCCAAGGTTTTTAGATCATTAAGTTTTTCTATAGCAGAGACATTTGGGTTGAACCTATCTGGTATGGATCTCAAAATTTTATGAACTAAAGAAAGTATGGATCTGGTATGGTGCTTTCATTGCATTTACTAGTTCTTCAACTCTCAGAAAGTATTTTCCAACAATTTCATCTTCTCTCATCTTCAACTGGTCAAACTGTACTCTGTAGGTTTGAAGCTTGGTGTCCTTTAGCTTCTCATTACCTTCATAACTGCTAATGAGTTTGCCCCACATTTCTTTGGCAGTTCCTAGGTGCATAACTTTTACGTATTTTTCTTCTGCAATCCCACTCAAGATAACATTCATAGCCTTAGCATTGAAGATAAATTCTAGCTTGTCATCCTTATTAGCTAGTACAACTGGCTTTACATAACTAGTATCTACCACATCCCAGACATCTGCACCTAAATCCATTATGTAGGTTCTCATTCTAACTTTTCAAAAGGCAAAGTTTGTTCCATTGAACAAAGGGGCCTTATTGGTTGAATTTCCTTCATGGATTGGCATGTTTAAGCTCTAGGATCTACCCTTAGATAAAAGGGGCCGGTTCTGATACCAATTGTTGGTCAACTGAGAGGGGGGGTGAATCAGTTGTTACCGTGCTTAAACAATTATGCTTATTTTAAACTCTTTACAAAGCACTCAATGACAATCACAATAATCCATGGAAGTAAGCAATAGAACATTCAGCATCATTCACACATATGAGATCCACAAAGACATATATTTCTTGAGGAAACCCATAAAGGGTAAAAACCTCTTCTTCTTTATATGATAAGTAATATTTACATTCTGTACATTATCATACTTATGAGCACCAACTCATAATGAGACTACAACCTCTGTTTTGAAAGATGCTACTTGCTGAGAGCACCAACTCTCTTGTTTCTCTAGCACCCACTAGAAGGAAGCACCGACTCCCTGGTTTCTCTAGCACCCACTAGAAGGAAGAACCAACTCCCTGGTTTCTCTAGCACCCACTAGAAGGAAGCAACAACTCCCTAAGTGTTACAGTACCAACTGGATGGAAGCACCAACTTCCCGTCACACAGGCACCAACTTGTAAAACAGAGAACAACAGTTCTCCCTTGCACCACCCTGCCACCCTGGTTTCTCTTTATGCAACCAGATGGAAGCTACAACTCCCTATGTTCAAGCACCCACTTGAATCTCTGAGGACAACAGTCCTCCCTAGCACCTCCCTACCACCCTGAAATATAAATCTTTTCTACTGAAACTTATCACAGTGATATAATGTTCATCAATGGCTTACCAGTCTCATCATTGTTCTGCTACATTGCCCTGCATTGTCTTCCTCACTGTCTTCATGCAAACATCCTTGCGCTTTCTATTCTTCTGCCTTTTATGCTCTGTGTGCCATTTCCATTCAATGCACCATTCCTCTTCTGTGCATTTCAGCTGCTGCATTGTGGTATACCTAGGGAGGTAATATGGGGTACCTAGGGAGGTACCCAATGGGAATATAGTTATGTATTATTGGAATTCAATTAATATATGGGAATGTGGTCATTCAATGTAAGGTGGACTAGGTCCACTATATTAATAAAGACCCACTATGGTAGTTGGATGTAATAAATGTGAGAAGGCTCTCTAGAAGGTTCCTAGGAGATAGAGAGAGCTATATAAAGAAGTATAGGCCATGTAATGAAACATAGTGAAGAATATTGTGATTGTACAAGCATGGATTGCTTGAGGAGTTTTATCCTTCCATAAAGATTAATATATGGTGTTACCCTACCTCAAGGGTTTTCTCTATTTCTTGTGTTCATGTTATGGTGAATGATTTATGGTTTATTATTGGTTATTTCTGAAGTATATTTGCATATCTGGTATAGGTACTTAACAATTGGTATCAGAGCACTTTCCTTGGCCAAAGAAGGGAAGATTTGTTTTCTCTTTTTGCAGAATTTTTTTAGGGAAGAAAAAGAGGGCGGCGCACTTCAGGTTCAGATATAAAGTTTTATGAG
>ML780215.1:39252-69326 GCA_009831015.1 Picea engelmannii | reverse complement strand
GTAATTCATTTAATTTATAAAAATCTTTTTGGGGATAAAATTTAAAAAGGGGAAATAATTGTTTTGTCACTTATGCTAATTAAAATTTATTAATTAAAAAGGAAAAAGGGAAAAGGCTAATTTTTTACACCTGCCAATTTGAGTTTTAAAGGAAAAGGGAAAGAGGGAAATTTAAAAAAATTAGGAAACTAGGAAAAAGAGGGAAACATAAAAAGAAAGGGGAAACACAAAGAAAAAATAGAAAGTCTAACTTAGTAAGGTATCTAGCATTTAAGAACTTTCTAAATTAAACTCAACTAGTAAATTAGTAAGGGGGAAAGTCATTAAAACTTGTAAGGGAATATGGGGACACCTAGGAGCGATTCTAGGAGTGCTTTTAGGTGGGTGAGGGAAATAGGAGTAATTAATTAATTAATGAAATTAATTTATGGTGCAATGAAGGGGATGGGTGACACTTGTACAGGGAGGATTATTATGAATTAAATTATTGAACAATGAATTAAATGGGATTCTGGGAATGTAAATTACTTAGAAAATCTATATAAAGGAGGGAGGAGGAGGAGAAGGATGGATCTCTTCTGTTATGCGTAATGTTACGCTAAAGAATTTTAGACTTGACTGATTTAGCTTGTGGGAGTTGGGATACCCATCTCAGTGAGGAGTGGTAGCTCGGCCTTGCAAGGTGAGTTGGGAGCTAGTTGATTCTTTGGTTAGTGTGTGTGGACCCTTTGCGGCTTGGGGGGATAAGGGGGAAGAAAAGTACCCCTAGCGTTGGCTGGGAGGTACCGGTGAAGTCTCATCGGTCAGCAAGCGGGAGATGCACGGAGCGTGCAGGACAACAACTCAGAGCGAGCGACTTGGGCTACGGTACGCTTCCCTTATTTCTGCATGATAGATTGTTAGTATACTTTATTCTTTCAATTTTGTTTTTTTAATTGGATAAAGAAAATGTTGACTCAGCATTTTAATTGATAACTTATTTCCCCATAGTCTTAAGCTCATTGTTAATTGATTCCCTTGGCTTCGATCCCTGCATGTTGAGAATGCCCTTGGTTTTGATTGTGGTGAAGTTTTGTGCTTTTCGTCTTCGTCCCTAGCTCTTCAGTCCACGCCTGAGCAGTCGATCATGAGCCGAATCGATGATCATCACTTCGGTGCACAATGACCTATAGATTCAAGCGCCCTACTTTTCTATGCGTGGATGAGGAGCGAAGGAGGTGTTGCCCAGTTGTCTACCCTTGTTGATTGTTCTTAGCTAATTGTTGTCATCGTGCCTTCTGGTGTTGAGTGATTATGCGTTTTTAACTCTGTGTCTCCTAAAATTTTAAATCTGCGATTTAATTTAACTGAGTGTAAAATTACCCTCTACGTTTCATGAAAGGATTTCTTCATTTTAATGAAATGATCTCTGTGATTTTTAAATGAATGTCATCGGCAATTTTAATGCTTTTCCAGGCAAATTTCTGTGTGGTTTTTATACATCTGGTCTACCTTTACTGTGAAAATTTCACCTTACTTTTTAACACCTATGGCCAACGATTTTACCCTGGCACCTTACTTGACTCGATTGGCAGTTTTCAAGGTATTTTGACTACGTTTTTATTCATTTTCTCCGTGATCTGAGTTGTAATTTTTGCCTGCGTTTATACTGTGTATTGGGCAGAGCTTGGCGGTGTCAATAGTGGTGGTTCTACTGTGTGATTGGGGGCGTATCTACTGTTCTTGTACTTGCGATTATATATTTATTTAATGACAACGACATGTATTTACATTTTGTTCTGTATATTGTACAACATTTTTATTTAAACGGTAATGCACTTCATGTTTGATAGTGGTGATGGAAATTTCATTATGTGCATTTAATGAAATCGGAAGGCGAGTTTACCATGGGGAATTTAACCCTCTTTATTCTTTTGATTGCATGTTTACCTCCGTTGTTAAACAATTTTCCTTTATATTATAGAAGTCAATTATCCAGTCGGTTTTCCTTCTACTATATAGCAATACTTTTAATTACATAGGCTTATTTAAGGTACTGTGACTTTGCTAGGGTTAAGACTGCCATTGTTGTTGGTTAAGACCGTGTTTTTCCAAAGTGTCACCTGGTGATTTTCCATTTGCCCAGGGCTGCGATTTGCCATTCTTTTGGACAATAATCATTGCTTGTCAACTCATGAATTTTCCACTGGTTAAGGTTGTTGTTTGATGCCCTTTTAACCTCAGTGATTGCCTTAGACTTATGAGATTTTTGGCCATCAAAACCCAGCGAGGATATCTACAATCTTCCCTATGAAAACTATGTTTACCTTCTTCATGATTTTGCCTCATTCCATTTTTTTATCTCTTCTCTGCAATTTATGACTGTGTAGACTTGTAGTTATTCCTTCTAAGATTGGTAGATCAACACTTTATCCCTAAATTTACAAGAAATATAATTGCTCCAGTAATTACACAAAATTATTTAATTCAGTGAATAGATTTGTTCCTTTAATTACTACGAACTAACATCTTAAGAAATAACATGGGGGTTACCAAGGCATAGCTTGCCTGTGTTCGTTTATGACAGACCTATACTCTTAATGGTAGGACTATTGTTCCCAGCGAGTGTGTAGTTACTATTCCGGTTCGCCAAATTTTCCCCTATTTAGACTACAATGATATTCATCTCAGCTAGTAGTTAATGGATAGAATACAAATGGTGGGATTGTCATTGATCAAAAAATGTTTTTAAACAACCAAAAGCATATGATGCATGGAACGACTCTAAATGACCTTTAATTCAAACAACAGGTAGCATTAAATTTCATTAACTAGCATCGAGGTGGAATTAATATAAATAGAAATTAACATCAGTTTTGTGTTGATTAGCTTGATATGCCATTTATTTATAACCAAAAAGTTTGCATCAGTTTATGCCGCATAGTGTCGAAATGACGATTGTTTATAATCCACAAAACTGCATGAAAATATATCGCTTTAATGGCATTGTCATTTAACAACAAATCCTTTTTAATGTTAATAGACAGTTGTCATTTGGTACGGTTAATATAGATAGACAGCATGTTGTAATTTAATGTGTTAATAAGTGTTGTAATTGTAGCGTTCTACATTAATATGGTTAATGTTGTTATATAATGTTAATAGCTAGTAAGATTGTAATTTTGGGATTAAAATTTGAATTTCCCAATTAGATCATAATTAATGATTAAATTAGATTGTGTTAATGTTAGATTGGATTGTAATTAATGTCTAATTTGTAATTTTTAGACTTGTGAATTTGATTGGTATTAAGGTTAAATTAGAATTGCAATCTATTAACTAGTAGTAGTATTGACTTGCTAAAATTAGTTATGTGGTTAATGTTAGATGCTATACAATGGTTCTCTAATTTGGTAAATTATACTCGCTAAATTAGAATTGTATATCATGTTAAGTTAGGTTGTAAATCACTGACTTTGTAATTTAGATCTGTATTTAATGCTAAATTTAGATTGCAAATATTGATCATTTTAGACTTGATAAATGGGTTGGGTTGTGGACGAAGTCGTCTATTGACTTGTGTTTTTCCTTTGTTGTCATCTTCTTGCGTCTTGTCGACCTGTTGTTGGGGTATGGGCTTGGCTTTATTATCAATATTCGGCTCCTAGCACGTCGTATTTATCTAGAGTCCTCGGTCTAGATAGGATGTGTTGTGTCAAGGTTATTGACGCATCTATCACCTAGGGATGACTTTATTCCTGATGAGGGGACCATGGCATGCCCTATTGGATAGCGTCGAACATGAACTTGTCCGAAGTCAGTGTGTTCTATGTGAGTGTTGTCGAGCATTGTAAGTTTATTTTGGCGCATGGATGGAACACCTTCATGCGTTGCATTCGAGCACCTTGAGGTTCTAGTCTTGTTCGTCAAGGTCGTTGTGGAGAGAGGGGGATGTTGTCCCTTATCTTTTAGGCACGTATTTTTTGTGTTGGGCAGGTAATCGTTCCCCCTTGTTGTTCTAGGCATGTTTCTCCCGGTCTCCCTCGTGCTAGTGCGTGGAGTCATAGTTGCCTATTTCCTGGACTGTGTGCTTGCGTTCATTGTCAGTGGTTTGGTTAAACTGCTGTCGTCATCGCCTTCTTTCCTAAAAAAAAAAAAAATTGCACTTTTGCTTCGCTTGTAGTTGTAATGATGCAGGTCGTTACATATGGTATCAGAGCGGGTTCAACCTGGGAATTGGGATCACTACGTCTTTTGCTGATATGATTTTTTATTATAATGTTTCTAATTAAGTTGACTTGTATTCATGTAGTTAATCACGGTTAGAGGACGTCGTGGAGGCAGACAATGGGGTGCTAGGGGAGGAGGCGTGATGCCTCTAGTAGCATCCATGCCAGAGGGGTCTAACCCCCAGGGAGACAAACAGGTTGTCGGGCAGGAGCAAATAGCGGTGGATGATGTGGTTAGAATGATGAGATATTTTTAATGCATGTCTAGGGCACTGATCAATTGTTTGGATAGAGATGAGGTCAGAGCATCGGCACCCCCTGAGGGTCCATCGCGCACTCCGGTCGGTACTAATAGCATTCACTGTGAACTCGAGAAGATCAAATTTCCCAAGTTCTTTGGTGCTCTGGACAACGCAACCGCCGAGGCATGGTTGGATAATATGGTGATGTGCTTTTCACTTCGCGACTATACCTCGAATATGAAGGTCTACATGGAGGTCTTTCAACTGAAGGGAAATTCTCTTCTATGGTGGAAGACGCTCTTGCCGCAACTGAACATGGTCTTCGAAGACATGTCATGGGAACTTTTCGAGGAATGGTTCTGAGAGAGGTACCTATCAGAGGAATTCAATAAGTGTCAGCTCAATGAGTTCAACTCCTTATGACAAGGAGGTCGTACGGTGCCCGAGTACAAGGCCCATTTTATGGAGCTGCTTCGGTATGCTCTACATCTTAATACTGAGAAACTTAAGGTCAATAGGATCGTATTTGACCTTAATGGCAGGATATGTTCAAAGGTTAGAATTTTGATGCCTCAAACCTTGCATGATGTTGTCCAGAAGGCCCTCATAGTAGAGGAGGAGCTTATCAGTAGGGGTCAGAGAAGGACTCCAGCGAGACCAGCAAGGCAAATTTAATATTGTGTGCAACAACATCAAACACCATCCAGACATACGCCAGGATATCATGGCTTCCAGAGGGGATCCACTTTCACTACACCTTGTCGACTGACACCTCAACAACGGACACCTTATCAGAGACCACCACATCAGCAACAACGTCGACCGCAGCAGCAGCCATTTAGGAATGTTCAACAGAACAAACTAGGATTCCAGGCCGGTGGGTCGTCATCTTCTACTTTGGGTACTAGGAGTATTGGACCGAAGAAGGGGTGTTGGACATGTGGGGAGCCACACTAATAATGCGACTGCCCTATGGAGAGGACTAGAGCATCTGGATCAGCCAGACCCACTACTGTGGGAGATATGGGAAAGGCCCATTGGATTCATGCAGTGGTGAATAACTTCCAGGAAGAGCACTAGTCGACTGTGCTCAAGACGTCAGGTACCATCGCTGACCAGACCCTTAGTATTTTGATAGATCCCGATGCTACCGAGAGTTTCATTTATGGTGCAACGCTAAAAAGGCTTAAGGTAAAGGCTATCAAACATGATCAGTTTAGCTTCATAGATATGAATTATGGAGCCAAACATAAGGTTGGAGGAAAGGTTATGGGTTGTACCCTCAACCTGAGAGAGTTTGTCACCAGGGCAAACCTGTACGTCATGATCATAGGATCTTATGACGTCGTGATTGGTATGGATTGGTTGGAATAGGATGAGGCGATAATCAACTGTAATATGAAATGGTTGAGCTTGGTCAATGGTGAGGGAAAACAATGCGTGATTGTAGGATGGAACTACGGAGTTTCCCTAAGGTTCATCTCTTCCTTGCATCTACGAAAGATCATGCGCAAGGAATGTAAGCTTTATGTGATCCTTGCGTTAAACAAGAAGGGAGTAGCCCAAGGTCTAGAACACCTTCCGATGGTGAGAGAGTTTGCAGACATCTTTCTAGAGGAGTTAACTGGGATGCTACTTGAGAGGGTATTGGAGTTTACTATAAACCTAAAACCGGGGACTGAATCGATAGATAGAACACCTTATCGGGTGTCGACCTCGGAGTTGCAGGAGTTGAGAATGAAGTTGAAGGAATTGTTGGACCTGGGACTTATACGTCCAAGTGTGTCACCATGGGGCGCGCCTATTATTTTCATATGAAAGAAGGATGGTTCATGGAGGCTCTGCATTGACTACTGTCAATTGAACAAGGAAATGATCAAGAATCAATATCCATTGCCGAGGATAGATGATATGTTTGATCAGATAAAGGGTGTGACGATGTTCTCAAAGATCGATTTGCGATCAGGGTATCACTAGTTACAAATCAAGGAGGATGACATCTCTAATACCACCTTTAAGATGAGGTTTGGACTTTACGAGTTTACTGTTTTACCCTTTGGACTGACAAACGCCCCAGGGGTATTTATGAGTTTGATGAACGATGTGTTCCGCGAGTACTTGGACACGTTCCTCCAAGTATTCATTGATGATATTTTGATTACTCTCAGACGACGGAGGAGCATGATGAGCACTTTAACTTGGTACTACAGTGTCTGCGAGAGCACAAATTGTATGGGAAGTTGTCCAAATGCTCATTTTATCAATTGAAGATTCACTACTTAGGGCATGTCATCTTCGGCAAAGGTATCTTCATGGATCCAGCAAAGGTCGAGGCTATTATGGAATGGCTTGCACCGACGAATGTCTCAGAAGTGCATAGCTTCATGGGTTTAGAAGGATACTATTGATGGTTCATCGAGGGATTTTCAAAGATAGCAAATTTGATCACAGAGTTGCAGAAGAAGAACAAGAAGTTTGTTTGGACCGAGAAATGAGCGAAAGATTTTCGGAGGCTCAAAGAGATGTTGACAATGGCACCCATACTAAAGGTCCTTGACATGGACACAGACTTCTTGGTATGCACTAACGCATCCAAGGAATTCTTAGGTGGAGTCTTGATGCAAGACAGTAGATTGATCGCTTACATCTCAAGGAAACTGAGAAGGCACGAGGAGAACTATGCAACGCACGATTTGGAATTGTTAGCCATTGTATATTCCTTGAAGGTTTGGAGACACTACCTTGTTGGATGAAAATTTGAACTAAAGACGGACCACTATGGACTACATCACATATTTTCTCAAAGCGACCTGAACGCGCGACAACGGAGTTGGTCGGAATTTCTTAGCAAGTACAACTTCGAGATTACTTACATAAAAGGAATAGTGAACCAAGTGGCAGATGCATTGAGTCAAAGACCACACATATTTTCGGTGTTGCCTCTTCAGATGAATCTATGTGAAAATATTCTAACTTTACAATGCGACGATGACTGGTACAAAGAGGTCAAGGATTTTATCAGACAAAACTCAATGATGATACCAAGATTTGAAGGATTTATGTTTGACGACGATGGATTATTGATGTTTAAAAATTGGATTTACGTACCACCGAATGACAATTTGAGGATCCTGATCCTAAACGAGGATCATAGAGCAGTATACATGGTTCACCCAGGAGTCGCGAAGATGAGGGTGGACCTTAAACCCTTATTCTTCTGGAAAGGAATGAAGGCAGACATAGTCAACTATGTGGCTCGATGTCTAGAATGTCAGTAGGTAAAGGTCGAACATAGACATCTAGTAGGTTTACTACAACCACACGCTATTCCAGAATCGAAATGGGAGGTTATTTCGATGGATTTTATTGTTGGGTTCCCACTGACGGTAAGGAGACACGACTCGATTTTCGTAGTAGTCGACACTCTGACGAAGAGTGCTCATTTTATTCATGTGCATATGACGTATCAGGCACCTGAAATAGCTAGAGTTTTCATCAGTGATATTGTGAGGCTGTATGGAGTGCCTAAAAGGATTATATCCGATTGAGGATCGGTGTTTACTGGACGATTTTGGGCTAGTTTCCAAGAGGCCTTGGGAACCCAACTTAACTTTAGTACTGCATATCACCTAGAGACTGACGGGCAGACTGAATGAATGAACCAGACCTTGGAGGACATGTTGTGCATGTACGTGATGGACCAACAAAAGCGTTGGGAAGAATTCCTTCCACTGGTGAAATTTTCTTATAACAACAGTTGCCAAAGCACCATTAAGATGGTGCCCTTCGAGTTTCTTTATGGGCGACTGTGTCATACGCCTTTGAGTTGGGATCGACTTGAGGATAGGGTCTTGGTGGGACCAGAAGTGACCCAAGAAATGGAAAAGCAAATGAAAACAATAATACAAAGGATTAAAGAAGCGCAGGATCGACAGAAGAGTTATGCCGATGTGAACTGTGTCGACCGTAGTTAAGAGGTTGGCGATCGAGTCTTCTTGTGGGTGAAACCACATAAGAGTTCGATCAAGTTTGTAAAGGGAGATAAACTCTCTCCTAGGTTCGTGGGACCTTTCGAGATGGTGGAGAGGAAGGGGCTCGTGGCCTATCGACTAGCCTTGCCTGATTCTTTGAGGCATATGCACGATGCTTTTCACGTATCTATTTTGAGGCATTATATTGGTGATCCTACACATGTTATTGACATGATTTCCTTGCAGTTATCGAATGAGGGGGCTCTCACGGCTGAGTCGATCCGCATCTTGGATCGTCGCATTTGACAGCTATGACGTCGAACACTGGAGCAGGTCAAGGTCTAGTGGGACAACTATAGTCTGCACACGGCGACCTAGGAGGATGCATATGATATGCGCTAGCAGTTTCCATTTTTGTTTGATAGATAGACTTGTGATACTGTGATAAACATTATTTTGACACTTATATACTATGAAACTTCGGGACGAAGTTTAGACCAAGAGGGGGTGTATGTAACATCCCTCTCTTGCGCACACTGAGTGAACTTATTCTTTGAGGACACTTGCTCGCAAGTGATCCGGATTATTATACTTTTGGGCATTTGATTATGATTATGAGGCATTATGAATTGATGACATGTTATTTTAATGCATGACATAGACAGGTGTTATTGACTCGGTTTTCCTTAGTGTGCAGGATTTTGGACCTCGAGGATGCAAAGGCATCGATGGAACCCCTTGGACTCTGGATCGAGTCAGGGAGTGGACTATTGGGGTTTGATTTTTGTATATATGATATTTTTGCATATGATTAGATGATATGATTACAGATATATTTCTGACATGATTCATTGATGATGCAGGCTGACGATAGCTTGCCGACCAGACTCACATGTGGAGTAGAGGGGTCATGCACGACTACCAGATATGTTGAGGGAGAGGTGTGGACAACATCCCTGCTACAGCCTACTACCACTCACGTCGTGGCTCGAACTATAGGTTAACAATTATCTAGCTCGAGAGGACCCATGATGCCATGAGGAAAGACTGCGATAGTTGCTCACGATGACTCTAAGGGGTGCGCAATAAGGCAAGGGACTTATTCCTTAGAGGCCCTTAGTCTCCCACAAGATCACCTAATAGAGTATTGACTCCAGGGGTTTTTGATGTCTACCAAGTCAGTCAAGAGGCAAGTGGCACCCTTGGAGCACAGAGTGCGTCTTGAAGGGCATGTCGTGCTAGAAAAATGAAAAGAGGCCAATGTCACCCTTGGAGCACGTAGTGTGTCATAAAGGGCACGTCGTGCAAGGGAAACAGTGTGAGGCGAGTGGCACCCTTGGAGCACCTAGTGCGTCCTGAAGGTCACGTCGCGTTGTTAATTAATAAGTGGATAAACCTATATGGCCTCATGATGAATAACGTGATAAGAAAGATTCAAAACAATTTCCCTAATAAAATGTCACCTAGCCCAGGAAAATAAAGTCTAGGTCTAAGTGATACTTGTGATAAAAAAAATATCTATTTACATAAAAATAAAAATATAAATAAATAAATAATAATGATAATCATCCTTAATCATGTGACGAGAAGGGGGTAAGTAATTCATTTAATTTATAAAAAACTTTTTGGGGATAAAATTTAAGAAGGGGAAAAAGGGGAAATAATTGTTTTGTCACTTATGCTAATTAAAATTTATTAATTAAAAAGGAAAAAGGGAAAAAGTTAATTTTCTACACCTGCCCATTTGAGTTTTAAAGAAAAAGGGAAAGAGGAAAGTTTAAAAGAAATAGGAAACTAGGAAAAAGAGGGAAACATAAAAAGAAAGAGGAAACACAAAGAAAAAGCAAAAAGTATAACTTAGTAAGGTATCTAGCATTTAAGAACTTTCTAAATTAAACTCAACTAGTAAATTAGTAAGGGGGAAAGTCATTAAATCTTGTAAGGGAATATGGGGACACCTAGGAGCGATTATAGGAGTGATTTTAGGTGGGTGAGGGAAATAGGAGTAATTAATTAATTAATGAAATTAATTTATGGTGCAATGAAGGGGATGGGTGACACTTGTACAGGGAGGATTATTATGAATTAAATTATTGAACAATGAATTAAATGGGATTTTGGGAATGTAAATGACTTAGAAAATCTATATAAAGGAGGGAGGAGGAGGATGACAGATCTCTTGTGTTATGCGTAATGTTACGCTCTAGACTTGTAGAATTGACTGACTTAGCTTGTGGGAGTTGGAATACCCAGCTCGATGAGGAGTGGTAGCTCGGCCTTGTGAGGCAAGCTGGGAGCTAGTTGATTCTCTGGTTAGTGTGCGTGGACCCTTTGCGGCTCAGGTGGCTAAGGAGGAAGAAGAGTACCCCTAGCGTTGGCTGAGAGGTACCGATGAAGTTTCATTGGTCGGAAAGTGGGAGCTACACGGAGCACGCAGTACAATAACTCAGAGCGGGCGACTTGAGCTACGGTACGCTTCCCTTATCTCTACATGATAGATTATTAGTATACTTTACGCTTTCAATTCTATATTTTTAATTGGGTAAAGAAAATATCGACTCAACATTTTAATTGATAACTTATTTCCCCATAGCCTTAAGCTCGTTGTTGATTGATTCCCTTGGCTTCGATCCCTACATGTTGATACTGCCCTTGGTTTTGATTATGGTGAAGCTTTGTGTTTTTCATCTTCATCCCTAGCTCTTCAGTCCATGCCTGAGCAGTTGTCCAGGAGACGAATCGATGGTCATCACTTCAAATGCCCTGCTTTTCTGTGCATGGATGAGGAGCGAAGGAGGTGTTTCCCAGTCGTCTACCCATGTTGATTGCTCTTGGCTGATTGTTTTCATTGTGCCTTATGATGTTGAGTGATTATGCGTTTTTAACTCTGCGATTTAATTTAACTGAGTGCGAAATTAACCTCTATGTTTGACAAAAGGATTTCTGCATTTTAATGATATGATCTCTGCAATTTTTAAATGAATGTCATCGGCAATTTTAATACTTTTCTAGGAAAAATTTTGTGTGGCTTTTATACATATGGTCTGTCTTTACTGTGCAATTTTCACCTTATGTTTTCACACCTATGGCCAACAATTTTACCCCGACACCTTACTTGACTCGATTGGCAGTTTTCAAGGTATTTTGACTACCTTTTTATTCTTTTTCTCCACGATTTGAGTTGTAATTTTTGCCTGCGTTTATATTGTGTATTGGGTAGCACTTGGCGGTGTCAATAGTGGTGGTTCTACTATGTGATTGGGGGTGTAGCTATTATTCTTATACTTGTGTTTATATATTTATTTAATGACAACGACATGTATTTCCATTCTTTTGTATATAATGTACAATGTTTTTATTTAAATGGCAATGCACTTCATGTTTGATAGCGGTGATGGCGATTGCACTATGTCCCTTTAATGAATTCAGAAGGCGAGTTTACCATGGGGAATTTAACCCTATTTATTCTTTTGATTGCATGTTTACCTTTGTTGTTCAACAATTTTCCTTTGTATTATACCAGTCAAGTATCCAGGCGGTTTTCCTTCTACTGTACATCAATACTTTTAATTACACAGGCTTATTTAAGGTATTGCGACTTTGCCATGGTTAAGACTGCCATTGTTGCTGGTTAAGACCGTGTTTTGCCAAAGTGTCACCTAGCGATTTGCCATTTTCCCAGGGCTGCGATTTGCCATTATTTTGGACAGTAATCATTGCTTGCCACCTTGTGAATTTTCCACTGGTGAAGGCTGTCGTTTGATGCCCTTTTAACCTCAGCGATTTCCTTATACCTTTGCGATTTTTGGCCACCAAAACCCAGCGGGGATCTCTGGAAGCTTCCTTGTGAAAATTATGTTTACCTTCTCCATGATTTTTCCTCATTCCATTTTTTTTTTCTCTTCTCTGCAATTTATGATTGTATATACTTGCGGTTATTCCTTCCAGGATTGGTAGATCAATGCTTTATCCCTGAATTTACAAGCAATATAATTTCTCCAGTAATTACACGAAATTATTTAATTCAGCAAATAGATTTGTTCCTTTAATTATTGTGAACTAACAACGTAAGAAACAACGTGGGGGTTACCAAGGAATAGCTTATCTGTGTTTCTTTATGACAGACCTGTACTCTTAATGGTAGGACTATTGTTCCCAGTGAGTGTGTAGTTACTATTCCCGTTCGAAAAATTTTCCCTTATTTAGACTACAGTGATATTCGTCTCAACTAGTAGTTAATGGATAGACTACAAATGGTGGGATTAGCATTGATCAACAAATGTTTTTAAATAGCCAAAAGCATCCGATGCATGGAACGACTCTAAATGACCTTTAATTTGAACAACAGGTAGCATTAAATTTCATTAACTAGCATCAAGGTGGCATTAATATAAATAGAAATTAACATTAGTTTTGCGTTGACTAGCTCGATATGCCATTTATTTATAACCAGCAAATTAGCTTTAGTTTACATCGCGTAGCGTCGAAATGAAGATTGTTTATAATCCACAAAACCGCATGAAAATAGCTTGCTTTAATGGCATTGTCACTTCTCAACAGATCCTTTTTAATGTTAATAGACAATTGTCATTTGGTACGGTTAATATAGATAGACGACATGTTGTAATTTAATGTGTTAATAAGTGTTCTAATTGTAGTGTTCTACATTGATATGGTTAATGTTGTTATATAATGTTAATAGCTATTTAGATTGTAATTTTGGGATTAAAAATTGAATTGCCCAATTAGATCCTAATTAATGATTAAATTATATTGTGTTAATGTTAGATTGGATTGTAATTAATGTCTAATTTGTAATTTTTAGACTTGCGAATTTGATTGGTATTAAGGTTAAATTAGAATTGCAATTTATTAACTAGTAGTAGTATTGAATTGCTAAAATTAGTTATGTGGTTAATGTTAAATGTTATATAGTGGTTCTCTAATTTGGTAAATTAGACTCGCTAAATTAGAATTGTATGTCATGTTAAGTTAGGTTGTAAATCACTTACTTTGTAATTTAGACTGGTTAATGTAGATCTGTATTTAACGCTAAATTTAGATTGTAAATATTGACCATTTTAGACTTGATAAATGGGTTGGGTTGTGGACGAAGTCATGTATTGGCTTGTGTTTTTCCTTTGTTGTCATCTTCTTGCGTCTCGTCGACCTGTTGTTGGGGTATGGGCATGGCTTTCTTATCGGTATTCGGATCCTAGCACGTCGGATTTTTCTAGAGTCCTCGATCCATATAGGATGTGTTATGCCAAAGTTATTGACGCGTCTATCACCTGGGGATGACTTCATTTCTGATGAGGGGATCATGGTGCACCCTATTGGATAATGGCGAACGAGAACTTGGCCGAAGTCGGTGCATTCTATGTGAGTGTTGTCGAGCATTGTAAGTTTCTTTTGGTGCATGGGTGGAATGAATTCATGCATTGGTTTTGTTTGCCTTGAGTTTCTAGTCTTCTTCGTCAAGGTCGTTGTGTCGGGAGGGAGATGTTCTCGCTTAGCTCGTAGGCGTGTCTTGTTTGCGTCGGGCGAGTAGTCGTTCCTCCTTGTTGTTCTACACATGTTTCGCTCGGTTTCCCTTGTGCCAGTGCGTGGAGTCATAGTTTCCTGTTGCCTAGACTACGTGTTTATGTTTGTCGTCAGTGGTGTGGTTAAACTATTGTTGTCGTTGTCTTCTTTCCTAAAAAAACAAAAGAATTTCACTTCTGCTTCACTTGTAGTCGTAAGGATGCGGGTCGTTAGATTTTATTACATATTCATATTTTACAATAACATGGAAGAAACAATTCAACAATGTCTTTATTCCTAAGAATTCAAGGATGGGGATTTGTGGTATATGTGCTACTCTTAAATCAAGAAAAGATAAATCTGAAGGGACCGAAAGATGTATGTATTTACTATTTTTTTTTTTAATTGAATAGTTATCAACTATGAAAACATATGATCAATATTTTCATTTTATTTCATGTGCAGATTCCATAATCAAATCACTTCAAGAACATCGGAATCAACAATCAAGTGAAAGACAAAATTTGTACAAACATCGGAATCAACAATCAATTGAAAGACAAAATTTGTACAAACATCGGAAGAAGTGTTATGATGCTCCAAACAAATATTTAGGTATGATAATTGATGGCATGGACCAGAAGAAAACACTTCTGCCACATTTTGTCTGTACACACAAAAATTTATAGGAAGAGAATTTCATTCAGTTTCACTTGATTGGTTGTATGGTTTTCAATGGAAAAATGTGTCCAAGAGCTTACTTCACAGTTCCAAATATTCATAATGATGCAAATCTGACCATCACCATAATTCATCATGTGCTCACTCATTGGTCTGGAATTCTTCCTCAAGTTCTCTATCTACATTTGGACAACACTAGTCGTGAAAATAAAAATCAAATTGTGTTTGGATATCTAAGCATGCTTGTTGAAATGGGAATCTTTCAAAAGGTGAAAGTTGGTTTCCTTCTTGTTGGACACACTCATGATCATATTGATCAAATGTTCAGTCGTTTTTCTGTAACATTGAAGAGGAAAAATGTTGGAAGTCTACCATCATTGATTGATTGTATCAAGAAAGCATACATTCCAGAGCCTGTTTTTCATATATTAGAAGAAACTGTTGACATGCGAAGATTTATTCAGGGATTACATCGTGAAAAAAAATGTATTGAGCAGCTTAATGACATTAGCTTCCAACATCAATTTTGTTTCAAAAAAATTGATGGGAAAACACTTATATGGGGAAATTAGTATTCAACTACTATAGAATGGGGGCATTCATCGGGTTTATCATTTTTGAAGTTCATTCCAGATCGTCTAATTTTTTCATCAAATTTATTATTTTTACAATCATTTGCTGAAATCCATAGTGCACGAAGGCGTAATAGAAATGTAGATTATTCTGAATGCCTGGAAGAAATTAAAAAGTCCATTAAGGATACATATGAGTAATTTGATGTTGCTAATTCTGTTTGGTGGGAGTCTTTTTTCAATAGTCAAAGTGATATAATTTCAAGCTCATAAAATGAAGATACAATGTTGAGGACTCCATTTCATTAGCCATAAAATATGCCAAATGAATCTGAAGAAACAAACATTGTTGAAGTTCAAGAATCTCAAGGTTCTATTGAGATTACACAAGCAGAGGAAAGAGAAATGTATATTGGTTCACGAAGGTCACGTGCACAACGTGAATCCATGGAAGACCTTTATAGGGGTTCAGTACAAGATATTAAGGAGGGTAGCATGATTGCAGTTTTAGTGATTGAGGATCCACATGGGTATCCATTCTAGATAGGAAATATTATAAATATTGAGAAATAAAATGATGATGTTGCTGCAATTGAAGTGCATTGGTATGCAACAAGTACACACCCATTCAATGGTGTGTACAAGCCATATATGGTGGTTGAGAAACATGTCAATAGAAAGAGAAAAATAAAGGGTTAAAATACAACTCGTCGTCGCATTGACCTCTTAAAATTAGACGATGTTGACATACTTTTTTATGACTTCAATTTGACAAAGAGAGGAACTCTTCGCTCCAAGACAACAAAGATTTTCAAGAGGTTGTTTCCGCAAGAAATAAATCCAATATGGGAGTCTGTTGAACCTAGTCATAGATCAAAAAGGCATTTGACATCTGAAATGTTGGGCATGCATGTAGAATCAAAGGGTGCATTCATCGAAAATAGAGAAGAGTATGGATCATCTACATTTTCATCAAAACATTCATCTGAAGACAATGTAGACTCTGATGGTATTTCAGAAACCATGAGTCAATTTGAATAAGTGTATGGAACATTTTAAGAATTTTTTTTCCATATGATGTTTGTATGGTAACTAAAAAAGAGCATTGAACTTACATATGATCTTACATGAAGTTATAAATCTTTTGTTATGTTTTATGAATATGTTTTTTTTATTATGGATAATATAATAAATTTTGTTAGCTCATATGTTTTGAATATGGTCAATATAACAATACTTTTAAGAAATTATTTATGTTTCATTCAATGTAACTTGTATTTATTTTTTTATTATTAAAAGGAAAAAATTATTAAAAGCGTCATTGAATTTTTAAAGTGTATTTTGATATTTTTATGGAATTATGTATTACCTTGTGCTTTGTGTGATAATAACATTTAAAAAGTAAACATTTAAGGGCTTCTTTTATGATTTTGTTTACGATAATGATGAGTTATTTTACCACATTATAAAAATGTGTCATTTTAATACCCCAATTTTAGAATGGGTGCTTCTGGAAGCAGTACTTTTCAATTTTATGGTTGATTTTGAGGTTTTGGTTTTAATGGTACCAAGTGATAAAAATATGATTTCAAATGTTCTCAAAATTTAACGTTTTGAAAAGAAAAAAAAAATCAAAAACATCTTTTTTGTTTTTAGGTGTTGATTTTAATGTTTTTTTGAGCTACTATCTAAGTTTTGAAGGCCATGTTTGAAAAAAGTTGTAATTTTGAACCCGTTTTAAAAATTGGTGCTACTAGTAGCACCACTTTTTGATTTGGGGGTTGATTTTGATGTTTTTTATGCAAAAATATGGGTTTTCTGGGCCAGAGTTCTCGTTTTGAGGTCACAGTTCTCATTAAGTTGGTAACTATGTTAGTTAGGGATGAAGGTTACTCTCCTTCTCCAAGTACATGAATAGATAGGGATAAAGGTTACTCTCCTTCTCCCGACTCAGTGTCTATTTCCTGCGATCAGAACTCACTCTCTTTTCACATTCCTTCCTCGTACCTGAGATCTTAGGCTCTCGTCTCTGCAGTCTTCGCATGCCTTCCTCTGCCCACCACACTTCCTTTCTTTCCTTCCTCAGCAATATTGTGTGTGGATTGAATTCCTAGTGTATGTTCAAGTATGAAAGCCTTATAGATGGGTGTTCTACCCCATCCCCTCATTAACTCTTGAGGAGGTCTTCCCACCTACTAGCCTAACTGTAATTCATTTCTGGGTCAGAAGTTTTGTTCTGATCCTGAGCAATTTAAACCCAGTAAGGCACTGGTCTGGTGGAGGTTAACGAAACCATTCATGGTCCGTGTTCACCATCCCTTTCATAGCATCTATGGTCTCTCTTAGCACACCCCCTTTTGATCAATCATGAAACACTTATCCATTTTATAGTAAATAATCAAATTTACATTCATTGACCTTTTTATGCAAAGGTCCATCAAATCAAACATTCACACATATTGAGTTTGGCCATTGTCTCTTGGCCCATATAGCTATATTTACAAACTGGGGGAAACAGGGGTGTTACAATCCCCTCCCCCTTAAAGGAGCATCATCCTCAATGTTCTATCTGTCAACGTGCTTTGGATATACAAAAGTAAACAAAAATGGATATGCATGTCTCATGGCATCCTCCACTTCACACGTAGCCTCATCTGGGCCAAAATGTTTCCACTGCACCTTGACTTGTGCAATGATTCGCTTCCTGAGCAAGGTTCCTTCCTGTCTAGTATGAATTGAGGTTCCTGAAGGAATTCTCCCTCAGGCTCCAGCTGGATCACAGACCAGTCAATTATATGATTAAAATCATGTACATATTTATTCAATAATGAAACATGGAAAACATTATGTTCCTTTACTGTGGGAGGGAGTTTTATCCTATAGGCTATAGGTCCCACTCTATATAAGACCTCAAAGGGTCCACAATACCGAGGTGCCATCTTGGCACAATCTCCCATTCTCAGGGAACTCTTCCTTGGCCTAACTCTGAGATAGACATGGTCTCCTGTCTTGAACTCTCTGGGAGTTCTCTTTCTATCGGCATAACTTTTCTGTCTATCCTGAGCAATCTTCAGATTTTTCTTTATCTAAATCACTTTTTGTTCCATTTCTTTCAGCATGTTGGGTCCAATTGTAATTATGTCCACTGGATTAGTCCAGCTGATTGAGATTTCGCATTGTCTACCGTAGAGGGCTTCAAAAGGGCTCATCTTCAAGGATTTTTGATAATCGTTGTTGTAGGGAAACTCTACCAATGGTAGGTAGTCTTCCCACTTCTTAGGTTGATGCATTACATGCATCCTTAGCATGTCTTTTAATATTTGGTTTAATCTTTCTGTCTATCCATCAGTTTGAGGCTGATAGGCTATGTTGAACAACAATTTAGTCTCAAAACCAACAATTAAGGATTTCCAAAAGCTTGAATTAAATTTGTGTCTCTATCAGATACAATTTCCCTGAGCATGCCATGTAGTCTGAATATCTCCTTCATGAAGATGTTGGCAATATCTATTGCCTTGCAAGTTGACTTGACAGGAACGAAGTGAGAAGACTTACTCAGTTTGTCCACCATGAACATGATGGCATCATTTTTCTTGGTCGACTTTGGTAATCCGATGATGAAATCCATGGATATGGTTTCCCATTTCCATTATGGGATTGGTAGGGGTTGTAACAACCCTGCTGGATGCCAGTGTTCTGCCTTAACTTGCTGGCATTCTAGACACTTAGCTAAGTAATCAGCTACGTCCTTTTTCAATCCAGGCCAATAATTTTTTTTTCTAGTGGTCATGATCATTTTCTGATAACCTGGATGAACAGTATATGGTCTCTTGTGCAGTTCATCCATTTTGAACCTCTTCAAGTTGCCACAACTTGCGATATACAATCTGTTTCTGTAAGTCAACATACCTTCGTCGAGCATATGATAGCCTTCATACTTTATCCCTATAGGATCTTTCCTTAGGTATAAGGTCACAATATTGAAGAATGCATATGTTTCTTGTGCATTCCTGACTCTTTCCCTAGCATCTATTTCACAAGTGATTACCTCTACCAAGTGAATCATTTTTATACTTCTACTAAGGTCATCGACCACCCTATTTCCCTTTCCTTTGATGTGTTTGATTTTGAAATCAAACTCACTAAGGAGAGTCATCCACCTAGATTGCTTGGCATTAAGTTTTGGTTGATCAAACAGGTGCCTCAACCCACAATGATCTATCATAAGGACAAATCTCTTACCCAGGAGGCAATTCCTCCAGATTTTTAAAGCATGCACTATGGTAGCCAACTCTGGAGCATGGGTCACATAATTGGTTTCATGCTCATTCAACTTTTTGGATTCGTAGCAAATTACACACCATTCTTGCATAAGGAATCCTCCGAGTCCTTCCTTGTAGGAATTTGTACACACGAGGAAGTCATTATCAGAGTTTGCAATATTCAACATGGGTGCATGGGTCAGAAGGTATTTCAGTTCCTGAAATATTTCTTCACATTTTGATGTCCAAGTGAATTTAATCCCCTTTTTCTGAAGGGCATTGATTGGACAACCAATGTTGGAAAGCCCTTTTATGAACCTTCTATAATATCCTACTAAGCCCATGAAGGATCTGATATCAAATACATCCTTTGGGGTAGGCCATTCCATAATAAATCTTATCTTGTCAGGGTCTACTGCCACCCCTTCTTTAGAAATAACATGGCCTAAGTAATGGGATTTCTTCTGGAAAAAGTCGCACTTGCTAAACTTAGTGTAGAGTTGATGCTCTCTTAGTACTTGAAGTACGAGTCTAAGATGTTCTTCATTCTCCTCTCTTTTATTGGAGTAGATTAGGATATCATCAATGAAAACCAATACAAATTTCTCTATAAATTTGTTGAGTACATTATTCATCAAGCACATAAAAGTGGTAGGGGCATTGGTTAACCCAAATGGGACCACCATAAATTCATAGTGACCATACCTTGTCCTGAAGGTTGTTTTGTGGATGTCTTCATCCTTAATTCAGACTTGATGGTATCCATACCTTAAGTCAATCTTCAAGAAAATGGAAGCACCTCCCAATTGGTCGAAAAAGTCATCGATTCTTGGTAAGGGGTACTTGTTCTTTATGTTTGTCTTATTGAGTTGTCTATAATCTATGCACAGTCAGAGTGTGGCATCTTTCTTTTTCACAAACAAGACGAGTGCTCCCCATGGAGATACACTGGGTTGGATGTAGCCTTTGTTCATCATCTCCTTTAGTTGTAGCTTGAGCTCAACTATCTATGGCGTACTCATACTATAGGGCGTTCTAGATGTTGGCACTGCTCCTGGTGAAAGTTCTTTCGATAAGTCAATGTCTCTTCTCGGAGGTAGACCCGGTACCTCTTCTCGAAACATGTCTTTATATTCTCGTAATATGGGGTGGTCCTCTAGGTTTGGTTTTTCATCCTCAACAGATTCTAGCACATGTATTTCATATAAAGAACACCCCTTTCTGCAATACTTTTTCATTTGAAGGGTTGATATTTGTGTCACTGAGACATGCTTCTGAATCCCTTTGAGGGTTATCTTTCTCCCTTATTCATTTACACATTCTAAAGGTTTATGGTAACAGTCCAACTTAGTTTTATAAGAATCCAACCAGTCCATACCAATCAACAAGTCATAAGATCTTAGGGGAAGTATGTTAAGGGTCGCTTAGGTGGGAAATCCATCCATGATGAATTGGTAAGCTAGTATGACCTCTGCTACTTTTATTTTGGTCCCAGTGGCTAGTTGTACCAACCAATCAACAGTCTGAGGGGCCACATAACTCAAATTAGAACCAGGGTCAATTAAAATAGAAACTAGATGGTTGGAGATCATACCTTCCATCTGCACCACTGAAGCTTGGTGGTCATCTTGATTATTGTCTAAGGCTGCATAAATTCATGGCATGCTCCTAGCCACATCATTGACGGTGGTAGCTTCTTGGATATTGTAGACTTTCCTATTGTTCTGTTGTCTGTGTGGACAATCCCTCAACAAATGTTCTTCTCCACAACCCCAACATTTTAAGGGTTCTATCTTTGGGTTATCGGTATTTCCTGGGACTGCCTCAAAAGGTTTATTTCCACTCTGAGAGGGTAAATTTTTGTGATACACACTTCTAGTAGGAAGGCTCATCCTAGAACCCTTCCCATAGTTCTTAAATCTTGAGGATTTAAACCCTTTTTTCTTGAATCCCGAACTACTCTTCTTATTCTATTCCTCATGAGGTCCTATCTTACTCATGAACTGTTCATAACAATACCTTGCCTTCCATATGGTTTATTCTAAGGTCTTTGGTTCATCAAACTCAATCATGTCTCGGTAGGTGTGAGGTAACCCACTAATAAATTGTTTCACGTTTACCTTTTCACCCTTTATGTAGGGTACATACCTCAATAGCTCAAGGAATTTATTGACATATTCATCTATGGTGAGTTGTCCCAACCTGAGTTCATAGAACTCCTTAGTCTTCCCATCCATGCATTTCTCTTACAGATACTGCTTCCTGAAGTATTTTTCAAACTCTTTCCATGACAAGTCCTTCTCATGGACTCCTTTCACATTCCTAAGGTCTTCCCACCAAATTAAAGCCTTTCCATTCAGGTTGAAGATGGCTATTTGAACCTTCAAGTTTTCAAAGTAGTCATGGACTCTGAAGTACTTCTTTAAACCAAGAAGTCAAGCTTCAACCTCTTCTCCTTTCCTAATATCTCCATTGAAAGAGGGTGGTTTGGCTTTCTTGAACTCTTCATGATCATGACTTTTGGAATGCTTTTGTTTATTTCCTTTCCTTTGAGAATGTGAGCTAGTTTTGCTACTAGAAGATCCCTCGGATTTTCCAGCGTCCTTTCCAAAGGACTCTCTCAATGAGTGTCCCCTGCCTCCAGTTTGGGCCTTCTTCGAGGTACTTCTCCTAGTGTGGTCACTTATGGGGACACGTTTTCAGATCTCAGGTGGACTTTGACTTCTCTTCACATGTCGTCGGTCCACATGACTGGTTGCGGGTTCATGCTGCAGTTGCCTCTATATGTCGGATAAGCTTTGCAGCAATACTGCATTAATTTCTATTTGTTTTTCTTTCTCCTTTATCAATCTCTCATTTTCATCCTTGCAACTCTGTAATTCGGTTGTGAGGCTCCTCACAGTTTCATTCAGATCCGGAGGGGTTTCCACTGCCCTCCTTTCGTCAGATTCTTCATCTCTATTGTGGGAGCCATCCCCCATTTCATATCATGTCACCAACCTTTAGGCTTGAATTTTTCCAGTCATTTACTAACTACTCGAGTGCTGATAAAACACTTATTGTTATCCAACAGTCTATTAGTTTATGAACAATACATAGTATAAAGTTTCATTCTTTTCCTTAATAAAAATTTAACCAAACTCTTTAAGAAAGAGGTAAGATAGGGTGTCACTCTTAAAGGTACTCTAAATATGGTTTTTTAAGTGATTCGTACATGAAACCAAGCAAGCCAAGTGTTGTAACCATGCTCTGATACCAATTTGTAACACATCCACGGTGGGGAATCAAATTTTCTCTCTTCTTAGGAGAATCAAAACCCCCATTTGGGGTTTCTATTCCATTCTTATCTTCTAGACCTTTCCAGCCACAATATAAATGCTCCAAAATGAGCTCAGAGTAGGCAGATATCCTCTCCCAAGATCTTCAGGTTCTTTCATCCCTCTATACTTTCATATGAACGCGGGCTATGACTAGACGCCAAGACAACAGGCAGCAAGATGACTACCACGCGAATACTCCGGAGTGGAAAACCTATGAATTTCACAATCTGATGCTGCGTGTCCTTAGGGATTTCGACGACCCTGATTTATTTCGAGAGTTTGATGTTTGGGAGTTTCAAACATTCCTACACCTTTTTCCTCCAAAGTACTCTATACTCGGAGTTACAGATCAGGTGCCATGCGTCCATCTAAATCAACAGCTTAGGTGAACTTCGGGACTTCGGCATTTGGGAGTCCCAGACGCTCACACCACCTTTTCTCCCGAAATGGAATATCTGCTGACACCCGTCCTCAGTTGACGGGCATCTTAGATGAACTCCGTCTCTCCAGCCTCCGGGAGTTTCTTGTTCAGCACATCCCCTTTTCTCCCGGAGTGAATTTCCTCCGAAGTGTAGAATGTGACGACACCTATACCTTTGTCTTGTATTAATTAGATCTTCTTCATCTCTTCGGGCTTCAACAATGTCAACCTCTCCACACTTTCTTTCGCCCAGAGTGCTTACACCCGAAGTCGACGATCCATCGACGCATGTCTCCCACAGATCAATGGCTGCAAATCAATTAAACCCTTCAGCCTTCGGGAGTTTCAACCTCTCCACACTCACTTTCTCCCATAGTGTTTACACCCAAATTTGACAATCTATCGACATGTGTCTCCCATAGATCGATGACTGCAAATTACTTTGGCTCTTCAAACTTCACAAATTTCAACCTCTCCACACTTTCTTTCTCCCGGAGTGCTTACACCCGAAGTCGACGATCTATCGACATGTGTCCTTTCTCTCAGATCGATGACATAGATGGACTATGTTACTCCGCGGATTTCCAAAGGAACTCACAACTATCCACCTAGCAACTTTTCTAGGTATAACGGTCATGATCCGACCAATACCGATTTGTTCGTCGATCGACAGTTTGTAGTGGTTATGGGGCCCCAACGTGCGCACTCTTTATCAGATATATCAACCTCTGCAATATGAAAAGTACTGCCCAACTCAGTCTAATCGGGGTCATTGATATTCCAACCCGACGAGATCAACGACGTTGGTGAATTACGGGCCGCAAAGTAGCACGTCCGCTAATTTCACCTTCGTGCTTCGCAATGAATCCCAACCATCGATTTAATCAAGTGACTAGTGTTTGAATCGTTAGCTCTAGTGGGTATTTGAGTTGATCTAACGACTAGGATAATTTATCCTCACGATGAACGACTCACATCCATCTTCGCTGCCAGGTTCTTAAGTCATCTATGAATCTTGTTACTCTAGTAGTTCAGGTAACTGTGATTATTGTGAAGTTTGACATCTCAGAGCGTGGAACTCCTGAAGTTCTCAAACCTTCATGATATAACTCCTTTTAGCGCAGGGTTCCTAGACCCAGGACACATGGAATTTTAGATGAATATTGGGCTATGAACTCTACTCTCAGCCAGGTTTTTGGTTAAGGACTTGGGCATGAGTTAAAAGTCTCTTAGACCACTGGTCTGAAGGAAACGCCTCCCTAACTCACAGAAATTTAATCTATGAAACAAGGCAAGGTAAACTCGTGAGGTTACCGAGATGGTAGTAGCGCCAAGAGGCTTTCTCCAACTCTAGAACTGTGATGTAATTTCCTGGGGAGAAATGCCTTCGAGGGATTAAACTGGAGCATATGGAGAATCAAGAAGAAGCATAAGTTCTCAAGGGAAAAAACACATACTCAGAACTTAATCATTTCAATGTAGAAACCATTTATAGACATATAAATATACACATGCATCCATTATTTCCAATTCAAAGCACAAGACATGAAAACACTGATCAAAACCATAAGGCATGATGCGACTGCTGAAAGGGGTGCTTGTTTCCACCCAACCATAGGCTCGCTCACTCCTAATGGATTTACCACTGGCCACCCAAGAGGTTAGATCACGATGGTTTGAGATTCAATCTCTTTCTTCCAGCTCAATGGAAGTTAGAGATGAAGGTTACTCTCCTTCTCCTAGTACAGGAATAGATAGGGACGAAGGTTACTCTCCTTCTCCTGGTACAGGAATAGATAGGGACGAAGGTTACTCTCTTTCTCCCGACTCAATCTCTATTTCCTGCGATCAGAACTCACTCTCTTTTCTCAGTCCTTCCTCAGACCCGAGATCTTAGGCTCTCGTCTCTGCACTCTTCGCAGACCTTCCTCTACCCACCACACTTTATTTCTTTCCTTACTCAACAAGATTGTGCGTGGTTCAAATTCCCAGTCTGTGGTCAGGTCTGAAATCCTTACAGATGGGTGTTCTACCCCATCCCCTCATTAACTCTTGAGGAGGTCTTCCCACCTACTAGCTTGACTGTAATTCATTTCTCGGTCAGAGGTTTTGTTCTAATTCTGAGTAATTAAACCCAATAAGGTATTGATCTGGTGGAGGTTAGCGCAACCATTCTTGTTCCCCTTCACCATATATTTCATAGCATTCTTGATCTCTCTTAGCACACCCCCTTTCCTACAGTCATGCAACACTTATACATTTTCTAGTAAATAACAGAATCTACATTCATTGACCTTTTTATGCAAAGGTCCATAAAATAAAACATTCACACATAATGAGTTTGGCCATAGTATCTTGGCCCATATAGCTATATTTACAAACTAGGGGAAACATGGGTGTTACATTGTAGTTCTCACTCAGCACTATCATCCAGTGGCATACCATAGTGAGACACTCTCATATACTGTCCAAAAATACCCCACCTATGACAAAGAGATGTATTCCATCGTACAAGCCTGTCGTCAATGGAAACATTACATTATGCGGAAGGAGACAATCATCCACATTGATCACAAGCCTCTGCAGTTCATACAAACACATGAGAAACTACAAAATGACTACCATCATAAGTGGTCCACCTACCTACAACATTTCCATATCAACATCAAGTATAAGACATGGATCTCAAATCGCGTCGCTGACTGCCTTAGTCAACCTCTCGTGGATTCCCTCAACACCGTGCTCCATTCCTATGGACATGAGGCATATGAGTGGCCCCAACTTTATCAGCAAGATTCGAACTTCGCCACCCCCTATCAACTCTTGGGTACAGGCGTGACTGTCACCAATTTTCACATTCAGGATAGACAATTATGCCATCTGGGTCATCTATGTGTTCCTACAAGTGAGCATGCCAAGATGATTTGGAAAGCCCACTACAGTCGGATGGTGGTACATTTTGGCGTGGAGAAAACTGTGGTCGTTCTTCAAAAACATTTTTGTTGTCCAAAACTCCTACAGGACGTCAGCAAATATTTCAGATTTTGCACTGCTTGTGCCATTGCCAAGTCAACCATCAAGAAGAAAGGCTTATACACCCCTCTTCCTACTCCAGAGAATCCTTGGGAATCCATCTCAATAAATTACATTTCTGACCTTATGTCCACCAAGCAAGGGAATGACTATGTATTTGTGGTCGTTGATCGATTTTTGAAGATGGTCGTCCTCTCAGCCTGCAAGAATAATATCACAGGCATAGATACTACCAAGCTCTTCTTCAAACAAGTGTGGTTCCATTTTGGGATGCCACAGACCATCATCTCTCACCAGGACAACAGGTTCCTCAACACATTTTGGTCGAGTCTCTAGTCACTATTGGACACCAAGCTCACTAAATCCACTTCTTTCCACCCCCAAACAGACGACCAAACAGAGGTCATCAATTAGATGATTGTGCACATCCTACGCATGTACAACTCTAAGAATCCACGTACATGGGATGAGAGTCTCCCCTATTTTCAACACAGTTACAACAGAGCTCTCCATAGCTCCACTGGCCATAACCCCTTTTAGGTGGGGCTAGGATTCCAACCCTTGGGTCCCATTGATGTTGCACTACCTCTTTCCACCACACAAACAGACTCTTCCCATGTTCAGTCTGAGACCGACAAAGCCACCAGATTCATTGAGAAGATTCAACACATCCGCCAACCGGTCCAAGATATTTTGCAGAAATCCAATGGTAAGTGCAAGCAGTGCCATGATCAACATAGGGTACTGCACTAGTTTCAGGTTGGAGACAAATTCTGGTTACATTTGCAGAAGGAGCATCTCACAGGGCCTCATCAGAAGCTCCGCCCACTTCGCTATGGGCCTTACACTATCATCAAGGTTGTGGGTAGCAATTCTTTTGAGCTCAACACTCCACCCTTCCTTGGCCTACACCCAGTGTACAATGTGGACCTCCTTCGACCATATTCTCCACCATTATTGGAAACCTCATAGATCGCAGAACAACTAACACCAACAGAGCTCAACCCTGACAGTGTGGAACAAGCATCCACTGATCAGATAGTGGACACACAGGTCAATGGCACTCGCCAGCAAAGGATCCAACTTTATCGGGTTGTCAAGGCAGGGAAACTCCTCCACCAAGGCAAGTGGCTCACCTGGGACCAAATATAGCAGAAGTTTCCTCACCTGATGGGGGGAATCAACGCAATGGATACCATTGCTTCCTAAGGGGGGAGGATTGATCCAGGTGGATATTGGCGGCCACCCACCTATTCTAGTTGGATCCTCTTGTCTGTTTTTAGTTCAACACGTTCTTCTTTTCTTCTTTGTAATTGTGGGTTCTACAATTCTGGGGTTGTTTGAAGCTCTACACATCTTCCAGGTGGATACTGGTGGCCTCTCGCCTAATCCAACTGGCTTATTTTGTATTTTTTCATGTCAGCACATCTTGTTGTACTTCCAGGGTCGTTTTGGATCCTAGACAATGTTTTTTTGGCTCACCACAGTCAAACTATAGGCGGAGTCAGAGTTTGATGGAAATATGTGTAGTTCTCTGAAAAAACTTTCCAACAAGCTATCACGTGCCTAAAACGGAGGTCATATGCAAAAGTTATGACCCCAAAAAGTTGAGTTACCAACTTACCCATAGGGGCCCACATGACTTTTGGCATTTCACCTTCTAGTGTTAGGTTTTTGGATGTCTAGGGTTTTGGCATTCATGAGTAATATCAAAAAGGCCTCTGGAGCCTCAATGTAATCACTATGCTCAGACGGATGCACGTAGCAGCCACATCTCTTCTCAGAGATAACTACCACCATTCAAGCAAGTGTTTAGTTCTACAATTTTACAGTTTCACCCTATTTCATTTATTTAATAGAAGATATTAATCACTAGATATCTATGTTGTTTTGTGTTTGTTGTATTCAGTTTGTTAATCAATTTCGGCCCGCTTCTAAATACAGATCAAGGGCTCCAGAGAAAACCTCTTTTGTATGTCTATTATGTTTCCAAACTTCAAGATCCTCAAATCTTGGATCCAAATCTACTCAGTCCCCACATGAATGGTGGAATCCAAATTTACTTTTGCAATAAAGATTTCATTAGTATTCATTTTCAATTCAAAGATGATGGAGATTTCATATTTTGTAGTTGTTCATAATTTCTTAGAACTAATGTCAATTGTATCTCAAATGATGGTCTGTGAATTGTATGATCTAGAGGAGAAGGTTACTTCCTTAACGTTGCTTTGGGTAAGACTAACCCATCTCCTTCTTTTTAACCTTTGGGGATGTTGAAGCCCTTGTGAATGGTATGATCTAGAGGAGAAAGTTACTTCCTTAACGTTGCTTTGGGCAAGACTAACCCATCTCCTTCTTCTTAACCTTTGGGGATGTTGAAGCCCTTGTGAATTGTATGATCTAGAGGAGAAGGTTACTTCCTTAACGTTGCTTTGGGTAAGACTAACCCATCTCCTTCTTCTTAACCTTTGGGGGATGTTGAAGCCCTCTAGGAAATAAACTATGAAGATTTATTGATAAAGTGGAACCAATATTGGGACTCTTATTGTGTGCTTCGATCTGTATCGAAGTAAATATTGAATAAAATTCTCTGGAAGAAATGTAGTTGCACACTGATAACTCGATACATGTTTGCATTAGTAAATAATCATATTTAAGATAGAGTTAGATGTGGAGTGCTCATGGTGCTCATGGTTATGTGGAGTGAGTGGTCAAGAAAATCTGTAATAGTATTACAAATTTAGCTGCAACAGTATTACAAATTTCACTGATCAAGTGGCTTTTGACTTTTGAAGAAAGGGGAGAAGGTCCACCTATCACGTATAGCTGGCTAAAATTATTTTGCTTCTTTTCAACATTGAATTAATTGTAATCCGAGCAATCAAATTATGAACAAGTGCATGCCAAATTTTAGTTCGGCGTATAAATTGATATTCCAACAACCCCTCAAACCATGTTAATAAAAATATTTTAATTTAAAAAATATATCTACTTCATATAATGATATCTCCACTTTCTGATACCCTTCTTCTCATATATTTATAATTGTCTTTTTAATTAAAATATTTTGATTTTAAAAATATCTGGTTTATATAAATTAACAGCACATTTCCACTCTTTTTTATTTTTTTTCTTCTCACATATTTATAAATGTTTTTAGTTGTGTGGAAATCACTTTCTACAAAAAATTAATAACTAAAGATTTAAATTTAAATGTTGAGAATAATAACTTTTCATCTTAAACGTCTAAATAAAAAATTATTTATAATTGTTTTGGGGTAAGATTTTATTTATTTATAATTGTTTTGTGGTAAGATTTATTGTGATCATTTTATTTATTTATAATTGTTTTGTGGTAAGATTTATTGTGATCATGATTTTTCTTTTTTTTTTCTTTTACACTTAAAATATATATTAAACTTAGAATATATAGTAATTAATTTACATCGAAAAACATCCTTATATTATCAATTCATCAAATGCAAGAATTTTTCATGGGTTTCTTTTTAATCTAAGTAAATCGTTTCCTCTTAAGAGGTCACAGGTTCAAATCCAGAGGGGGGTAGGGTATGGAGGTAGGGTATGTATACCTTCGTAGACTTTACCAGTCAAATCGCTGGACGAAGAGGGGTCCCTTGTCCCACAAACAAGGGGGTCTCATACACCAATTTGGTGTGCTGGCTTGACTGTGACCTTAAAAATAAATTATTATTATTATTATTATTATTATCATATATTTTAAACATTGTATGAGCCAAACCTATTTTATTTATGAATTAATGTCTATATATGGTTAACTAATCAAATGCAATGATTTTTTTTATGTATTTCATTTTAACCT
>ML780215.1:0-24044 GCA_009831015.1 Picea engelmannii | reverse complement strand
GCTAGCCCTGCTGGCTATAGGCCTTGGCCCCATAAGACCGTCAACACATGACCTCGATCAAACCGCTCATCGGGGTTTCAGCGTTTTCGATGTCACAATGTACATGCCTCCAGGATTCCCGATCCCCGAATTCCCGAGCTTTATCCCCATCAGGCTACACAATGGTCCACATGACCATTACCCATGACCACAAGCTAACCCCGTCAGGGCTATGAAGTTTTTGATGCATCAATGCATTCACCCGGAGATTTCCCGATCGTCCAAATCGCGACGCTCCATTCATAAGCTAATAGTTGGCCTCCACTACGCCTCTGTCCTCCTTTGCTGTTGTGCTGACAGCTGTATCCCACTCATCGGGATTTCGCAGATCGCGATTTCGAGTTGCGCAAAACCTTTGAGCCCGAGATCTCCGATATCCCGATCGGCGATATGCCGACTCGCTCCTGATTTCCGACACCTGTCCCTTAGATGGACGGTCCCGATACCTTCGGGATTTAGAGACCTTCGATCTCTCGTTTCCTTCAATCTCAGGAACTCTGATTTCCCGATGTCCGATATGCCGACGGTGGCTTGATCTTCGACACCTGTCCCTGCTGATGAATGGTCCCTATTCCTCCATACTCCTTTTCACCCGATCCCCGAAATTCCGTAAAGAGATGTGATCAACGGTCCTGGTGTGATCTTGCATTGACGGTTGCGATTGAATCGCAATATCGCGTTTCGCGATTTCGGGGTTTTCATTGACGAGTGATTTGGACCTTTCAAAGTCCCGAACCCCGATATTCTGCCGATGTCACACGTGTTTTGACACGTGTCAAACACTACCACGTGTCACTCTGATTCGTGACATACCTGTGCCTGAACTGTTGAATCTTCCTACCACCTGTCATTACTTGGTTGTGCCACGTGTCATCACGTGCTTGTGCCACCTGTCATCACGTGGTTGTGCCACCTGTTAGTCGGGATTTCGCATATCGCGAAATCGGGATTTTCGTTGCATTGTTTTCTTTGCATGTTGAAAACCCGATCCCCGAAACTTCGATGAAGCCTTCAAGCTGCCACGTGTCCACGCGAATAGATGATCCAGATCTCATTCATTCAATGGCTGAGATTGAATCGGGATTTCGCATATCTCGAAATCGGGATTTTCGTTGCATTGTTTTCTTTGCATGTTGAAATCTCGATCCCCGAAACTCCGATGGCTTATCGCCCTCGCTTCTTTTGCAGATCTGACGGCTGTCGAGTATCTGCTTCCAATCTGACGGCGCAGATCACTTCTTCTCCACGCCAACAACTGCACTTAACATCTGCGCAGTTTCTCCCGATCCAGCAGCTGTCGGGATTTCCGAGTGAGATCCGACGGCTCTCGGTCTCTTTCCTGTGCTCCTTGCACGTAAAAGAGTGCTATGCCTCCTGAGCTTATTCTTTTGTTTGGCCAACAATCCTTTGTACATACATGCCATCTTCATTGCTGTACTTGCCATCAATGACAAGTATATGCTACCTGTTAATCATTTCCAACACACTATATCCAGACTGTAACTGTACCTTGTGAATGCATTCTCATTTACTCAAGACAAGTATGTCTCTCTCTAGTCATGTGCCATATAGGTGTATGAAATCATGAACAAGTATATTTTCCCTCACGTGATCTAAGTCATTAAACCCTTTCTGATATTCATCCTCTCAATACATCAACAAATACAAGATCTCAACCATGTACCATAAAACCCCTTAGCCATATGCCAAGAAATACATAATGTTCCTCAATAAGAAGTATCAATGATGAATATACCAGCACTGTATTTATGTATATGTGACTTATGCAAAAGATCCCATGAAGCCACTAGTTTCTCTAGGGATAATCCTCAAATCTCCATTTTCATTCCTCATGCATACATCAAAATCCAACTATTCATAGAAATAAGACATACCTTTTGAACCAATGGATGGATCTGATGTATCTGAGCACTTTAGACCTTCCTGGGAGCTTGATCTCAAAATCTAGAACCTTTGGATCTTCATTTTCTCAAGTTTCATGGATTTACCAACATGTACGCACCCTGTACAAAGATATCCCATGTATGTACACACCCTATACACAGATAGCCCACGTACTGTATGCACCCGATACACAGAAAACCCGCGTATGCCTTAGAATATAGAGTTTTCTGTAATTCTGAGAATTTCACCATCAACCCTTCGTGCTACCTCAGACGTTCACCACTTCAGATGTATCCACAAGTATTTACAATAAGCTTTACACAAGAAAATAGATATACAATATGTACAAGTGTGTTCTTAATGAGTGAGATTTTCCTCTTATTTATATCTTCATGTAGAATTACACTTTAATTATTTTAGGGCTTCTTCATTTAAAATAAATTCTTTTGCAAAGCACTTTGACCCTTAGGGGCTTCTATAAAACTCATGAGCGGTTCTCCAACTTCATATGGTCTAACTCTCTAACCGTGAGGAGTTATGTGACGTTCCACATACCACCACAAATGGCATGAAAAGAACTATCCATCTAGGATATTTTCAGTGACATGTCCATTGTCCTTCATCTCATTATTCCACAATTAAGCATGGGTTCTATAATCATACTTCTAGGATAAATCAATCCGCAAAGCGTCTTCCTGTGAGGGCTTTCACCATAAGGGGACCACTTTGGAGTCCATCCATCTTTACTTCTTATCAACCATGGTAAGACAATAATGAGTCAACTTTACATCAAACAATCTTGGGTCCATTACCTAAACCTTTGTGCTACGGGGCTTTCTTCAAGGGTTCACATCAATGAAAACCAACCTTAATCAACAATCTCCCCCTTTGGAATTTAGGGAAACACTCTGACGCAATACTGAAATCATATCACTCATGATCCCCCTAGAACCATGCCTTTGTCCTCTCCATCTGACAAATCTGCTCCCCTTGGAACCATGGCTCTGTCCTCTGCATATGATAAATCTCTCCCCCTTTGTCATCAATGGCAAAGGTATCTGTCCATCCCGGGCTACTCCCCCTGACTGAAATGTCCTCTTATGGTGCTTCCTCGTGTACATCTAAGACATATAAGATAAGCATTCAAAAAGCATTCATTTTGGAGTAGAAATAACTCCAAGTCGCTAGCAAAGATATTCAAAGGCTTCACATGGAAGTGCTTTTGTAAAGATGTCTGCCACTTGTTCTTTTGTGCCCACATACTCAAATTTGATGTTCTTTTCTGCAACATGCTCTCATATAAAGTGATACTTTATTGGAATGTTCTTTATCTTGGAGTACATTATGGGGTTATTTGAGATATTGATGATGCTTGTATTATCACAATAGATTGGAGTGGGCTCATCATACTCAACCTTTATATCTGTCAGAGTTTGTTTCATCCAAAGAACCTATGTACAACATGATGTTGTTGCAGTATACTCTGCCTCGGCTGTAGATAAATATATTAATGATTGTTTCTTGCTTAGCCATGATACTAAACACTCACCCAAGTAGAACGTTGCTCCATTGGTTCTTCGTTGGTCAACCCTTCGTGCTACCTCAAACGTTCGCCACTTCAGATGTATCCACAAGTATTTACAATAAATTTAACATCCCTGACCCTCCAAAGACCAGGCGATGCTACCAACACAACCTTCACTTAGCCTTTAAATCTATGATACCAAAATGTAACATCCCCAGGCTGTCAACCCACACCAGGAGTAAATCTATTGTTGAATAACACTTATATAATATGCATTTTAATGAATTCAAATGCATTAACACAAAGTAAGCACATAATTACTCCTAGCACACATAATCAATGGCATTAACAATAATTCATATGAGCAACAGAACACATGATAATCATGCAAGAATCACAAACATACATAACATATTATTATGCACAAACCGATACTTATCTTTGAAACTGTATGATGGTAACACACCAACTGTGTGCAGGCCTTCCACAAACCTCCCAACCTTAGACCGCACTGCTCATCACTCTCAACAGTAGGTCACCCCCGAGCTAGGACTAAGCTCCACCGAGCAAGGGATTCCTAGGCTAGGAAAGGTCAATAGGGTAGTCACACAGTTACAGAGGAAGGTTTCTTTCCCAGGAGCCACTTATGCCCACTACTCACAGACTCTAATTCCCCACATGTCTATCCCACCCTAGGAGTATACACCTCCATTGTCGCCCAGACAGTCCTTCGATTGCTAAAATTTCCTTTCCTTGGGCTTCAGCAATAGACCGGACCAGAAGTCTCTGAGCTCTGTGGTAGCTACAGGACCCCTTACATGAGTTCTCACTTCCTCTATGCACTCTCTCACCTGGAGAGAGTCGCTCACAGTCTTGGCAACATATTTTCCTCAAATCGGTTTCGAACACAGTCGGGAAATCACAAGGCTCAGCATGAACATACATTAGCCAACAAGCCACACGTAGTCAAGCACTGCGCAACTGCAACAACCAACTGGGAACACATACACGAGCTTCCCAAACTGGTGATAGACATACGCTACAACATAGAAAGGCTTAGGAATTGCGAGACATTGTTGTGTTTCCAAACCAGGAATAAAGGACAAACTCATGGATCTAGTTTTAGATGTGTGTAATGTGTACAAATATTCCACGCAGATACTTCCATGGTTCAAGTGAAGGATCCAACACAAAGAACCAAAAACAGAGGTCGATGATGGGCACCCGCGAGTTCAGACGGAGGATGGGGAATGGGAGGTCGAACCCCCAACACAGTTCATTTCCTGGGTTAAATTTAATGTGCCTGGGCTGACACATATCACCCATGAAGCACACTCCTCCTCCTTGGGATCACCTGTCCCTCCAAGGACTTAGGATATAACAAAATTTTCACATGGTTTTGGAATAATAATAAAATATTATTCTTAAGGACTTAAACTCCTAAGCTTATCCTTTCTCCCAACTTTTCAGCCCCCTCTCCCTTACCCAGGCTTTGTGGAAGCTTAGTCCCCCATCACTCATTCATCTTGGTCGATCCACACGCATAGATTGTTTTATATTAATAATGTGCATCCTTACATGTACAAAAATCTGGCTCTTGGCCTTCAACACTTAGGCTCTCTAGCCTAATAAACACATAAGCCCACCAGCTTATATAAACTTGGCTCACCAGCCTATAAAACATAATTACAATTCATAATACAATTGGGGCACGTACTTGGAGCATTACAATCCCCTCCCCTTATTTTGGCACTTTCCTCAGTGCAACTTTCACACAGCCTCAACAAGATTTCCAAAATATTCAAAAAGATGCAGGTATTCTGCCTACATAGCATCTTCATGCTCCCATGTTGCATCCTCAGGACCGTACTAGGTCCAATTGACCTTTACAAGTACTATGGCTTGATTCTGGAGCTGTTTGTTTTTCCGGTCCAACATGTGCACAGAACGCACTTGCAGGACACCTTCTTGTTCCACCTGGATCACATTCCAATCAATCACATGATTAGGATCAGGTGTATATTTCTTAAGCAATGAAACAGGAAACACATTATGTATAGTCATCGATGCAGGTAATGCAAGCATATATGCAACTAGCCCAAACCTTTCTAGGATTTCAAATGGCCCACAAAATCTGGTTGCCAAATTGGCATAGTTTCCCAACCTCAAGGAACTTCTATTGGCTTTTACTTTCAGAAAAACATGATCTCCCACTTTAAACTCTTTGTGGGTTATGTTCTTATCAACATAACTTTTCTGCCTGTCTTGGGCAACCTTGAAATTCTTCTTAATTTTCATCATATGTTCTTCCATTTCCTTGAGTAACTCTGGACCTACTCTATCAGCTGGGTTATGCCAACTTAATGGAGTGTTGAACTTTCTTTTGTAAAGTGATTCAAATGGGCTCATCTTCGATGATGCTTGATACCCATTATTGTAGGCAAATTCTACCAAGTGTAGGTATTCTTCCCATTTCGATGGTTTTTCCATCACATACATCCTCAGTATGTCTTCTATCACTCGATTCACTCGCTCTGTCTACCCATCCGAATTAGAATGATAGGTTATACTGGAGTTCAGATTCGTTCTGAACCCTTTGAATAACTCTTTCCATAAATTCAAGGTGAATTTAGGGTCTCTGTTGGACATAATTCTCTTGGGAATTTCATGCAATCATGCCATTTCCTTCATAAAGATGTCAACGACATCTGTTCCCTTGTGAATGGTCTTTAACATATTGAAATGGGCAACTTTTGTAACCTTGTCCACCACCACCATGATTGAATCATGTTGCTTGCCTATTATGGGAAATCCTGTGATGAAATCCATTGTCACCACTTCCCACTTCCACTCAGGAATGGGTAATGGTTACAACAACCTTGTTGGGTGTCTATGCTCAATTTTAACCTTTTGGTACTCCATACATCTGGCGATGTATTCAGAAATATCTTTCTTCATACCTGGCCAAAAGTAATGGCTCTTGAATGCTGCCACAGTCTTCTGATATCTAGGGTGCCCAGCATAAGGCATGTTATGCATTTCATGCAAAATCACAAGCTTCAAATCCTGGACATTAGGTACATAAAAAAATTTCTTGTAGAGAAGTATTCCATCAGCCTCTAATTTATAATTTTCCACTTTCTGTGGCATTTCACCTTGTTGTAGCTTTGCTGCCAACTCCATGTACTGCAAATCTGCATTCACAGCTTCCAAAATTATGCCCTTTATATCATTTCGGTACATGATAATGGTCGTAGCATGTACTTCATGTACTCTCCTATTGAGTGCATCAACCACTTTATTCTCCTTCCCTTTGATATGTTGTATATCAAAATCACATTCACAGAGAAATTCCAACCACCTACTTTGCCTATCGTTCAAGGTTGGCTGATCAAAAAAATACTTTAGACCATTATGGTCTATTCTTAATTTGAACCTCCTTCCCATGAGGTAATGCCTCCATTTATTTAGAGCGTGTACTATGGATGCCAACTCCAATTTTCATAGTTCCTTTCGTGCTCTTTCAACTTTTTGGATTCATAACAAATTATGAATCCATTCTGACTGAGAACTCCTCCAAGTCCTTCTTTGCACGCATCAGTGCACACCACGAAATCCTCATTTGGATCTGCAATCCTCAAGATTGGAGCACTGGTTAACAGTTGGTTTAATTACTGAAAGATTTTCTCACAATCATCTATCCACTGAAACTTCCTCTCCTTCCTTTGTAAGGAAGTGATAGGGTGAGATATCCTGGAGAACCCTACGATAAACCTTCTGTAATAACCAGCTAGACACATAAAGGATATGACTTCTATCACATTCCCTGGTGCTAACCATTCTCGGATGGCCTCAATCTTCTCAAGGTCTACAACTATGCCATCCTTCGAAATAATATGCCCCAAGTAATGGATCTTCTCCTGATAAAACTAGCACTTGCTCAACTTGGCATATAGTTGGTGCTCTCTTAGCACTTGTAACACCATCCTCATATAGTTTTCATGTTCTTCCTCTGACTTGGAATACACTAGGATTTCATCCAAAAAGACTATGACAAACTTGACCAAATAGTCCCTGAATACACCATTCATCAGGCACATAAAAACAGCGGGTGCATTTGACAACCCAAATGAAACCATTGTGAGCTTGTAATGACCATACCTTGTTCTGAAGGTGGTCATGTTGATGTCTTCATCCTTTATCCTTACCTGGTGATATCCCGACCTGATATCTATCTTCGAAAATATCTTCGCATCCTTCAATTGATTGAAGAGGTCATCAATCCTCAGCAGAGGATATTTATTCTTTACAGACACTTTGTTCAATTGTTTGAAATCGATATACAATCTCAACATTTATCTCTTCTTCTTCACGAACAGAACCGGGGTTCCCCAAGGTAACACACTTGGGTTTATATCCCCCTTTTTCAGAAGCTCTTCAAGATGTAATTTCAACTCTTTCAGCTCTGGCGTACTCATTCTGTAAGGAGATTTCGACACTGGAGATACTCCAGGCATCAAGTTTACAGAGAAATCAATATCTCTCTTCGGAGGTATCCCTGGTACCTCCTGGAATACATATTCAAACTCCTTTAGTACCACATGATCTCCAATCTTTGAGACTTCATCCCTAGATGCTTCCTCCACATGGGCTACAAATAATTGACAGCCTTTCCTGAAACACTTCTTCAGTTGCATTGCTGAGATTTCTCTAATAGCAACAACTCTAGGAATTCCTTGGATTGTTTGTCAATTACATTCCTCATCCAAGCAAGTGAATTCCTTCTTATGACAGTCCAGGATGGTATGGTGTTGGTCCAACCAGTCCATCCCAATTAAATAGTCATAAGAGTCTAAAGGAAGATGTTTCAATTCAACCTTTGTGCTCAGTCCATTCGTGTCCATTGGACATGACTTAACCAACTCAGTGAATTTCCTCTTGGTTTCTGTAGCCAGCTACACTAACCAAGATTTTCATGTTTTCTTCTCGACAATTACAAACTTTCCACCACTCTAGGATCTATATAACTATGGATAGCCCATGAATCAATAAAAATGGTAGAGGCATGGTTGTTGATCATACCTTCCACTTCAATCATGTGCGATTGATATTCAACTTGCTTGTTGTCCAACGCTGCGTAGATCCTTAGCATTCTATTGCCCATGTCCTCCGATGTTTCAGCCTGCTAAACATTGTGGTTGACTCTCACTTTATCACTTCTGTGGGGTAAATATCTATACCTATGGTTTCCTTTACAACCCCAACTCTCCATAGGTGTCTGTCTTGGCATTTTTCCACCCATTTCATCCTTTTTGGGATTTCTAAAAGACGATTGTCCCTGAGGAGTGTTTCTAAAAAAAGAAGGTTTGCTTCTTTTCTGTCTTTGCTCTTTCTTGAACTTCTTCTTGTCTTCCCAAGCCTTCTGGAAGGTAGGATTTTCTCTTTGTTGTTCATATAAGAATTTCACTCTTCTTATCATTTCTTCCATAGTCTTAGGGTCATCATATTGAATCTTGTCCCCAATGGAAGGTGGTAATCCACTTAGATACCTTTGAATCTTGACAGTCTCCTCCTTGATGAACAGAACATACTTCAGCAGTTCCAGAAATATTCGTTCATACGCATCAATGGTCATGTTTCCCAGCTTGAGTTCTAAGAGTTCCTTCATCTTTCTGCCATAGTATCTTTTAGTCAAGTATTTATTCTCAAAATACCTCTTGAATTATTTCCAAGTGATATCTTTCTCTCTAATGTGTTGTACCTGCACAAGTTGATCCCACCACATAGATGCTTTTCCTTTCAATTGATACATCCCAATTCTTCCTTCTGCATGAGAGGAATAATTCTACAGTTGGAAATATTTCCTCATTCCAAGCAACCATGTTTCGACATCTTCCTCCTTCTTTTGTTCTCCATCAAACGTTGGAGGCTTAATCTTGTTCATTTCTCCCTTCAGATCATCCATTCCAGATCTCATGTGCTTTCTAGTAGGAGATGGGCTTGAACTACTGTGTGCTTCCTTACTAGAATGCTTTGGGGATCAGCGATGATGTATGCTAACACTTCTCGATCTTCTTTTCCTCTCAAGGGTCCTACGACTCCCTGTTTTTCTTGACTCACTCTCTTTTTCCAATTTCTTTTCGATTCTCTCCAAACTATTTAACATGTTTACGTTGAATTCACCTTGTTTTTCCTTATTTTTCTTGATCTTTCTGCTATCTACTCGGTGATTTTGGGCATCTTTCTTCAATTTTTAAATGATTTGCATCATATGCCCTTCCTTACCCATCTCTTTTTCATGCCCATTGGAGTTCGATCCTTCGACTCCCAAGTGGATGTCCATTCCTTCTCTTTCGTTCTCTGAACTGGAGGCAATCCACGTCTCTCCATTTATTTTCACTCTGTGGAAATTCTAACTGGTTTTGGAACTCATCAAACTTCTACAATCACAACATGCAGACAACCAAAATTTGTCAGGCCATCTCTCCTTAACAAAATCCACACATTCAAAAGCAATCCGATTAAGAAAAATGTTTTGATTTCATGAACTTTTTGAGATTTGCTCGCCTTTGTAACTTTTGAGTGATAGCCCCCTCTTTCTTAGTCCCCAACCCATGCAATCATGGGTTGTGACCAAACGCTAAACTACTAGATTCTACTCGGACTTTCGGCCTTCGGATATTTCAAAGCACACACAACTATCTCTCGGAGTTCCGATTACCGAATTCACAAAATCGAGTGGATCAACCATCCATGCTTACCCATCATCCAATAACTGAAATCCACTATGGTATTTCTATCCTTGAAGTTTTTGGGACTTCGGGACTTCGGACCTCAGAAGTTCCCACACTTTCTTCTTCTCAATCTTCCGACATCCGAAATTCTGATCTAATTTACCCTTCAGGCCGACGTAGTAAAGTTGTCACCAACTAAGATGGTGGCACGTGGCAGATCTAGGAAGGTTCACATCACTTTTGATGATGTCATTGGGTCCCAACCTGCTCGCTTTTCGTTTCGGAGTTTCGAGCATCAAGAATTTGTGCATCAACACACCTCATTTCTCCCGATTGCTGAAATCCTGAAATTACGATCTACTCACCTACTTGATCCAATGGTCAATCTCCTTTCCTACGATCTATGGTGTAGATATTTCTCGAGATTTTGGGGTTTCGGGTATTGGGAGTTCGTGCATCTGCTTATATCGTTTCTCCCAATTTCTGAAATTCTGAAAGGTTTCCAGGATAACCTTCCTGCACCTTCTCCAGATCTGACAGTCAAAAAAGGTTTTCCTTCCTTCCGAACAGATCCTACGGCCCACATTACTCTGCAGCCTCAATACCACTTATTTCGTGATTTTATGATACCGCTACTTATCCTGAGCTTTGTAACGCAGCCAAGGTAACTTCTTGGCACTCAGGGACATTCTAGGGTCCGAAATTGGTTCTTCCAAACACAATTTCTACTTGAACCCTTGGGTCCAAACGCCACTTATCCGGCCCATCTAGGTTCAGCATTGAAACCATGGGCTCTGATACCAAAATGTAACATCCCCGACCCTCCAAAGACCAGGCAATGCTAACAACACAACCTTCACTTAGCCTTTAAAGATATGATACCAAAATGTAACATCCTCAGGTTGTCAACCCACGCCATGAGTAATGCTACTGTAGAATAACACTTATATAATATGCATTTTAATGAATTCAAATGCATTAACACAGAGTAAGCACATAATTAATCCTAGGATACATAATCAATAGCATTAACAATAATTGATATGTGCAACAGAAGACATGATAATCATGAAAGCATCACAAACATACATAACATACTATTATGCACAAACTGATACTTATCTTTGAAATTGTATGATGGTAACACACCAACTACATGCAAACCTTCCACGAACCTCCCAGCCTAAGACTGCGCTACTCATCACTCTCAGTAATAGGTCACCTCAGGAGTATACGCCCTCACTATCACCCAAACAGTCCTTCGGTTTCTCAACTTCCCTTGCCTTGGGCTTGAGCAACAGACCGGACCGGAAGTCTCAGAGCTCTGTGGAAGCTATAGGACCCCTTCCAGGAGTTCTCACTTCCTCTGCGTGCTCTCTCACCTGGAGAGATTCGCTCACAGGCTTGGAAACCTATTTTCCTCAACTCGGTTTCCAGCACATTTGGGCAACCACGAGGCTCAGCATGAACATACACTGTCCAACAAGACACATGTAGTCAAGCACTGTGCAACTGTAATAGCCAACTGGGAACACAAAAAATGGGCTTCCCAAATTAGTGACAAACAAATGCTACAGGATAGAAAGGCTCAGCAATTACGGGACATTCAGGTTTCCCAACCAACAATAAAGTACAGATTCACAACTCTGGTTTCAAAGATGTGTAAGGTGTTCATATATTCGACACAAAGACTTCCATGGTTCAAGTGAACGATCCAACACAAAACACCAAAACCAGAGGTCAATGATGGGCACCGGCGAGTTCAGATGGAGGATGGAGAATGGGAGGTCGAACCCCCAACACAGTTCATTTCCTGGGTTAAATTGCATGTGCCTGGGCCAACACATTTCACCCATGAAGCACGCTCCTCTTCCTTGGGAGTCACCTGTCCCTCCAAGGACTTAGGATATAACAAAATTTTCACATGGTTTTAGAATAATAATAAAATATTGTTCTTAAGGACTTAAGCTCCTAATCTTATCCTTTCTCCCAACCTTTCATCCCCCTCTCCCTTACACAGACTTTGTGGAAGCTTAGTCCCCCATCACTCATTCATCGTGGTCGGTCCACACACAGAGATGTTTTTATATTAATAATATGCATCCTTACATGTACAAAAATCAGGCTCTTGGCCTTCAACACTTAGGTTCTCTAGCCTAATAAACACATAATCCCACTAGCTTATATAAAATTGTCTCACCAGCCTATAAAACATAATTACAATTCATAATGCAATTGGGGCACGTCCTTGGGGTATTACAATAAGCTTTACACAAGACAATAGATATACAATATGTACAAGTGTGTTCTTAATGAGTGATCTTTGCCTCTTATTTATATCTTCATGTAGCATTACACTTTCCTTATTTTAAAATAAATTCTTTTGCAAAGCACTTTGACCCTTGTGGGCTTCTATAAGACTCATGAGGGGTTCTCCAACTTCATATGGTCATAACTCTCTAACCGTGAGGAGTTATGTGACGTTCCACATACCACCACAAATGGCATGACAAGCACTATCCATCTAGGATAGTTTCAATGACAAGTTAACTATCATTCATCTCATTATTCCACAATTAAGCATGGGTTCTCTAATCATACTTATAGGATAACTCAATCTGCAAAGTGTCTTCCCGTGAGGGCTTTCACCCTAAGGGGACAACTTTGGAGTTCATCCATCTTTACTTCTTATCAACCATGACAAGAAAATAATGAGTCATCTTTACATCAAACAATCTTTGGACCATTACACAAACCTTTGTGCTACGGGGATTTCTTCAAGGGTTGACATCAATGACAACCAACCTTAATCAAGAAGAATTTCATGTACAGTTCCTAATGAACTATCTACACAATTGAAATAAGTCATTTATTTCCAAACTTGTTCACATAATGAACAAATATACATCAACCATATAATAAAATATCTATTCCTTTAGGTGAGGTAAATGTGGCATCTATGTGATCCCAAAACTTGTGGAACCTTTGTTTTGTAAAAACATGTTTTCTCTAATCCAATCTCAAATTTCTAAACATTGGTAAATAAAAAAAGCAGTGTATTTTCATCAAGCCAATCCATCTCCGTATGAATGACATATGAATGATAGATACATTGTCCCCTTCCAATCCATTTCTCCAACAATATATAACAAATCATCCAATGTATGAATTCTTTGAATACTTCCTATAAACACCAAAGAATGGGTACTCTTTTACAATTCTCTTTGATTTCTTGTAGAATTGAGAGAATTCCTTACTATCCATCTAAGATATTTTGACACCAATCAGGAAAATGTAGGCTAAAGTTTTTGTATTTGAACCAAGAAAAAATAATAATTGCATGACATCAGTTTGTGTCCATTCATAAACATAGTTAAACATATAAATAATAAAAACATCACATATGAAAGATTGAAGAGAATTGATGGAAATCAGTGTTTTGCATAATGATGATGGATAATAACATTGGAAAATAAAGTGTGAGATATTTTTTTAGAGTCCAGTATCACATTTATCTCCTTTTGATTAATATATATGTCCAAAAACATTTCAGAAGACTTAGGCAATTTAGGCTCATCTTCCTCTTCCTCCCTCTTCATGTTCTTCCTCGTAGATTTTGCTTGATTTTCCACACATATAATAGCACACAGTTGTACAAAATGATTTCCATCAATTTTGTATAATTCAACTACATTTCTATCATAGAAATTTTGGAAAGTATAGAATTCATTATCTTAAACTTTGAAATATTCACGAATCATATTTATTGTAATTCTTTCATCTTTGACCCACTTGCAATATTTTGCTAAAATTTCTACATGATCATTACAATTAGATGTTATACTCATCCAAACATATTTATCCATTATTTTCTATGCTACAATGTGTAATTTGACTTCAATGGATTAAGTGGAATGTGTATTGGATTTTCTAAGATTGAGCATTATAAATATTTTGTGCTACAACTTGAAATTTATCAATCATATATAATCATAAGTTTAATAATATGCAATGTTTAATAATGTGTAATTTTAACTTTGACAAGTTCATCGATATGATCATTTTCATGAGAAAATAGTTTTTAAATGATCATGAGATAATATTTTTAAAACGCTTTAATAAATATCCAATTTCAACATTTATCTTCAGAGAATATTTTTCAAATTGTTTAATTAATATTCAATTCAATGTAGTAATAGTTTTAGAACTATGTCCAAGTGAGGATCCCATGAATAGTATTATCATTGAGGAGGATCTTATGGAAGTGCCAGTTGGCCCTTCTTGAAGCATATTATTCACCTTGAGGTGGATCTCAAGGAAGGGTCTACTACCCTTCCTTCATAGTATTTTTATTGTGGGGGAGTATGGGAAGGGTCATCCGACCCTTCCTCAAGATCAATTATCTCATCAAGGGAGATCTTGGGGAAGGGTTAGTTGACCCTCCCTTGTGCATAGTATTGGAATCATGAAGGATACCATGGAAGTGTAGGGAAACCCTTTCTAAATCATAGTATCCACATCAAGGGAGAACCCAAAGTAATTTTTGTTAAACCTTTCTTGAGCATAATATTCTCATTAAGGAAGATAAATAGGAAGTGTTAGTTGACCCTTTCATCACCATATTAATGATGTCAAGGAGGATCACAGGGAAGGGTCTTCCGACCCTTTTTGAATCATAATATTTTCATTGATGGTGAGCCCAAGGAAGAGTCCATCAAAATTTTCTCTATCATAGTTTTTTCATCATGGGGAGAATGGGGAAGGGTCAAATAACCATTCCGCAATCATAATTCTCTCATTTAGGGATTACCCGATGAAGGGTTAGCTGACTCTTTTTAGAACATCATATTTTCATTGAGGGTTAGCATGAGGAAGGTTTGGAAAATTCTTCCTTGAGAATAATAATTTTTTGTATGGTAGCATGGGAAAATATTAGCTAATACTTTCTCATGCATATCATTCTTATTGAGAGGTAGAATGGATAAGTTTTGACCAAGAAAAACATGTTAAACAACATATATATCTAACATAATATTTAATCAAAAATTAGTCAATTGATACAACCACTTTAATCTTAGTCAACCGATAGACCAATGGATCAATAGGTAAAATATATATAATTGTATTACTATATAACCAATGATATACATTTATAGGAATTCCACAAGAACCTATTCAAATGTTTCCATGACTAGTCATCAATCTAACCACACTCAACCCTGGTAGTCTACATTAGGAAAAACTTTTGTTCATCAAACCTCTTTTTTGATGACCTATAATAAGTACTACCATCATTCCATGAATGTCAATTTCTAGACATATTCCTCTGATCTCTATGATGAGGATGTTGATATCGTACATAACTATGTTTCTATTGAATAAAAGGTGTAAGATCAGATTCCTACTCAACCAAGGGTGGATCTATTCCCTAACGTGTTTACCAATCCGTTGGTGGAAATCAAGAGTGTTGGCATGGACATTCTGTCACCCAGTGCCCCCAACATGCCTAATATCACCAATACCATATCCACCTTGTCAACGTATTTGAATAACCTCTGTAGGCACATCTTCCTTATCGTAATTCCCTCCTCATCCTTGCATGAATTTTCTCCAATAAAAACCTCCATTTTCTCAGTTTGTTTAGCGTTGATACTCTCCTCCACCACCTGTAAAGACGACATCATAATATAAGTTGATTGAATCCCAGAACTCCAATATTTGAGTGGCAATACTTACTCATCAGTTCCATATATATAGTTTCACATTGAATCTCCTGCCATGCTTGGCAACTCTTCTCTCGCTCAGTCACATTAGAGGACTCCATGTCCCTAGACATTCCTTGCACTCTACAACAGGTTCTGGTTGCTTTAAAATCCTTCTCAACGGATAAAATCTTGGGCCCTGACGGCTGGACCGTTGATTTCTACCTGCATTTTTTCAATTTGGTGGGGATAGAGCTTCCCGAGCTTGTGGAAGACTCCATACTACACGGTAAGGTTTATGTGGCAATAAAATCTACTTTTTTTACTCTTATCCTAAAAGAAAATAACCCGACTACTTTTGACGACTATAGACCGATCACACTCTACAATCTTTGCTACAAGCTCATTTCAAAAATCATCGCAAATAGAATCAAACCCATCCTCTCGCGTTCATTGTCAGCCGAACAACTAGGATTTTTAAAGGGAGGACAAATCCTTGATATTGTTGGCACCGCTCAAGAATGCTTACACAACATTAATCATAAAAAATCTCATGCTCTCATCCTCAAGATTGATCTAAAAAAAGCCTTTGACTGCATAGAGTGGGACTTCCTCCGACTGATAATAATCCAGTTTGGATTTAGCCAAAACACTCTAAAATAGATAATGAGTTGCATCACTAGTGCAAATTTTTCAGTTCTAGTAAACGACGAACCATCCACTTTCTTCCACAGTGGAAGAGGCCTATGGCAGGGCTACCCACTATCTTCGCTCTTATTCATCTTGTTCATGGAAGCTTTAAGTCTCCTCCTCAAAAATATTCAATCTGAAGGTAGGATTACAAGGGTCAAAGTTTCAAGGTTAGTAAAAATCTTGCACCTCCTCTTTGTTGATGATGTTCTCATAATGACCAATACCATGGGGCTAATTTTCCATGGTTTTTCCAAAAACGAGATTCGCTATTTTAAAACTAATTCACCCAAATTCTATAGGATAAAATTATTTTACCTTAAAAATTGCCAAAATTTTATAAAAACTATATAAAATACTTAGAAATTTGAATATTTTTACAAAAATATCGCCAAACGTTTATAGTTGACATATGAAGGATTAGTAATATTTGCCAAGGTTTCTACATTTTAAAATAAATTTCCATCATTAAAATCATCCCTGATGCCAGTTTGCTTGAATGGAGGGAAATCTATAGAATCTTAAAGATCTTCTTTTCTTCTACGTGCCTTCAAATTAACTGGACCAAGTCAACCTTCCATTTCGCCAACATACAAGAACAAAACTTGGATCAATTAAAGGTCATTTTTCCACATACCTTCATCCACCTCTCACTTGGTTTCAAATACCTTAGATATTTCATTAAAGTTGACAATTACAAGACTTCAGACTGGGACTGGCTAGTTTCAAAGGTGGAAAAAAAAGTTGGACACTGGTGTAACAGATGGCTCTCCATTGGAGGCCGCTACACTCTCTTAAAAGAAGCACTCGAAGGTCAACTGATTTACTGGATGACGCTTGCAGCCATTCCCACATAGGTTCTGAAAAAGATCAGAAAAATCACCTACAACTTCCTCTAGTCGGGCAACAAATACCATCACAAATTACACCTCTGCAATTGGGAAACACTGGCAAAACCGAAATTCAAAGGTGGTTGGGGGATAAGAAATATCTTCAAATTCAACCAAGCTCTAGCCGCCAATTCCCTCTGGCGCGCCTTGAATTCAAGTGGCATTTGGAGTACTTTCATCAAAGACAAATACTTACCATATATCTTTGTCACTTCCTGGCTTTGCTCTGGATCCCCGCACACAAGGAATGCTTCTCGGATTTGGAGGAATCTTTCAAATTCGGCACACTGGATCACAAGTTGGCTCTTTTGGAAGCCGGGCTTTGGCCACTCCTTCATAATTGGTAGGGACCACATACTTGGACTTGGCCAAGCCTCCATCCTCTCTCCACAACTAGTTTCACATTTAAACTTAAAAAATACATGCTATCTTTTTTAAGCTCGACATTTCAACGAACTCGGGACCCTGACATTAGGTTGGAAATCCTGTAGTGATCTAGATATACCAACTAATATGGCAACAGAGTGGGAAAAGTTTTCCCTGGAGCTTACTTGTGCGAACATCTTTCTACATGACGTGGAGGATGAAATGTGGTGGGATGGAGGGGACATTTCGGGCCATTTATCGGTCAAAAACTTGTACACTGCCATTGCTAACACAGCCTGGAAAAACAACATCTATGGCTTGCGTAAACATCTCTGGAAATGGAAATTACCACTTAATATTAATCTCTTTACCTCGATTACTGTCGAAAACAAAATCCCCACCTGGATAACCTTCAAAGAAAAGTTTGGATTGGCCCCAATATCTGCCAACTTTTCTACAGGGATGAAGAGACAGTCTTCCATCTCTTTACTCAATGCCATTTCACCTGCCTTGTCTGGGAAGGATCACACTGGACAATCACTTAAACATTGCCTGGATTGGGACCTCCATCTCTACTTGCTTTGATCATTGGACATCCAATGCACACTATTACAAACTACTTCCTTCACTGGTCAATTGGTTTATTTGGATGGCTAGAAACTTTAAAATCTTTAAAAATAAGCCACCCTCTTTTAGTGTTGTTTCTTATAAATCTCTTAGCCCGTTTCAAAACTAGAAAGACATACACCTAGACATTGTGAAAAAAAAGACATTAGTCAGCCCTCTTATCTCAAAGGATACTCCTACGGGGTGGTTCGATGGTGCAACACAACACAGTGGAACTTTGAGTGGCGCAGGTGGACTGATTAAAATCAGTAATAACTCTATTTACATATGGACTATCTGCTACAACCCAAGCACCAACAGAAGGGCAAAACTATTGGGTGTCTGGGCCACACTTCACTTGGCCTCCAGACTAAACATCGAAAACCTTCATTTGATCAGAGACTCCAGAGTTATCATTGATTGGTTGAATCACCAAGGAAAGCTACAAACTATCACACTCTTGACTTGGAAAGATAGAATCATATTTCTAAAATGCTTCTTCAAGAAGCTTTCTTTCTCACATTCCTCTTGAGAGTTCAGTAGGGAAGCAGACCTGCTATCAAAGACAACATTACAGAGAAAAGTAGTTTTTCTCACATACAACCATTGGCTGGATGGTCATGAAGGCCCCGCTCTTTCTATCAAAATATTTTAGGACTGGATGCTACAATTTTGTTGGCAGATTTCAGTATATTCACAAAATATATTCTTAATCTACGCAACAACAAGCTCTTGTATATTCCGCATAACTCTGTTTTCTCATTTCTTAAGAATTGTAGTAAGTTTTGAAATTTTTCTCTTCATAGTTTGATCTTTCGCCATCTATTTGACTAGTAGACCATTCGCTGAAAAAAAAAAATGTATAAGGTTTTTAGTGGTTTAAATGGAAAGACACACACACACACACACACATATATATATATTAGAAATCAACAATTATTATAATCTCCACCCCACATAAGTTTATGTAACAAAATGTCTTAACAATACATTACATCACCAATTACCCTACACCCCATAAAAAAATAATATAAACATTTAAAAATAATAATTAATAATTTTTATATAACAAAATGTCTTAATAATACATTACATCACCAATTAATTTACACCCCATAAAAAAAATAATATAAACATTTAAAAAAAATAATTAATAACTTTTAACCTATATTGCATGAGCAAATTTACAGAAACGTGAATTTGAAAAAGAGTTTCAAAAATATCCAGAGCGGTTCCCGTGCAACAATACATTTAACTTTCAATATCAATATTTAAATATTTCTAAATTTATAAATAAAAACAAAATTCGATTGGTTATTGACATACAACATTAAAATTTAAGCCATGTCAGATTTCAACGTTGACTAAAATGGTATGTGGAATCAATTTTTAAGGTGGTACGCAATAGGGAGCGAATATGGAAGAGGAAAACAAAATAGTGTTGTATTTAATTTTCCTTTCCATTTTTTAGTTTAAGATATCTTAAACTAAATGAAAATCATATAATGGGTTAAAATGGGTGTTTTTATTTAATACGGAGGTTCAAAAATGAAAATTCAAACATGAGATGGAGATATGTTGTGATTATATTTATTTATCAGTTTAGATTTATCTTAACTCTCAATTTATTATGTATAAATAGGCATCAAATTCTTCTAGATGTAAATTTTTTTAGAATACAAAAATTGAAGAAATGTTTGCATTTCAAAAGATTCGATTCCTCTTGAAATATGATAGATATGGAGTTAAGATGGATCCAAGCCAGTTATATATATGTGTGTGTGTCAACTCCATGTTGAACATGGAAAGAATTACACATTTCCCTTGTATTCAAACAACCATTCAAATGTTTTAACCATAAGAATTTTTTTACTTTGAGTTACTCTCTTTATATAAAGTTGATTTAAAATTATTTTATAAAGGTGAATATTAATTTTATTTGATATAAATTTATTTTATAAAAAACATATTAAAATAGGTAGATTTAGAAATAATTTATTTATGGTCAACATTGAAATTATTTTTTTCTTATTAATATTTTTTTAAATGCTAACACCATAATATTAAGCATGGAAGTAGAAAACACTTGTTAACAAATCAGATTTTTTCTTTTCAAATAGTTTATCACTTTCTTTAAATATAGAACTGAACCATTGANTAAAAAAAAAAAAAAAAAATAGTTTAGAATACGTTGTGTTGTAAATACTTAGTTCCACATTGTGTTTTTTTATGTACAGGTGTAATACCCACCACCGAAAACAGAGAGCCGGCAAAATACGCGAGAGCATTTGTATGTGTTGTATTTTTCCACCGAAAACTTGAAAAGATATAAAAACAAAATAAGTCCATTCTCTATCGTTGAAACCAGTTTAAAAAAGTCATGGCGCCGCCCAGAGTCGAACAGGAGACCTCCAGTGTGATATACTGCCTTAATAAACAACTGTAACACGGAACCACTTGATAGTTGATGTAATGACAAAGTAAGGAGAGCTTTACTGGTATTAATGTTCAGTTAACTTGAGTGATGAAGATGATTTTGTGTGTATATTGTTTGACATAGACCATAGATTACGGGATAGTTGGCGAGTTTGTAGTTTAGTTAAAATTATGGGCGAAAGGCATTGTAAATATTTGAAACTTTTAATAATGTATATTCTATTTATAATTTAAAAGTAAAATAGTAGTGATGATGATTACTTCATGTTTTTAAAAGTTGAAGTAGGATTAAACAATAAAGGACATAATTAAATAAAATATCTTCCAACCAAACATTAAAGGTTTGTGTTTAAGAAGTCTACCATTGCTATAAACAAATGAATATGATGTCTCCACGTTTTTATGGTTTAAAAAGATATAAACAAGTAGCAAAGTTGTTTACATTTGTTTTTTTAAAATATATTTTATCTATGATACTGTATGTTGTTCAAAATAAAAAATTAAAGTAGTTACAAAACATTTGAAACTTGTAATAATATATTATTTATTTATAACTTAAAAGCAAAATAGAAGTGATGGTGACTACTTTATGATTTTAAAATTTGAAGTAGAATTAAACACTAGAGGACATAACTAAAGAAAATCTTTTTTCAACCATAATATTGTATGTTGTTCAAAATAAAAAATTAAAGTAGTTATAAAACATTTGAAACCTGTAATAATGTATTATCTATTTATAATCTAAAAGCAAAATAGAAGTGATGGTGACTACTCTATGATTTTAAAATTTGAAATAGAATTAAACACTAGAGGACATAACTAACAAAAATCTTTTTCAAGAAAACATTAAAGATTTGCCTTAAAGAAATATACCATTGTTTGCTCTAACTAAGAATTTTTAATGGAATATCTCTTATTTCAAATAATATATGAAAAGTGTGATGTTTTCTCTCATGTTAGAGGACTAAATAGTAATTTTTTTCTTTTACCACTTTGGTTTTTATCTTGGATTTGCATAGGCAGTTTCAAAAAGATTTCAGAAATTTTTTAAGGTTTTAGTCCAAATTAGGTAGTTGGAGATGCTTAATGTTTTACTCATATCATAAGCTTCTTATATCTATTCAGGAAATTTTGGAGGTAGGTATTGGTCCAAGCCAATTAATACAAGATATTTAATGTTTTATTTATATTAAACAAGATTTTTTAATCCATTACTAATTTTTAATGAGTGATTTCTTATTAAGCTATTTCAAATAACTATATAATAAGTGTGATATTTTCTTTAGTTTAAGATACTTAATGTTTTATTGATATTAAGTAACTAAAAAGATTAAGTTTTATATAATTACAAGATTTTGAAAATTTTCTATAATTACACTTCAAAAATGTGAAAATGGTGTGGTTTTTTCTGAAAGTTATTTACAATAACACTTTCAAACACTTTGATTTAATAATTCTCTAAATAATAAATAGTAACTCCAAAAAAAAAAATACAAAATTCACATGTCAATTTTAAATGATTTTACATTGAAATTCGTTTAATTGATATTAAGTATAATAGCTACATAAAGTTGGTGTTATCTTAAAATTTATTTAATATAGGATGCTTAAGACTTTCTTATGAATGTAGAAGATTTTAAGTAATGCAACTGATGTTTAAATTGCCATTTTCTAAATAAAATTGTTAAGTGAATAAAAAATATACATTACCATTAATAAAATATTGTTTAAGTGAATAAAAAGTATACAGTGAAAAGGGCAATCTAATTTTCAAAATAATGTTAAAATACGTTTTCTTTAACTAGCCCTAGTTCTCTGCATTCCACTTGTACGTTCAATAGATTCTATGTTCGTAACGTTTCATGACGGAGAGGGATGTAGTTGCCCATTCTCCTTTAATTGAAAAAAAAAGTTGAATATTATATTTTTACTTTTAATTGAAAAAAAAGTTGAATATTATATTTTTACTTTTAATTGAAAAAAGAGTTGAATATTATATTTTTACTTTTCATGATACGAATGAATATGATATCTTCAATATTGTTTTTACATCTTCTTTGAAATTAACAAGAATCATTCTTGCTAATTTAGATATGGTTGAAAACGAAATGTACTTTGTTCCAGGAATTACAAGACGAAGTTGTATTTTATTGAAACACGTAATATCGTAAAAACGAAAACAGGCAAAAACACTGATTGACACCTTTGGTGCATCATGATGGACGGATGAAAATAAATTAGAATACACAAGAGAGGACTGGAGAAATTGCAAGAATCCATAGAATAAAATCAATCATTATGCACCACCGAAATTAGCTAAAAGAGGAAAGAAAACCCAATGGCGCCCCTCAGACTTGAACTGTAGACATTAGGGTGATAAACTGACGTGATAACCTACTACAACACGGCACCGTTGGTTAATCAAAATATTTAAATGAATGTTGGCTAGTTTTTCACTAAATGATTTTTTAGTTGGAATTAGGTAATATAAATTTATATTAATCACTATTTTTTTGTTGTTCAAAATCTATTTTTGTATGTAGAAATAAATTCAACACTCTGAAAAACTATAAAAATAATCACTCAAATTTATGAATCTAACAATTTCTCATTGAATTTTGAACAAATATCCCCTATAAAAAACATATTTTCGTAAACATTGTATGTGAATATATTTAAAACAAAATTGGATGTGCAGTGCAGTGTAGTTGTAGTGATCGTGGTTATGTGGAGTGAGTGGTCAAGCAAATATATAACAGTATTACAAATTTCACTGATCTAGTGACTTTTGAAGAAAGGGGAGAAGGTCCACCTATAGCTTAGAGCTACCTAAAATTCTTTTGCTCTTTTCAACATTGATTGGATTGTAATCCGAGAAATCAAATTATGAATAATTGCATGCCAAATTTTAGTTCGGCGTATAAATTGATAATCCAACAAACCCTCAAATCATGTTAATAAAAATATTTTAAATTAAAAAATATATTTACCACATTTTCATTTTATGATATTTTTTATTCTTTTCATAATTTTACAACTATCATTTCCATTTATATTAACAAGTTCTCTTTTAAGGTGTCCTATAAAAAGAATAATAGAATAATCAATTCTTGGTATGATAAAGAATGTAAAATTGTTAGGAAAGCCATTA
>ML780214.1:1473139-1495437 GCA_009831015.1 Picea engelmannii | reverse complement strand
TCCATAACTTTTTGTAAATTTGTATTCTTAAATCAATTATTAGTGATTGAAATAATTTCATATAAGCCAACAAGGCACAAAACTATTTATTGAATTTTATTTAATTATATGCATCAATACATGTATATATGTGATATGTATTTTTGAAATAAAACTCACATTTCTTACAAAAATAATTAGAATGAATTAATAATGATTCCTAAGTGAGCTATTCAAACTAATGGGAGATGAGTAAAAAATGACTTTGAATATATGATTAAAATTGAAAATCAATATCTTAATTTTGATAATTTATTTGTAGTTACATTAAACATTAGTCATTAATAATCAAATAAAATGGGGACATATACAAAGTTCAACTAAAAACCTTGAAAAATGTGTTACAACATCTATCTCTTATGCATTTAAAATTCTTATCATTTTCTCCTCCTTTTGGTGAAAGTAATGCCCAACCATGATTGATTTTTCTATGGTTGGTTGACACTATTACATCAGGTCAGTGGTTTTGTAGAAACAACAATGAGGAGAGATCAATATCTGCATACTACTCTTCAAAGACCCTTGCTTTCACTGCCTACTCCTGGCATTGGTTCTCAGAGGAAAATCAATTACTTAGGTCCACATTAGGCATATCAATAGATTGACTTCCTCCATGGAATATATTAAGGATTTATGAAGTCCATGTTAATGAATATTAATGTTAATGAAGTCCATGTAATAGAATATTTCCAAATTTAATGAAATATGTGTTTGAGGGATATTACAATCCCCTCCCCTTATTTATGCACTGTCCTCAGTGCATCATGTATCCATATAAAACAAAATTTTCAAAATTCTTCAAAACGATGCGGGTACTCTTCCTGCATTGCATCCTCATGCTCCCAAGTAGCGTCTTTAGGTCCGTACCAGGTCCATTGGACCTTTACAAGACCTATATCTCGATTCCAGAGTTGTTTGATTTTTCGATCCAGAATGTGCACCGGATGCACATGGAAAGCACCTTCTTGCTCCACCTGAATAAAATTCCAATCAATAACATGATTAGCATCAAGTATTTATTTCTTTAGAAATTATACATGGAATACATTATGAACAGACATAGATGCAGGCAATGCAATCATATAAGCAACAGGACCAATCCTTTCTATGATTTCAATTGGTCCACAAAATCTGGCTGCTAACATGGCACAGCTTCCCAAATTTAGGGAACTCATGTTAGCTTTCACTTTCAGGAAAACATAATCACCCACTTTGAATTATCTGTGGATTCTGATTTTATCAACATAACTTTTATGTCTGTCTTGGGAAGCTTTCAAATTCTGCTTAATTTTTAACATTTGGTCCTCCATCTCCTTGATCAACTCTGGCCTGACTACTGTTCTATCAGTGGGATTATCCCAACTTACTGGAGTATTGCACCTTCTATCGTAAAGTGCTTCAAATGGGCTCATTTTCAATGATGCCTGATACCCATTATTGTAAGTAAATTCTACCAAGTGTAGGTAGTCTTCCCATTTCGATAGTTTGTCCATCACATACATTCTCAACATATCTTCTATCACCCTATTCACTCTTTCTGTATGTCCATCAGAATTAGGATGATAAGTTGTACTAAAGTTTGGATTCATTCCAAATCCTTTGAACAATCCTTTCTAGAAATTCGAGGTGAATTTCAGATCTCTGTCAAACACAATCATTTTAGGAATTCCATGCAATCATGCCACTTCCTTCATGAAAATATCAGCAACATCTGTTGCTTTGTGAGTATTTTTTGTTGGAGTTACTTCAAACACACCTAGGATTTCCTTTTCCTAATGTTTTTATTTGTTTATTAGTCTTAATTAGTCATTATCTAGTCTCCTATATTTTAGGAGAGAATATTCCACCTAGAGAATATTCTCTTTCAGTTCACACTTCAGTTTGACTAGTTGAGTTGACTTTAGATGTTGCATTGGGATCATCACCATGCAACATTCAATTCATCACCATGACAATTAGACCTTTCCTTGGTATCATCACCAAAGTGGCACATTAGCCTTGATTCCTTGAGTTAACTCCTCACTACTTTCTATTCAGTCAATTAACTAAATACTAGTTGACTAGTTAACTCAACTAGGTGCCAGTTCACTCTCGTAACTTCTTGAGAGACTAGAATAGGTGGCAATTCACTCTCGTAACTGATGGTGTGTGTCCAGATCACTCTAGACAACCACTATGGAAACTTTTTTCACCTCAAGTCAAACTCATTGAGTTCTATAGAGTATATCATGTGTAAATTATTCATTTTTTTTTTTTTTTTGTGTGTCTGGAGGAATCAGCAACTAGTTGGGCACGTGCTCGCGTTACACGTGGCCGTGTTATCCAAATGCTACCACTATGACCTCCAGGTGTGCCCACGATTCCCCTTACGCGGCACACAAGGTAAGTCGGGGGGGAATTGAACTCGAAACCTCATGGAACTTCATTTTCACGGCACTTGCCAATTGAGCTGCCCCCCCGGGGGCGTGTAAATTATTCATTATTCACAACGGTTAATGAGAATTCTTTCCATTCTTTTCTCTCCTTCTTCTTCTTTTTCCAATTCTCTCTGCAAATGTGTTTATCATTGTTTAGCTATATCTATTTTGTGCAAGTCAACACATTTACATGGTATCATAGTCGACGGATTGCTAAGCAAAAGCTACACCAAAATGTTTTGCAGGTACAAAAGATTGAAGACAACGGAAAGATGGAATTCCAAAAAGAATTCATTCTTACACCTTACAACTATTTTGCATGGAAGGAGAAAATATCCATACATCTTCGATCCAGAGGTTTGTACAGGTTAACCATGAATATACATACAGAGCCAACATCATCCATAGAAAAATCCAAGTACTTAAATCGCATGGATGAGGCACTCGAAACAATTTGGACTCTTATTTCTCCCGATCTACTTTTTCATATATCTTCCTGTAAGACTCCCAATGAAGCCTGGACCATCTTGGAAGGGCTCTTTAGAAAATAGGATGAGATGAGGGAACACATGTTGGAGGTGGATCTGCTCACATTGGATCCAAAAAGCTTCGAGAATATCCAAGATTTCTTTACAAAATTCAATGATTTACTGTCACAACTCAAAGCTTGCGTGGTTGATAAATCGAAGGAGGAGAAACAAATGGTTCTCACCATTCTATCCAAGCTTGTTCCTGAATTCTCAGTATTCGTATCTACAGTCCATACTGTCAGATTCGCCTCTAGAGCCACCTGGAAGATGCCTTCTCTTGAGGACTTTATTGAATCCCTGACACAAGAGAAAACCAAGCTCATCAACATGGGTGCAATCAAAGGCCCAAGGGCACATGCACTCACTGTGCATGACGGCAGCCAAAAATATCAAAAATATAAAGATAAAGATAAGTAGAAATCTCATGCACATACGAAGAAGGAAGGGTACACAAAACCCTTCACCGATGCCTCTGGATCCAAAGGAGAAAAGGGGAGAAAAGGAGAGAAATGCACGTATTGTCACAAAGGATCCCATTCGGAATCCGCATGCATGCAAAATCAAATAGATATGATGTCTCAGATACTTCATCAAAACAACCTTGGAGATCACATCCCCGAGGGTGTAAAGAAGAAGAAGCCATAAGATCTGAATTCCAAGAAAGGCAATTCTAGCCATGCCTTGATTGCAATCAACTCCTCTCCCGATTCTTGTATCGTAGATTCAGGAGCATCACATCACATAGCTGCCTCAGAATCAGTCTATTCTTATTTGGATGCATGCAAAGGTCCTCCTATTCTGATGGGGGGAAACTCTTCTGTCGAATTCACCGGCAAAGGAAGGATTGAACTCACCAACGAATGCTTTGAGAATGTGTTGCATGTTACCAAGCTTTCTGTCAACCTTCTCTCTGTGTATCAAATGACGAATTCCTGCACTAGAAAGAAAGTCATATCCACACCAAATTTCATGTACATCTATCACATGCAAACCAACTCCAAGGTTGCTACCAGTGAGGTAAATAATCAGTCTAGATTGTATACATTTTTTGAATTCATTGAACCCGATTCTGCTTTACTGCTTACTCATGCTAATGAAAGTAGTAGGATATAGCACGAAAGGTTTGGACATTTGAATTTCATATACATGCAAAAAATTAGCAAGCATAGATTAGTTTATGGTCTACCATACATCCATTTCTCTAAGGGAGTATGTGAGTGATGTGTTCTCGGAAAACACCCTCAAGAGAAATTTGACAAAGGAAAGTCTCAACGAGCTTCCGCACCTTTAGATCTGATCCACAGTGACCTTATGGGTCCTTTTCCACATCCATCCATCAACAAAGGGAGGTTTTTTCTCATTTTTGTTGATGATTTCTCACGTTTTACTTGGATCTACTTTCTCAGGCAAAAATCTGAGGTCTTTCAACACCTCAAAGATTTCAAAGCTTTGGTTGAGAAACAATCCGAAAAGAAGATCAAAGTCCTCCAAAATGATAATGGGAGAGAGTATGTGAATGATGAGATCAATAATATTTTCCATGAGGTAGGGATTCAGTTGTAGCATATAGTTCCCTACACTCTACAGCAAAATGTAGTTGCTGAGCAGAAAAACAGATCTCTAAAGGAGATGGCATCTTGCATGTTGCATGCAAAGTCACTTCCACAGGGACTATGGGCCGAAGCACTTAACCGTGCAACATACATCCAAAATGGATCTCCCCATATACCTGTCAAGGATAAGACCCCCTACGAGGCTTGGAGTGGCCTCAAACCGAAAGTGACGCGCTTTCACATTTTTGGTTCTTGTGCATGGGCCTGCATTCCCTCTGAAAAGAGGAAGGCACTTGATCCACAGAGCACTGAGTGCATCTTTGTTGGATACCCCAACAGTTTGAAGGGATATCAACTTATTGATCTTTCCTCGGACTGACTCATCATTGATCGTAGTGTCCAATTCGAGGAAAGTGTCTCACATGTACCTTAGCAGTCGCATGCAGACACCTTCACTCTTCCACATGTTCGATATGATGAGCATGCGCATGCTGACTCTTCTTCATACTCTTCTTCAGGTGAGAGTTCTGATTCAGAGGACTCAAATGATTCAGATTCAAAGTTAGCATAGTCTAATGTAGAGTCAGAGCATCCAAATGCAGTTGCAGAGCCAGAGGAGAGGCCCAAGTGGGCATAGGCTACTCTTTAGGATGCAGGGGATCTCATTGGTGATCCAGTCGATACTAGGAGGACTCGATATGATTTCGAGGAGCCTCCTATTGCACTCAATGCCACTGAACCATTGCCTTCCAGGAATATTTTCTTGGTTTAGTCTTCAGATCCACAATCTTATGGTGAGGCTGTTGGAAATCCCTGTTGGGAATCCACCATGCAGGAGGAGTACAACTCCCTCCTCGAGAACCAAACTTAGGATCTAGTTCCCCTTCCTTCTGGGAGGAAACTTATCAGATGCAGATGGGTCTATAGGACCAAGAGCACAGTGGATGGACAGATCAACAAATAGAAAGACAGGCTTGTCGCCAAAGGCTTTCAGCAGGTTCATGGTATTGACTATGATGAGACCTTCACTCTAGTAGCAAAGATGGATTCCATACAATTGGCACTTTCCATTGCGGCAACCAAGGGACGGGAAGTCCATCAGATGGACGTGAATAATTCATTTATTCATGGTGATCTCTCTAAGGAGATCTGCATGGAGCAACCCCAGGGATTTATGCAGGACTCATCTTTGGTCTGTCGATTGAAGAAGTCACTTTATGGCGTCAAGCAGGTTCCGAGAGAATGGTATGCCAAGATGGACTCCTACCTGTTGTCACAAAAATTTATACATTGTAAATCAGACCTGAATATATGCATGCTCAGGATGATTGATTCACTTCTACTTTTAGTTCTGTATGTCGATGATTTGTTGATCACCGGTTTCTCGACTTCAACAGTTGTTGCAGTCAAGAGGATTCTTCATGACAGGTTTTTGATGATGGACATGGGTCTGCTACACTTCTTCCTTGGACTTGATATTAGTCAGGATGCATCAGGAATCAAACTATCTCAAGCCAAGTATACATGAGATCTCCTTGAGATATTTCACATGACAGACTACAAGTATGCTCTGACTCCTTTCCTATCAGGAGTCAAACTTGAGGATGGTGGGGAGACTCCATTGGTTGACAACACACTATAGAGACAACTAGTGGGGATCTTTTTGTATCTTACACACTCCAGACTAGACCTCTCATATGCAGTTGGTGTAGTTTCCAGGTTCATGCAGGAGCCACATGAGCTACATTGGAAAGATGCAAAGCATATTCTTCGATATGTATAGGGAACCATCATCTTTGGGATTCATTATGCAACAGACTCTACATTAGATCTCATTGGTTTTACTAATTTTGAATGGGCTGACGATAGCATTGATCACAAGTCCACATCTGGTTACTCACTCAATCTTGGTTCCGGGCCTATTTATTGGTCGAGCAAGAAGCAAGTTGCCATTTCTCTATCTTCAGCCAAGGCAGAGTATAGAGGGGTAGTTAACATAATAATTTAGGCTATGTGGCTACAAAATTTTCTCACTGAGTTGGGCATTCAGTTTTATCAGCCGATCGTCATATGGTGTGACAACCAGAGCACTCTAAAGTTCTGTAGAGATCCATTTTAGAGGCAGCGGATGAAGAAAATCGAGATCCACATGCACTACATCTGGGACTTAGTGCACGAGGGGATCATCAACTTACATTTATGTCCTTCAGTAGAATAGACAACAAACATTTTCACCAAGACCTTCACTGAGCATAAATTTAATTCTCTGTGAGGTCATCTTGGAGTGAAGGACACAGTTTCCTAGCAACTGTAGTTCTTCTTTTTACATACATTGTACCTTGAGGGGGGGGTTTTCCCATGAGGTTTTCCCTCTTTCCTCACTTTATTTTCAGTGTATCTTTTGTACTTGGGTACCTAACATGGCCTCGTTGCTGGGACCCAATCTGTATTTTCACCATAGTGATGTTCAAGGGGGGTGTTGGAGTTACTTCACACACACCTAGGATTTATTTTTCCTAAGGCTTTTATTTGTTTATTAGTCTTAAATAGTCATTATCTAGTCTCCTATATTTTAGGAGAGAATATTCCACCTGGAGAATATTCTCTTTCAGTTCACACTTCAGTTTGACTAGTTGAGTTGAGTTTAGATGTTGCATTGGGATCATCACCATGCTAATTCGACCTTGCCTTGGTATCATCACCAAAGTGGTGCATTAGCCTTGATTCTTTGATTTAACTCCTCGATACTTTCTGTTCAGTCAATTAACTGAATACTAGTTGACTAGTTAACTCAACTAGGTGGCAGTTCACTCCCGTCACTACCTGAGAGACTAGAATAGGTGGCAGTTCACTCCCGTAACTGCTGGTGTGTGTCCAGATCACTCTAGACCACCACTATGGTGACTTGGTTCACCTCAAGTCAAACTCATTGAGTTATACAGAGTATATCATATGTAAATTATTCATTATTCACAATGGTTAATGAGAATTCTTTCCATTCTTTTCTCTCCTTCTTCTTCTTTTTCCAATTCTCTCTGCAAATGTGTGTATCATTGTTTAGCTAGATATATTCTGTGTAGGTCAACACATTTACAGTTTTTAGTGGAATAAAATGGGCAACTTTTGTAATCTTGTCCACGAGTACCATAATTGAATCATGTAGCTTGCCTATTTTGGGCAATCCCACAATAAAATCCATTTTCACCACTTCCCACTTCCATTCAGGAATGGGAAAAGGTTGCAACAATCCTGCTGGGTGCCTATGCTCAGTTTTAACTTTCTGGAACTCCATAAACCTAGCGATGTGTTCTACAATTTCTCTCTTCATACCTGGCTAAAATTATTGGCTCTTGACCACTGTTACAGTTTTCTGATATCCAGAGTGTCCTTCTTAAGGACAATTATGCATCTCACACAAAATTATACATTTCAAGTCCTGGACATTTGGTAAAAAAATTATGTTCTTGTGCAGTAGTATTCCATCTACTCCCAACTTATAATTATCCATCTTCTGTGGTGTCTTACCTTGCTGTAGAATTTCTACCAATTCCCTGTACTGCAGATCTGTATTTGCAACCTCCAGAATTTTTCTATTAACATCAGTCTAATACATTTTTATGGTTGTAGCATGAAGCTAAGGCACCCTCCTGCTGAGTGCATCAACCACTTTAATTTATTTCCCTTTGATATGTTTTATATCAAAGTTATATTCGCTTATAAATTCTAACCATCTGCTTTGTCTAGCATTTAGATTTGGCTGATCAAATAAATATTTCAAACCATTATGGTCTGTTCTTAGCTCAAACCTCTTTCCCATGAGGAAGTGTCTCCATTTCCTCAGGGCATGCACTATGGATGCCAACTCCAATTCATGAGTGGCATAGTTTCTTTCATGCTCCTTCAACTTCCTTGATTCATAACATATCACAAATCCATTTTGACTGAGGACTCCACCCAGTCCTTTATTACATGCATCTGTGCATACAATGAAATCTTCATTTGGGTCTGCGATCCTTAGTATTGGAGCACTTGTCAATAATTATTTCAAATGTTGGAAAATCCTTTCACAGTCTGTTTTCCACTAAAACTTCATACCTTTCCTTTGTAAGGAAGTGATTGGGTGTGCTATCTTCAAGAATCCTCCAATGAATCTCCTGTAGTAACCTGCAAGGCCCATGAAATATCTGACCTATGTCACATTCTTTGGTGCCAACCATTCTCTAATGGATTCTACCTTCTTAGGGTCCACTGCTATCCCATCTTCTGAGATGATATTCCCTAAATAATGAATTTGTTTCTGATAAAATGAGCACTTGCTCAATTTGGCATACAACTGATGTTCCCTTAATACTTGCAACACCATCCTCAAATGATGCTCATGCTCTTCCTCTAACTTCGAATATATAAGAATGTCATCTCTGAACCTATGGTCTCCTTTACAACCCCAGCATTGCATAGGTGGCTATCTTGGTCCTTGACTCCCTATGTCAATCACTCTGGTTTCCTTATGAGTTTGCTGCCATTATGGATTATTTCTAAAGAATTGTGGCTTAGCTTCCTTCTTTCTCAGATCCATCTTGAATTTATTATTGTCTTCCCAAGCCTTTTGGAAAGTTGGTCTTTCTTTTAGCTGGTCATAAAAGAATTTAGCTCTTCTTATGGTCTCTTCTAATGTCTTGGGATCATCATACTGTATTTTTTCACTGATGAACGTTGGAAATCCACTTAAGTACCATTGAATCTTGATTGTCTTATCCTTAATGAAAGAGACATATTTCAACATTTCCATAAAACTTCTCTCATATTCATCTATGGTCGTACTTCCAAGCTTGAGTTCAAAGAACGCTTTCATTTTCTTGTCATAGTATCTCTTGGTCAAGTACTTCTTCTCAAAATACTTCTTGAATTCTCTCCAAGTAACACTTTTCTCTACAATGTGTTGTACCTGCACAAGTTGATCCCACCACATGGAGTCATTTCCTTTGAGTTGATAGATAGTGATTCTACCTTCATCGTGAGAAGAATAATTATGCAATTGAAAATACTTCCTCATGCCTAGAAACCATGTTTCAACATCTTCATCCTTCTTGTGCTCATGATCAAAAGTAGGAGGTTTGATTTTGTTCATTTCTCCTCATAGCTCATCCACCCCAGATCTCTTATACCTTTTGACAGGGGATAGGCTTGAGTTGTTTCCTGCTCTCTTATGGGAATGACGGTGATGTTTACTAGCACTTTTTACTTCTCTATTCTCCTCTGAAGATTTGTGAATCTCTGATCTACTTGAGTCACTCTCCTTAGCCAATTTATTCTCTATCTTGTTCAAACCTTCCAATAGTTTCATGTTGAAGTCATCCTGCTACTCTTTGGCTTTCATAAGCATTTCCTTATCACCTTTATGGCTTTGGACATCCTTCTAAAAATTCTTAATAGTCTCATCCATATTCATATCTTCATTCCTTTCTTCTCCATGTCTATTGGAGTTAATTCCTTCCATGTCCAAGTGGATATCCATCCCTCTACTCTTCTCTGGATGACTGTAATTCTCCTGTGCCTCTTTCATTCCTACAGAATTTGCACTGGTCTGTCCTGACCGAGCTATTGTTAATTCTACAAAACGTGCATCCATCGAAACTTATCAGACTAACCAATCAACAATTCATGAGAATATGCACCATTTCGATTCAACATACACATCAACATTATCACTCCCAGTTTCCTAGTATTATCACCACGAAAATTCTAGAGAAGACCCAAGTCTTGAGAATGCTAACGCATAGTTCCTTCCGAGATACACTCGTGCAAGAAGGTGGCATTTTCAAAACCACTTTCGCTAAGACGCGGTATTGCATGTCTCAACATGTTAAATCCACCACTCGTGGAGTAGGTGACGGCTAGTTAGATCACCTTGCTTCATTCATTTGGTACTTCACAACCATGTGACGTCAGCTGAACGTCGCCATGTAACGAACTCAAAAGGTAATCATTCAAAATGGATTGGTCGAGCATGGAAACCCAACATTTCTTGTACGTGATCTGTCTGTGCTTCATAAATGGAGTTCTATAATTACCACTCCCCAAGTATGAAGATATTTGTGTATCCATACCCATAGTAATCTTCAAGCTGCTCGACTTCCTACTCTCTATAGAGACATATTTTGGTATCCTCAACCTGAGATACATGGACAAATCTAAGTCAAGTGAGATTGGTTATTCGAGAAACATGTTAGGCTTTCTTGTGACTAAGGAGGAAAGGGTCCTTGTGCATCTTATAGCAACTAAATTCCACACAGATTCAATTATAGATTCATGATTGGAAGTCAGGATGAATCCTATTATAAAGGATTTAGTCATTAATAGGCCAGCTGCTAAGAAGAAAAGGAGTAAGCATCATAAGAAGGAGGAATATACAGTTGAAGCGGCCGAAAGTGTCAGAGAAAATCAACCTATCTGGTTAGACTTCTCTTTAAAGGAGTAGATCGATAAGATGAAGTAAATCTTCAACTAAGATAAGCATGTCTCAACTAATTTTGAATAGCTAGTAGCGGAGGTGAAGAGTACCAAAGATGATAGGCATGTTCTTCAGCGACCCTTTTTACAACAGGCTAACTACTATCACCAACCTTTTGTAATTTTTTGATTAATATGATTATATAAAAACAGAAACGGATTTTAGACTGTTTTATTACAATTTCTATCTAGTGATGTTATGACTCTTTTTTTCTTTTATAATTAAGTTTTCTAGTAATCTTATATTTTATTTTCATCTGTCTAAATCAAAAGAAATTAAAATTCAGAATTCTTTTTAATTAATGCTTCAATGCGGTTATGTGTTTATTTTTCTTTTATTATTATGCAATTTAAACTCAGAATCCTCACCTTCTATGCGACTTTGTGCGCATTAAATTGACATGTTCATTTATATTATTGTGCATAGAAATATTACAAGTAAACACTTCTCTGCGCACCTAAATATACTATGCATTTCTTCTTCGTCGTACCGACTACTTATGTGCACTATTCTGGCATTGTGCGCCAATTTCAACTGTGCACAATTTGATACTGCGCACTGATATTCTACATGCATTTTCATCCTATGCATGCACCATGTCAAGTTTAACATGTTCCTTCGTGCTCAAATATCTGTGCATACTATTGAATACACTGTCGCAAAACAACTTATACTCGTACTTATGCACGTAACAACAAAAATCCTCTGCGTTAAGCAATACTTGTGCACCCCATGTGCACCTTACTATGTGTGTTCTTACCGCGCAAGGCTAGTTTCAACACGTGCATATACACATAATAATTTTCCGCGTGGTGCCACAATTTACTGTGCACACTGGCTCACCATGGTTTCCTGTGCGGTGCCAAACTTACTACGCACACCAGTATGCCAAAATTTTTCCAAGGACACTCTATGACTCTATTTCTGGTCACTTCAAAGTTACTTTTCTGTGAATATTCACTTCGATTTCAATTCTTCTGGCCCATCCAAGATCAGTGTTGAACTGAGGCTATGATACCATACTGTAAAAACCCCTCGACCAACCTGAGGCTAGGGTACTCCACTCCAGAGAAATCACTCATGCTCTAACACCAGTCACTAACATTCCCAACCATGAGGCTGGGACATGCTACTCTAGGGAGCATCTTTCATTCCCTTACTACGGAACACATAGTAGCATACCCAATAGTCAGCTAAGCAATGCCACCTAAATTTACTCTTTAGACTGCATGCAACTAAAACATATACATACAACATGCTAGCAGAAGCTTTACATCTAAACATAAACAAACCATTACTTTCTGTAACATACAACTTTTATATTAAAATAACAGTAATTACCGATATGCCTCATTTACATGAAATTACCCATAAGCACACAAGAAACATAGTCACATATATGATAAAATCGTAACATGGGTATGTAAATAACAAAACATCATATCCATTTATCATACAATTGGTACTTATCTTAGAAATACTGTCACCGACTTCTTACAGACTGTCCACGAACCTCCCAACTATAGACTACACTGTTTATCACTCTCAACAGTGAATCACCCCTGAGCTGGGACTGACCTCCACCTAGAGTAAGGGATTCCTATCTAGGCTAAGGCTCATGGACAACAGGAAAGACTCCATCTCAGGTGCTCACTCAACTAACAACCTACAACCTCTCATTCCCCACATGCCTATCCCACCCAAGGAATTGTACCCCTTCTCTTCTCAACAGTCCCTTGGCTATCCCACTTCCCTTCCAGGGCTTTAGAAATAGGCCAGACAGGAAGTCTCAGAGAATTGTAGCTACAGTATAGCACCAAAAAAAATCAATCCACAATTTTTCTCTCACCCAGAGAACTTCTCACGGGCCTGACAACCCACTTCTTCAATCTCGCTCCAAGATAACCAAGTGCACAAACCAAAAGGGACGGGAAAACAAGTTTTGAAAAGGTGGAATGGTTGTCTCAAAGATAACAAAATGTATGAGTGAAAATGGTCATGGATTCATAGACTGGATAACTGAGTGTGTTCTTGGAATCACTATGAACTCTCTATCCAAAAATGGTCCCTCGATGGTTTCCCCCTATTTTCCGCTCGTAAGGTCTCCCTCTCTGAATCCCCCCTCTGGGCTAAGTTTCCCCATGATATGAATGCATGTCCCCAACTTGACACTTTTCATATAGGAAGTTACTTTTTTTCACTTGTCCCCAACTTTAGAACTTAGGATAAAATAATTATCCATACTTTATGTTTTAGGAAATATTAATATAATATTCCTTGACTTTTGGCCCTCCCTTACCCTAACTGGTGAAGTTTAGCCCCCCATCGCTTTTATCATGGTCATTGTGCACACAGTCATGTATTTTATATTAATCATGAGTCAAGTACAAAGTAGGCGCATTGACCCTTGACATCTAGGCGCACTGGCCTAATTCCAAGACATAAGCATTATGGTTTATAATACTGGCTCACCAGCCTATAATGCATATTATATACACAAAGGTTCGTTGACCTTAATATCACACGCACTTTGTTACTGCGCACTATATCCTCTGTCTTTACGATTGCGCACACCTTAGTTACTGTGCACGGTATTCAGGATGTGCACATTACATCCCTTCACTGCACAATATATGCGTGCACCATGCCATGAAAGGTGTATTACAAAAATGATGTCTAAACAACTCACTAGCTTAAATACACTTGGATTATATTTACATTTGGGTTTGGCTGAGGGATATTACACATAGGCAGCCTAGAAATCAATAGTAACCTCTTATTTCTTTGGTTTTATCCTTTCTTTCATGTCCTTTGATTCTCATGTTTCTAGAAGATGAAGAGGCTTGTCACCCGAAATCAGTCCCATTGTTGAAATAGGAAGGAGAACCATTGTGTTATCTTCCCAACAAAGTTCTCTAAGGAGAAATTTATCTGATTCATCTAGCTCATCTTTCTTTCCCTCATCTATCATCCACAAGATGGCATCTAGTGGTGGCTCTGATGGGACTAGAAGTGCTCCATCTTCCCAATATTCATCATCATCAATGATTGGTTGCTTGTACAACCACCATATCCCTGCCCAATCTACTATGAACCCCACCAAAGTCATCAAAAAGTATGAACTTTTTCAGTTCTAAGAAGATGCCACAACTACAACATGGCATGTGTCCTCTCCTCTTAACCTAGTGCCTTCTACTCTTCCACTTCCAAATTTTAAGGAGAAACTACCCAATTTTTCGAGGAATAACATTGTTAGTACCAATGAACACCTAGTGGAATTTTCTAATGCTTATCATAACATAGGGGCCAATGACAATGAAACCTGCATGCGCTTGTTTGTCAATTCCTTGGAAGGGAAGGTTGTAGCCGATTTCTTTGACCTTCCTCCTAAGATCCTATCTACTTAGGAGGAGTTAATCTATTGGTTCTGATCCACTTACGGGCAATCCAAAATCATAACTAAGAAGTTAAGGGAATACAATAATGTTACCTACAAAGAGGGTGATACTATCAATTCTTTCAACTTGTGTTTCACCAAATTGTACAATCAAATCCATGAGTTAATCTGCCCCTAGAACCAAGACGCATTCATGCATTATTACAATGCATTTCCTTCTCCTTACCATCATAGGCTTGAGGAAAAGTCCATTGATAATCTCAGCTCCACCCTACATACTTGCTCCGAGTATGAAGAACAGCTTGAACAAACTGGTTTACCCCAGGGAGAATTAGTTAGGCAGACAGATATGTCCGCTCTCTCATAGCTAGTACAAGACATGAACAATTGTATGATAACATTTGAGATGAAGGTTGTTGTCTCCCCTCTCACCCCTGAAGCTTCATCCTCTTCTGCCCCTCCTTTTAGAAGTCCAGTTGAAAATAATTTTCATCCCAAAGCTATCATGCCTAGGATTTTGTGTAACTTTTTCAAGGAAAACCATGAAGAAACCATGTGTGAGGTAAAGAAGAGTGCTAGAGACAAGATCTTTGGCAAAATACTGGAAGATACTATCGTTGTCCTAGATTTTTCTGAACTATAAGACGTCATGGTCATCAATACCAGGAATAAAGCCTACGCCCCAAAAGGTAAATATGACCCTCCTCACAGTTCTTCTAGCCCGAGTTCATCCTCAACCTCTAATATGCTCCAGGTCCCCAAAGTTCTCAAGAATCAAAGAATCATTCCCTCTCCCCCCCTCTTCCAAATACAATATCCTGAATTAGTTGGCCAACATCAAAGAAGATGCATGCCTCCTAGACATGGTTGTCATCCCTGAACAACAAATGCATATGAAACAATTCATGAAAGGAAAGGATTATTTGTACCCAATATTTCTGAAGAGGTAAATGAAGAGGATTCTTCTGTAATTAAAGTAGGTGCACATAACTTTAGATACCCTGTAAAAAACCCCCCTTTTTATATTTATGTAAAGATAATGCATAGGATCGCCCATTGTTGCCTCATTGATGGTGGTTCAAGCTCAAATGTCATGTCAAATATTATTATGGAAGAGATAGGCATGTCTTGTACAAATGAAAATGCCAGAAGCATGCTCTCCTATAATAGTCTACAAAAAACAAACATAGGCAAGATTAAAGACGTAACCTTGGTTTTATGCGCTCACCCTGATATAAGGACAATCCTCAACATTCAAGTGATTGGTATTCCTGTGAGAAATTGTTAAATTATATTGGGGAGAGATTGGAAATCCATAACAGGTGGATACCTCTCACTCGATGGGACACATTTATCCGTTCCTCAGAATGGTAAGAATATCATAGTCCTTAGAGAGGCAATAATTTCACCCTACATAGAGAGTGTTCTGCAATCTAGCATAACCTATATCGAGAAGAACTAGGAGTGTATTCCATCTTCATTGAGGAAGATAACATTCCTTTGGAAAAAATTGATTTAGATGATGATATATGGCATATGCACTTTGATGGTTCATTCTCTATTGAAGGTAATGGGGATGGCATTATCTTGCTTTCTCCTGCAGGGAAAATTCATAATTTATCATACAGGTTGGAGTTTTCTTGTTCAAACAATGTCGTTGAATTCAAAGCCTTGTTGTCAGGCATTGAGAATGCCCTTAATCTTGGTTATGGTCACCTTTCAATTTTCAGAAATTATGAGGTTGTTGTGAACCTGGTACGTAAGACCTTCTCTCCTAGCGAAAAGCAAATGGAACAATATTCCCAAATTGTTTGGACTCTTGTCTCTAACCTTCTATCTTTTAACATCACTCATGTTAAGAAGGATTTGAATTCAATAGTTGATAGGTTAGTTGTCTTTGCATCCTCACCTACTCAACAAATATTGCCTTGCTGGCCTGATTGTGATTTTCAATCTCTAGATCATTCATATATTCTTGACTATGTAGGATATTGTAAGGCCCTCCCTGGTGATGAGAGCATTTTTGCTATCACCCAAGATGAACCTATTAAGCTCGAGGAAATTATATCCACAGAAAATAACAAGATTCCTGATGGCTTGACTCCTCCCGAAAGTTCATCTTCTTTGAGTGTTGGAGGCAATAAAGAGAAGGAAGAGGAGTTACAGCTGGAGGTGGTTGAAGCCATCTCCATGAAAATTAGGACACCTAGATCTTCATCGAATGTTAAAACAAATGTCTAGGGTTCTAATAAAAAAGAGATGTGTTCTGCTGAATTACTTAGTGGATTTCAAAAGGTTTTTCCTTGGTTTAACATGGGTCTTTGTGGTTTTGATCCAAGTCTTGTTAGAATACTATGAAACCAACTAGGAAAAAACAAAGACTTGTTAACTTTGCACTGAAAGAAACCTTTCAAAAGGAGATGAGAGATTTCTCAAGGGATGAATTGTTTTATTTAGTCCTCCCTGGATGGGTTTCCAATTCAGAACCTACTTCAAATACCACTGATAATATTAGAACCTGCGTTAGTCTTCAAACTTTCAGACAAGCAATTATGGGAAACCTGCTACCTCCTCTCAGTATGAAAATGTTTCTGCAACAGGTTGTTGAGTCAAAGTGGGAGCCCTTACTTGACAGTTTGTTGGTTACAGTAAAATCAAAATAAAAAGGGAAAATTTCCACAAAACCACTCTTATTAGTTTCGAGAAAATGTTTTACAACTACCTTCCTTTTGGCTTATTTTATGCAAGTACCTCCTTTAAAAGGCCTATACACACATTTTTTAATGAATTGGTCATTCTCCATGCTTACCTTGATGACTTAATCATATGCGTAGAGGGGCTGATAATCACACTATAATTTCAAGTGTTGGGTCATTTCCAGATTACTTTTGTCTTGAGCACTAACTCAGAAAATTTAAAATAATTACAGAGGCAATGGTTTTCCTACAACACTGACAATCCTCGCTTGAAATATTACAAGGGACCAGCGTGAAGGTTTTTTTTTTTTGATTGAATTCTTTTGTATACTAGTAGCTTAGCTTTGCTTTTGATTTGTGTGCTTCTTTATTTGATTTACAACACTTTGATTTCTTCTTTCTTAGTTGAGTTTTTATTTTCTTGCTGCATTGTATTTCTGTCTTTTACTGTTGCTGTTTTAATTTCCACATTATTACTTCTATTGCAATTTTTGTCTTTATCATCTCTTAAGCGCTTGGTCAAGATAGAATGTTGGATCAAATATGAGACAGTGACACTCCTATGAAGCATTGCTAGTCAATAAAAATCAATCTTACATAGATGATATGATTTCTCCTCGAAAGGGCCCTTGAAATTGTTACATTTTTCACTGCTATCTTATTAAGAATTGGTTTCCATGCTTCTTCTTGCCTTTTTTCCATCCATTGAAATCTTAAGAGAAAGTATATAATTTTTCCTCCTTAAGGGATAAATGATTATGCATACAATGGTAAAACCCCTCATACTTAACACTTTCCATGAATTATTCCCAAATTCCCGGTCATCTCTCCATTAAATCCGCTCACTTCCCCCCTGTTGCATAATCATTCGAGTGATGTCTTATTGAGATTATTGTTCTTGGTCTGTGAAACCATGATCTTTGAGTTCTAAATCTGTTACAAAAAAAAATTCCTGTGGAGTTGCCAGTTTGTTGATGATTGAAAACGTCAACATAATTTTTCTGCAAAGTATTGCTAAAGCCTATTATTATATAAGACTAAATAAGACTAGTAGGTGGGACCCCCTTGAACTTGAAGATCAAATCTATTCATTTTCGATGTTTTGATGATGTGCTACAAAGGTTTACATGGTTGATGAGATATTATTTTCATTGGTACGGGTCAAGCTTTGAGATGTTGTTCTTTCATGTTACTACAACTTGCTATTCATTTATGGTATTTATTCTTCTCCCAGCTGCACAACAAACATGTTAGTGAATTTATATGAAAGGAAATTAAAGGAAAAATACTATACCACATGCATGAAAGTACTTGTTGATTGTTTTTGAACCCTATCTAACAAGAAAATGGGTATGGAATTGTGTGAATTACATTTTTTATATGCGCATGGTTGAAACATTGGTGGCACACTCGGTAAGTGTTATTGTAAATGGTCATGCAGTGGGAAATGGAATTATCTAGTCTATTTACATATGATACCTTTGATAGTTTGAGTGTCGAGGACACAATTGACAAGTTAATTGTGTTATTGGTTATGCAATGGATGAATTATATGGCATTCAAATTATGTTATGGTGTAAGTCATGTTATGGGGTTTTAATATGGTGATAGTCTTGATACATGTTGATTAATGGTGTTAATGGAGAATTGTTGGCATGTACTATTTGAGTTAATGAGGTATGGGTGGAGGTGATGTGCATTTACTGCACATCACCTTTACCCTTTCCATTGGCCACCACATTAATCGAACTATTGTTTGATCTTACTACTATGTTCATGCTCCAAAATTTAGCAGGGTGAAACCGCTCAGCCACCTCTCGTCTTAAGGATTTCGATTAACATGTATGTGTTTTTTTTTATCTAGTCTTGACTTCACCCTAGTTATGAAATTATTTTTGGCTCAGATGTATGGGTTTGTGTTTTTCTTGAGTGTTGCAACTGTGTGAAATTTTGGAAATGGATGGTTCTTCCTGCAACTTTTTGAGTTTGTAAAAGTTATCAGTCTTCTTGATGATAGCTCTTTGTTACTACTGGCTTAGTTGGAGTTCTTTTAGTTGTTGGGTTTCTTGTTCGACTGTCCCCATGCATGTGCATAACGTGTCCAGTCTATGATTTTTTTGGGGTTTAACGGTTGAAAGAACTCTTCATCACTTCTTTTTGTTTATTTGAGAATTGGTTGATTTTCTCACCGAAAGCCACGAAATGGCTCTCTTATTCTTGCTCAGCCTCGTCATCACCTGAGTACTGGGGTTGCTTTAAGAACCACAAGGGTTTCACCCTGTACACATTTATATTTGCTATCAATCGGTTGGGGCCTCGCTCCTCTATGATAACCCTCCTATCTTAGACTTGACATATATCCACGAATAAATCGTGGTTCCTTCTATGCATGCACTGCTGGTATCATGGTTTTTCACCATTAAAAGAAGTTGTCTCTAGTTGTCCTTTGTTAGTCACAGTGTGAACCATTAAATCTACAAGTCTGAGGGTGAAATGGAGCACCAACCTGGCCTATAAGGTTTACCACTTGTGTGTTTGATGGTCTCATATCAACGACCATTTTGAGTATAGATCTGTCCAGTTGGTCAAGTAATAGTCATGATAGTTTGGCACTCAGTTACTGTTTCTGTGATAATAAGGATAAACCCTTCATTTCCAATTTCACTTTCACAAAACGCAGTCACTCTTCTCTTATTAATACTCAGTATTGGAAGAGCCTCTACCCTGATTCAATTGGATGCGTGGGTACGCATAGCTACTACAGTTTGTTTGGTTGATTGATTTTCTCCCACAGTGGAGAATTGTTGATTAATATGCAGTCACTAGTAATTGCACTTATGGAGTTTTGAATGATGGTTGGCATTGGTTACAAATGTTGGGTGTTGTTCACACATGTCGCATTATGTGAATGATGTTTTTCAAAGTAAATTATTGGGAGAGGTAACTATGGTCTTCTTTGGGGACAAATGATTATTGGACTGGATATATCTACTACATCTTTTTGTTTGTTGGTTGAATGAGCATGAGTATGCACATCATAGTCAATCACGAGTGAATAAATCAATAGCTCGGCATGATATACTGAGTTATATCATGATTGTATATTTGTTGTGTGATTATTGGAAATGTTACACTGTGGGAGTTTGTTAGTTGCGCACTGTGTATAGTATGGATGAATTTTTTTCATACTCGGTGATACCCATTGAGTTTTAAGCACATTATTTATTGCAATCTGCCACTGTTGATGAAAATCATGTTGGGTGCCTCATATTTTAAGTCACATTGGATTGTTTGTTTACAAGGGAAGAACTACATTTCCTGGGAAAATCACTCCTACATAGCTTGTGTCTAATTGATGGTTGTTGGTTGTATAATAAGTTGTCATTTTCAAGCGTATAAATTTGATATTTTACTAGATATATATATGAGAATGAATTTCATTTCATTTTATATGGGATTTGCTACAACAATAGTGAATTCRTTGTTATTTTGAAAACATGACTATGGAGTATAGTCGAGGATTGAAGAAATGCCTCGACAATGCTTGATTTTGATAGTAACAGATTGGAAATGGGGACTGTTTGTAAATTGTTATAAAATGCAGATTGTGGGAACAATGCCTCTTAGAAATTGTATGGAAAAATTACTATTTTACAATAGCACTGTGTTGGCATTGGAAGTCACCTCTGGATTGCAGCAGAGATAAGCCCAAGGCCCATAAATTTGTATGTCACAGTAAATAAATTTAAGGATGGTATAATGGGCACAGTCTCAAGATTATATCACTTTAACTCAGAAAACTGGGTTGGCATGCATAGACAAGTGAGGTCTTGATGTAACTTCAGTCAGTGATTGTTACATAGTGGTGAGTAGAGGGAAGAACTTAAAGAAGATGAAGTGGTCTATTGTAGATGTCTGGTCTTTCAGTAGCCAAAGGAGAAGAAAAATCGAAAGACAAGATCTTCTTGGCTTAGAGCTACAAGGAACTAAATGAAATTATCATGAACTGAAATAAATCATACATCATGATTCAATAATAATCTCCCACCTAGATCATCCTTGCCCATGTCATTCAATGTTGGAAGAAAAGAAACACAAGGAGCTGATTAAAACCGACAGTGGTGTTACTATGATCAAACATATATCACACAAACACAACTATCCTCGATGGGATCTTCCATGCTCGAGTGTTCTAATATAGTCGTTACAAAGAGATGAAAGGGAAACTGACTTTCATTAGACAAGAAATCTCAAATGTATAACATAACTAGAGAAACAAAGGCTTTTACTAAAACTTTACAATTAGGAGATTCGCTCCACCATAGACACTAACAAAATGGAAAAAATGCCTACATATACTTAGAACTAGCTCCCTTGCTGAAGGTGCGATCATGTCATGAGTTCAAGGCTTTGCGTTTGTGAGTTTCTCGGTCAGGATGCACATACAAACATTAGCCAGAATTCCCATGCAGTCTTCTATCAGATGTGATCTTTGTCAGCCCAGACTGATGTCCTATCTCTGTGATTTGTCTCTTTCTGGAATTCTATTTAAGGAAGGAGACGATGTCTCACCCACCTCCCTTATTTACATTAACTTCTTCAATGGGATATGAGTGGGAAGAGTCAATGCCTGCACTGGATGACATGGAATTTTTCCCTTGGCTACTTGCTGCTTTGTTGAACTGCTACAAGGGGAACTAGATGGTGGACATGGACGAGGATCTGGCGGGGTCAATAGCTCCATCGACATGGAGGTGAGGTGAAATATGCCCATGTGGACAGTCATGGAAGATGGAAGGTGACCGGGAAAATACAGGTGGTGAAAAACATTGGTGTTGCACTGGGACAGGTTGGCGATGAGGTGGCTCAAGGTGACGAAGTGGGGGTAGAGAAAAAGGCTATGGCAGTGGACAGGATGGGGACCATCCGCCTAGAAGGAGGTGAGCGGTAGAACACTTGGTAGGAGATGGTAGGTGGGAGTGATAAGGGACATGGTCTGAGGGTGAGTGGATGACATGTGTACCATCATGAGACGAGGAGGGAGAGTGGGTGATATGATGGGCAGAGGTGAGAGACAGAGTGGAAGACAGATGTTAGCGGGGCGCGGTAGCGATAAAGGATGGTAGTAAGCAGTCTACTAAGGGGGGGTAGGAAA
>ML780214.1:1443164-1460393 GCA_009831015.1 Picea engelmannii | reverse complement strand
ATATATATATATATATATATATATATATATATATATATATATATATATATATATATATATATATATATATGTTGCAGGATTGCTGGGAGGGGGAGGTGTTGAAAAAGAGACCACGATGGCTGAAGAAAGGTGGTGGAAGGCACCTAGAATGGTGGAATTAACTTCCACTGAACCAACACCGTATTTGGTCTTCACTGGCCCAGAGAACCAAGAGCGGCTCGTTGTCCCGAAATAAATTACTCGCAGGTTGGTATGTAGATGGCTCCTCATAAGTAATGAGGGATGGGGGTGAACCACCCATCCATAGAGTCCTTAGACCTGACCACCATGAGGGAGATCATGCCACATGCAACCTCACCGGAAGGAAAAAGGTAGGAAGAGTGTGCGATCAAGGGTAGATGCGAGGGAGGAGAAATTAAAGAGAAGAAATTTGAAGATATGCAGAGTGAGTGATAGCGGAGAAGAAGGAGAGTAACCTTTGTTCTCGGTCACTGGTGAACAAAGACTCAGTCTCGTAGCATCGTGGTCTCAGCTCGGGGGTGGCTAGTGGTAAATCCTTTCAAAATCGCTGAGCCTATGGTTGGGTGGAAACGAGCACCTCTCTCAGCAGTTGCATCACCTCTGGTGTTTTTCTAATAAGTGTTTTACATATTGCATCTTGAAATGTATATTCTGACATTTATGCTCATAAGCTGTGAAATTGTGAATAGTTTCAGTATAAGACTATCTATGTGGTGTTTTGATCAGAAATAGTAGTTGCATGCTTGTAACAGAAAATCCATGTATGGCTTATGTTCATGGATAAATTTATTTATACATATATTGAACCAAGTTAGACTTCAAGTCTATTCTCGAGAAATATATGCCCGTATTCGTCTCCAGGAATACCCAGAATGGACCTCTCCACAGAAATACCCTCTCTAGAACTTACCAAGAATCTGAAATAAGATTTGAGGTGGCAAGTCTTAGTAATCCTGCATGAGGAAGAAGGGTCCTCTTAAAATCCTGATATTTTGGCATTTCGACACTCGGGATATCCAAACGCAAGTCCTCTTGTACTCATAATTACCGAAACCCCGATTCATGAAATCCTGAAATGGAAGCGTATGGATAAGTATCGATTGATGGATGAGATCATGTCACAAGATCTGAGGTTAGTCATGACCATTAGATTGAAGAAAGAAACAAGGGCATTATTGTCTCAACCCCTTTCCTTTTATATTCGTGAATAATGAAGAAATCGAGACCGTAAATCCCCAGGGTCTGTGGAAGTATCTGGACTATTCATCGATAGGGACACGTGGCTGCCGGTAAGCGTTTCAACATTTCGGTACTTGAAATACCAAAGGGCATATTCCCCTTATGATCGCAAGTCCTGAAATCCCGACTTGCGAAATCCCAAAATGCTAGCGTGTGGGAAGGTTAAGTGTTTACGGAGTTTCGACACCCAGGGTGTCTAGATGCGAGTCCTCTCGTACTTGCGAGTTCCTAAATCCCAACCCATGAAATCTTGAAGCGATAATTCATGGATGAATTAGGAACCTTCGGTAGTTCAATACCCAAGATACACTTCCTCTCACTACATGCACGAATGGGATCCTTTCAGAGGACCTAAGGTCTGTTACGACCGTTAAATTTGATGAAGGAACGCTGATGTTAATGCCTCGACTCCTTTATCATCTTTGCAAGTAACGAAGATTTTGGGACCGTCAATCTCAAGACCCGTAAGAGTATAAGGACTATCCAGCTGTAGTGTACATGTGGTGACCAGTAAGTGTTTCGACGTTTCAGCTCCTAGGAAACCTAAGAGCGAGACCTCTTGTCATCGCACATCATGAAATCCTGAAGTATGAAACCCCGAAAAGGTATAGCGTGGGTAAGCCTTGGTGTTTCAGTGTTTCGGCAATCGGGAAATACAAGGGTTAGTCTTCGTATACATGTTAGTCTTGAAATCCTGACATATGAAAACGCAAAATGGAACATGGGGAGGAACCTCGATATTTCTGCAATTCGGTACCCAGAATACCGAAGGGCGTATTTCCCTTGTGATAGCAAGTCCCAAAATCCTGACTTGCGAAATCCCAAAAAACTCGGTCTGCGAATTCCTGAAATGGATTGAGCGACACATATATAAAAATTTTTACATATGTTAAGGTTTCATAGTTTCCGATCTCGGGAAACCTAAGTGAGAGACCTCCTGTCTGTGTAGATCCCGAAATCCCGATGGCAGAAACCTCGAAACAGGGAAGTATGTTTAGAGTTAGTGTTTCGTGTTTCGGTACCCAGGACATCTAGAGGCAAATATTCGATGGATATGGGACATCTAGAATACTTATCGACATCCCGAAGTTTCAATGGATGAAACCCCAAAATGAACAAGGGGATACCTGCATCGCGATTTCCACGTATCATGAAAGTTGATAAGTATTCTCCAATAAGTCCTGTGGCCACAACCGTCGATCAGATGAGTGTGGATAAGGAATGGCAGGGTCTATAATGGGTCCTGTAGGGGCTCGGAGGATTCTATTCCTTGGAGAAAAGGAGAAAAGAGCTGAAAAACTTTAAATTCCATAGTGGGTGTGTTACAAATTGGTATCAGAGCATGGTTACAATACTTGGCCTGCTTGGGCTCAGGTACGAGACGTGTAAGAAGATATTGTTATCTGCGTTTTCTTTTTAGGGAGAAGGATTGCATAATGAAACTGTAAATATGGGAATTTCTATAACCCCTCTGATTAAAATGGAAACTACTCTTATAGGAGTAGGGATGCACTGATAAGATCTGAGTGCCAATGACAGGGGTGGAATAAATCATGCTATGAAGATGCACGAGCCAGGCAAGGGACATGAACTTTGTTGTCCTATTTTAGTGTTACAATGGCTACCTACTAAAGCAAGTAGAGTCTCTTGCAATTGACATGGCTAGTTATATAAGGATTAAGACCCAAATGAAGAACTCCTTCATGATTGGGAAATCTAGTAGGGACTGGTAGGATCCTTAGAAAGTTATGATCACTGTATTATTAAGAGACTAAACCCTGAGCATATAATTTCTCATGATTGAGAGGACTGGTAAAAATATGAAGTGTCATATTTACCTAACCTATGACGGTTAGAATCGATAGTGAGGATAACCTGTTTGAGGAGTCCTTTGGGACTATTGCTATTTCCCCCCAAAAAAAAAAAAAGTGACCCTTGTTGGTCATTTCCATAAGGAGAGGGTAACACCGTATGAGTCATGACTATAAGACTAGTCTGGTAAGAAACCTAAAAGCTCAGAAGAGATAGAAGGATGCTTCAGAAAATAATTTTGAAGATTGGATGGGATCGAGAGTCAACATCCATTCAGAAAGAACCAAAATGATTCGAGTCGTTCGATCTCGGGGAAGTAGTGCACTGGTTAGTTGCAAGGAGGTACCGTAATTTCACAAAATCAAAAGGGCTTGGAAGAAGCATTACAAAATTCACAAAAGGATCATAGTCGTTGATCAAGGAGCGAAATTGGACTGTTGATCGTCCAGAGAGAATTTCGCAATTCCGGGGATCGAAGGAGTTGAGGTTCTTCACAATAGAAGTCCCGAAGTCGTGAAACGCGAAATCGCGACATAATCATAGCCATTGGTTGGAAAGTCAGGACTTGATATGGACCGTTGATTCCAGAGAGATTTGAATAGTGGGATCCAGATTGTCAGGCCCACATGGATCAAAAGTTTGGGAAATGGTGCAGAGCTGTCCATGGATTCGCTGAAATACGGGATCTTGACACGTGTCTAAGAATTGACCCCAGGTTCAAAGCAAAGGGTCATGCGGATGAAAGAGCCGAGAAAACCTTAGTTTTCAGTCTTTCAGGTTTTCAGATTTTGGGAATCTAGGAAACAGAGATTTCTTGCAACAGGAATTCTGAAATCGCGAAACGCGAAGTGCCTTTTAATTTGGATCATGGTCACCATCGGTGGTCATGTGAGGATAGGGTGTAAGCTAGTAGGATGAATAGTGCATGAGTTTAATGCACTAAGGAGCTTCATATTAAGAAGCCTAATACTCATACCAGTAAGGTATGAATGATATAGAACGTGCAAGTAATGCACATGTATGATGTAAGAGTATAAGTATACTAGAGGCCCAATATGATGGCCCTGATGAGTGAAACATGAGGCAAGAATTACACTTGCCAAAATTGAATGAATACCATGGATGCATGGTTGACTCCATTCTAAAGAGTCACGAAGGTTCTTTCTTGAATGGTAGCTTAAGGGGAATGCACTCCATTTCCCCAGGCAGAGACAATACAATTAAATGAAAGAGTAAACGAGTGAGGATGCTCTGATGTCATGAACATAGGCAAATGTTTATGCCTTTGAAGATCATATGAGAAGGACTATGAACAATCCTGAGATGACTGATCTTAAAAATGGAAATGTATGTAGGCTATGAAATATACCTACAATAGCTACATGCAAGATTAGGATTATGAAAGTGGTTAAGTACATCATAGATGTAAGTTAAAAAAGATGCATATTTATATTCCTTAAGGGGAATATTTGGTAGACCGCTAAAAGGCTAACTCAAGGTTGAGGCCATCACAAGTGGTGATGGATATGCAACAAGGAAGTTGCATGATGAAGGAGTTCTTGGTGGAGGAACTGAATAAGGTCTCTGTTAGAAGAACATAGTCACAACCCTGATAATTGTTGAAGGTTGGACAATGGGCTACAAGGCCTGTCCATATATAAGAATCCTGAATTACATTTTGGAAAAATCATGAAATTAATAGATGACTAACAACTGAATATTGACCATTCTGATAACCGAATGAAAGTGTGTAGGATGCACATGTTCATGATTCATTATGAGCAACGAGTTGCTACTAAATCCTGTTTAAGTATCCTAAGAGTTAGGATGAGCCTAACCCAAGGCTTCTCAGAAAAAGAGCAGTTGTGGAAACTAGTATGGTTGGTAAGAGGCCAGTAAACCCCTGAGTATGATTGAATGAATAAATGGGTACATTTAACTGATACAACTTGGTTGAAGCTATGATTAAGAAAAGACAGTGAAACCTTAGAGATAGCTTGTCTAGGCTGAAAATCCCCAGGCGATGTAGAAAGAATTTGAATAAGGGGAGAGCCCTCAATTCTTTCCTTTTTGTGCATTATGTTTCTATGGGATGAGAAAGTTAGTACATCGGTGAACGAAAATGCTTTGAAACCATAGTGATGATGGTTGTGATACTGTGAAAACGATTGAGAACTGTTGTGTTACACTCATGAAAACATTGAGGATGATGTGATGAAGTACATACAGATATGCTAGACATACCTGAAAATATTTTACTAATTTAAATGCTATGATACCTGCATTTTATTGTCTTAGTGTTATGCATGAACCTGGAAAGGCAGTTGTATTCCTTGGGATACCTAAGTAAGGTATGATTCAGGAAGGAGAACCTGAATAATGGAGATATGAACCTCTGGTAGTAAAGACCGATTGTAACCTTCAGAAGAATTCATGAACTGATATGTCATGAACACATGGACCAATCAAAGAACGATTGGAAACAAAAGTGCTCATAGATAGCATGTTGCATGGAATTACTTCCAGGAAATGCATATTAGCATAAAGGGCAGATAATGGATTTCCCATTGAGGAAGGAGGACCTTCCAACATTCTACTCACGTGGTATAGGTGTTAGAGAAAAACCAAATTTGGGTGGCCATAAGGGTTGGCACCCTGGTTATTAATGAAGGCATAACACATGGGTGCATTCATGCGGAAATTTTAAGTTTCATGTGTACTAATTTGGGGTCGTGATTGGCCTATAGCAGGAAGCATGGTCCTGTTGTAAAAATGAATGAAAACGAATAAACCATATGAGGAAAGCGTTGGTTAAATTCCAACACCCCATGGCTAAGAAACGGTCATAAAGTGTGACAAACTTGGAAATCAATGCAGGAATGCATTGAGTATGAATGTGGCCATGGATAGTGGCACATTTGTTAAAACCCTTTGAAATGTTGAATTACGTTTGAAAATATATATATATATGTACATGGAAAATCTAACAATTTGTTTGGCTAATTGAGGAATGAATTGCAAGAAGCAGAGGGTCATGGATATGGCAGTAAGGTAAGCCCATAGGAAAGACTGACTGCCTGCTGAGCCAAACTGCAAGGAAGAAGGAGTCTTGGATATGGCAATGCTGTAAGCCCATAAGGAAGACCGATTTCCTACTAAGATAAAATGTTATGGGAAGGAAAGTCCCATAATTATGAGTCTGGTTCTTGAGTGGGACAAATATGAAAACAAATCATGAGACTTGATAAATCTGTGGGTGACAGGTTTGCAATAAAATTATGAAAGTCAGAATTTATGATGATGTCTCACAAAATCTTGTGTACCTGTGATACAGGTGAGAAGTAAAGATTTGTCTTGAAAGGAATAGATGAAGGCTATCAAAGCTGAAGGTGATGAACATGTCTACTGATGAGCCATGAAAACCCCATGATAAGCCATGATTGCCTGCAAATTATTGTGTTGAGGTAACACAAGTTGGAGGGAAGCCTCGACAGAGAAATTTTGAGGGACGCCTCAACTGTAAGACTCAATAGGATATCTAAGATTCATGTGTGAGAAAACCTCGGTAGGGCAAGATGGATCACTCGAGGGAATGTATAATAGTGAAGGGGATGCTTGAGCCTGGGCCTGGAGGGTGAGTGACCGCAAGGAAGAGGAGACCTTAATAATTTTTGAAAACTATTGGGATCATGCACACAGTGGGTAGTTTCCCGTGCGAGAAAACCTTGGAAGGGAAGATGAAACCATGATAGATCTTGTGAGCTATTGAATTGGAATCATGCATCCAATGGGTACATCAAGGAAGACGATGAGCATGGATAACAAAAATACCATGTGGATACAGATCCATAAACTGCACAGATAAGTATTGTGCTAAGATTATGAAATTTTCATTTTGAATTATGAGCAACAATTAGATGTTTTTGCACAAAGTTATGATTAATGTGCTTGTTGTCCAAGAATTATGGAAGGCAGGTGACGAAGACTGAGACCTTGAAAAAGGACCTAACCGAGGATGAAGGTCAAGACTTTTGAAGTGGCTGAATGAGAAAGGCATGACAGGTGTTTCGAGAAAGAACACCGAGGATGTTGTTCCTTTAAGGGGGAGGGAATTGTAACACCCTGTTTCCCTCAAATTTGTAATTAATCCTGGTATAGGAATTATCATGCTAAGGCATGATGAAAATGTAAATAATGATATATATATATATATATATGTTGCAGGACTATTGGAAGGGGAGGTGCTGAAAAAGAGACCATGATGGATGAAGAAAGGTGGTGGAAGGCACCTGGAATGGTGGCGTTAACTTCCACCAAACCAACACCATATTTGGTCTTCACTGGCCCAGAGAATCAAGAGCGGCTTGCTGTCCCGAAATAAATTACTCCTAGGTTGGTAGGTAGATGGATCCTCATAATTAATGAGGGATGGGGGTGAACCGCCCATCCGTAGAGTCCTCAGACCTGACCACCGCAAGGGAGATCATGCCACACGCAACCTCACTGGAAGGAAAAAGGTAGGAAGAGTGTGCGATCAAAGGTAGACGCGAGGGAGGAAAAATGAAAGAGAAGAACTCTGAAGATATGCAAAGTGAGTGATAATGGAGAAGAAGGAGAACAAACTTCATTCTCGTTCACTGGCGAATAGAGATTCAATCTCGCAGCATCGTGGTCTCAGCTCAGGGGTGGCTAGTGGTAAATCCTTTTGGAATCACTGAGCCTACGGTTGGGTGGAAACGAGCATCCCTCTCAGCAGTTGCCTCACCTCTAGTTTTTTTCTGATAAGTGCTTTACATCTTGCATCTTGAAATTTATATTCTAACATTTATGCTCATAAGCTGTGAAATTGTGAATGGTTTCAGTATAAGACTGTCTATGTGGTGTTTTGATCAGAAATAGTAGTTGCATGCTTGTAACAGAAAATCCATGTATGGCTTATGTTCATGGATAAATTTATTTATACGTATATTGAACCAAGTTAGACTTCAAGTCTATTCTCGGGAAATCTATGCCCGTATTCGTCTCCAAGAATACCCAGAATGACCTCTCCATAGAAATACCCTCTTTGGAACTTACCAAGAATCTGAAAGAGGATTTGAGGGTGCAATTCTTAGTAATCCTACATGAGGAAGAAGGATCCTCTTAAAATCCAAATATTTCGGCATTTTGGCACCCGGGATATCCAAACGCGAGTCCTCTTGTACTCGCAATTCCTGAAACCTCGATTCGCGAAATCCCTAAATGGAAGCATATGGATATGTATTGATTGATGGATGAGATCCTGTCAGAAGATCTGAGGTCAGTCATGACTGTTAGATTGAAGAAAGAAATGAGGGTGTTATTGTCACAACCCCTTTCCTTTTATATTCGTGAATAACGAGGAAATGGGGACTGTAAATCCCCAGGGTCTGTGGAAGTATCTGGACCATTCATCGATAGGGACATGTGGCTGTCACTAAGCAGTTCAACATTTCGATACTCAGAATACTGAAGGGCATATTCCCCTTGTGATTGCAAGTCCTAAATGCGAGTCCTCTCATACTCGCGAGTTCTGAAATCCTGACCTATGAAATCCTAAAGTGATAATTCATGGATGAATTAGGACCCTTCGATGGTTCGATACGCAAGATACCCTTCCTCTCGCTACATGCACGAATGGGATCCTTTTGGAGGACCTAAGGTCTATTACAACCATTAAATTTGATGAAGGAACGTAGATGTTAATGCCTCGACTCCTTTATCATCTTTGCAAGTAACGAAGATTTTGGGACCATCAATATCAAGACCGTAAGAGTATAAGGACCATCCAGCTGTAGAGTACATGTGGCGACCAGTAAGTGTTTCGGCATTTCGGCTCCCAGGAAACCTAAGAGTGAGACCTCTTGTCATCGTACATCGTGAAGTCCCGAAGTATGAAACCCTGAAAAGGTCTAGCATGGGTAAGCCTTGGTGTTTCAGTGTTTCAGCAACCGAGAAACCCAAGGGTCAGTCTTTGTATACATGCCAGTCCCGAAATCCCGACATATGAAAACTCGAAATGGAACATGGGGAGGAACCTCGATATTTCGGCAATTCGGTACCTAGAATACCGAAGGGCGTATTTCCCTTGTGATCACAAGTCCTGAAATCCCGACTTGCAAAATCTCGAAAAACTTAGTTTGCGAATTCCCGAAATGGACTGAGCGACACATATATAAACAATTTTACATATGTTAAGGTTTTGGAGTTTCAGATCCTAGGAAACCTAAGTGTGAGACCTCTTGTCTGTGCAGATCCCAAAATCTTGATGGAAGAAACCCCGAAATAGGGAAGTATGTTTAGAGTTAGTGTTTTGGTGTTTCGGCACCCGGGACATCTAGAGGCAAATGTCTTGTCCTCACATATCGTGAAATCCCGATAGGCAAAGTCTCAAAATGGAGTAGCACACACAGCTTTGGTGTTTCGGATTTTCAGTGGTCGGGACTACCAAAGGTCATTTTTCCTCGTGTTCTCTAGCCGTGAAGTTCTGATGGATGAAACCCCAAAATGAACAAGGGGATACCTGCATCGCAATTTCCCCGTATCGTGAAAGTCGATAAGTATTCTTCGATAAGGCTTGTGGCCACAACCGTAGATCAGATGAGTGTGGATAAGGAATGGTAGTGTCTGTAATGGGTCCTGTAGGGGCTCGGGGGATTCTATTCCTTGGAGAAAAGGAGAAAAGAGCCAAAAAAATTTAAATTCCATAGTGGGTGTGTTACAACGTATGTGTCCAGATTATAGAGAGCTCAACAAGATCACTATTAAGGATAAGTTTCCCATTCCCATCATTGATGAATTATTAGATGAACTACATGGATCAATCTATTTCACAAAATTAGATTTTTGTTCAGGGTATCATTAGATCAGAATGAAGGAAGAAGATATCCCAAAAACAACATTTCGAACTCATGAAGGCCATTATGAATTTTTGTTCATGCCTTTTGGCCTTACAAATGCACCTTCCACATTCCAAGGTGTTATAACTCTAAATTGCGCCACACATGCTTACCTGGCATCATGCCAACTCATATCCCTTCTTTACCAAAACTCTGTTGAACAACTCTTTGAAAATCCTCTTATGTCAAGGTCCATGTGCCCTAACCCATTACTGCACGCGTGTGCATGCTGGATGACTCACAACAGCCCGCGTGTACCTAACAAAGCACGAAAAAAGGAAAGTTGCCGACGGAACAAAAAGCTATGGGTCAGTTAACTGAAACTCTTGGCCATGCATGGCCGAGGGTTCATCCAAAACCCTAGCTCCTTCTTGCCTATAAAAGAAGGGGTAGGGGTACCATTTGGAAGAGGAAAAAATATAGCGAAGAAACTCTGCCCATTTACGTAATCCATTGTCCCAACCCTTTAGCCTTTACTCATGCCAAAGGAGATTTAACGCAAAGCAGTTGGAGGACAGAAGAAGAGGAGCCCAGGATCAGGTTCAAGGAGCGGTGGTCGGTCTCATCTTTTTTGTAAGTTGATTCACTTTCAGTAATAAAAATAATACTTTTCCTGTCCCAATGCATGAATTGTCTATGGTTTGGTTAATTTATGCTTGATTTCTAACCCTTGAGTATAGAAGTAGCATGCATGCATAGTTGTTATTTGTCTTGAGTGCAGGTCATCTGTGGAAGGAGCAGCACAAGCAAGTAATCAAAGAGCAATGAAGGATCTACATCGAACGCCAGTAATAAGGTTAATGGTCCTTTTCCATGCATTTACTGTGAAAAAGGGGTTTAAATATTGGGTTGTAGGTAAAAAATTAGTTTCTATTCGGTCAAAATCTGCATGCAAGTCTGACCCTAGTTTGCTAGTCCGTAGGGTGTATTTCCCAACAACAGAATTGGCAACCGTACTGGGGAGAATACTCTTTAGGGTTTCTGGATTTATTTAAGTTTTTGGGTAGTTTAAAGATTAGGTTTTCTATTTTTCTTTGCCTGTCTTTTTCTGTAAGGTCCGAGCTAGTAGGGAGCCTGGTTTTCCATACTAGTTTTCCCTGACTTTTGCTTAACGGTAGTTATTGGGACACACAAAGGTACACATGGCCTGCAGAAGGCCTGCACACATGTACCCACACCCTATCTTCTTACAGCCCACGTGTGAACGCTAGATGTAGAGATAGCAATAGCATGTAGGAGTTCAGAGAACCTTAAGAGGTAGTCCTCCTCTTCCCTGTCAGAATTACACATTCTCAAGGGGTTTTCTGAAATCCTGTCTGAGTCTTGCTGGTTCACAGTCCTATCTCAAATTGCTTTTTCCGCCTTATTAGTCCTTAAATTATTTGACTTTTCTGTTAGAAAGAGCATCCAAGCCTTCAAGGGACCCTGGTTATCAATACCAGAGGCCTCTTCATGGTCTGGACTACCTGTTTTCATTTAGTTTCCTTAGAATTTAGATATACATGTGGCTTGTACAAGGTCAGCCCACGTGTACACGCTTTCTGTCTCTGTTCAGCACATGTTTGCACGGATGTTGTTTTAGTGACACTCGCGTGCTTGGACAGGCTACTTTTTGTTCAGGGTGGGGCAGTCATCCCCTCCCTTGGTGAGAAGTATTCCTCTCAAGTGTTTGAGTCTAGGTTTGAACAGTCAGTAGGTTAGGTCATATTACCCTTAGCCTACTTTTTCTCAGTTAATAGTTGACAGAAAATATATATATATATTTTTTATGGTTTTTAGACAAGCGTGAGAGTCTCTATTTTTGTTTTTTATTGCCATTGTGTGATTCTTTACTTTGATTCTTTGCGATCTGCGCTTTAAGCCAGAATTGTTTTTTCTTGGTTTTGTGCTTGTCGGTATTTTCCCTTTGTTGCCTTACTAGCACTTAAAGAAAAAAAAAATCTCTTTTCATTTTCTTCTTTGGTTGAATAGTGTGTTTCTGCATCATTAGCTAGGGAGAAGTCTTTTATTTTGTAATTTTTTGCAGTGAACTTAGAGCATAAGTAGCTCATAGTCGAGCGAAATCCCTTTGAGTTTGCTGTCTAAAATATTAAGAAAATTAAAAAAACAAAAAGAAATCTTTCTTGTGAAAAGTTGTTGAAATTTTGCTTTTAGTAAAAGTCTTTTGTTTCCAGCTTTTTTCATTCATTTTTTCTTTCGTCTTTACACATCATCAGTTTCACCCTGATACCCCTTGACATAAGAAAAATCCATAAAAGCAACGCTAATATTAAAATCTACTAGACCTTTATGTTTGTAGGGTTCACAAACTAGTTCAGGACTAGGGCCATGAATTAGGTTGGAGAGGAAACTCTTCAAGGCCATTCAAAACCAAACATTAGAGTCTGAGATAGGGAGTGTCTAAGTCCAGTTTCATGGAATTTATCCAGGAGCCCCCTCTAGCACAGGGGATAAACATGAGGTCACGTACGAAAAGGTAGCGGAGATAACCCCTCCAAAGCCGGACCAATCGTAGTGGAGAACACATATCGAGGGCTTGTTTTGGGATTCCGTCATTTGCATTTGCCACAGGGATTTGTGGGTCTTGAATCCATTCGAGGTCCTCAGTTGTCTTCCATACCATTTTCTCTCGATACCCTTGACAGGTTTCAGGCTTGATACCCTGCTCATTGTGGTCTACCCGACTCTCGACTGTACCTGCCTGGTGACTGTTCGCGTGCTGGCAACCTAGTTGCCAATATTTTTAGGGACATACACAGGTGACTACAGGGGTATACTAAGGTACCTAGGACAGAAATTGGGCTATTCTTTGTAGAGTATACCCAGAGGGTGCTTCCGTGTTCGATTTGCACTTGCACTGGTAAGTTGCTCTAGTGTTGGTTGTTGTAACTGTTCTTCCAAATAGTTTAGTGATTGCTTGACTTATCTCTTAGGGGCTTCTTTTTAGTGTGTGTTACTTTTGAACATTTAGAATACCTTAGCATGTCTTAGATCTTCTCACACAGTGGAGGATCCTGAGCTTCACTGGTCATGAAGGCTTCTTGGCCTGTCGCCAGTTACACTGGAGCTACCCCCGCCACCATTAAGGCGAAAGCTAGACCAACAAGGGTCTTATGAAGTGACCGGGTTACAAACCTTTGTTCCCGAACAACTCTCAGAGGAATCAAACACCAATATTGTCTCAGTTGAAACCCCAACCACTGATATCTTGGCACCGTTTATTGTACCAATCCAATTTTATGAATGCCAGACAGTGCCTCAAACAGTTATAGAAACAAACGTTGTTACTTCTTCTGGGAATTCTTCAATTCCCACCACAGTTGCTACCACAGGAGAGTCATCTCCTAACTTACCATCGTCATTCCGAGCCACCATGGTCTCAGCTGCCACTATGTCGCACAGTAGAATGAACCTATCTATGGCGGTGGCCACAACCCCCTTCACACCTAGTGCGACAAGCCCTCCGTTCTCATATGGTATGCCTAGTTCGGGTACAAGTCTTGCACTAACCTACTCCACTTTACAGACTTTGGGTCTGGGGGCAGAGAGCTCTAAAACTCCTTTGCAAGGTCAACTTGGGGGCACTCCTGTCTCTTTTAACACTTTTCCTTATGTAGGAGGTCACATCCCTCCTTCGTCCCCTTCACTTGGTGGTTCGCATCAGCAGTCTGTCAGGCAGCCTACACACACTAGTTTATTTGGAGCAGGGAGTCAAGGAACACCTGCGCATAGTATGTCGGTAGGTTCGACACCATTTTCTTGGAATGGGACATTTGGTAACAACACTTTCTCATCAACCACTTTCCCATCTGGGGGAAACCCCATTTTTGGACAATCTACTCCTGCGCAGGGTACTATTCCTGCGCAGGGGGCACATATAGAAGAACCTTGGAACTCAGGACAAGGATCCATTACCTCCTCTGGAATGTCGTTCTAGGGTAATTCTTTCCACAGTCAATGGAACCCTAGACAGACTACTATACCTCTCCCATCAAGACCGGCATGGGGTAATCCTTTCCAAAGTCCTTCAAACATGATGCATGCCCAACACTCTATGTCCTTTATGGGAAATCAGCCGATGATGTCTCCACAGATGCAAAATCCTTACGCTAGTCAGGGCCATGGTTTCTACCAGAATCTGGGCTAGCAGCCAAACATTTCCTGGCAACCTGGTGCCAGCCAAAATTTTCTTGGCAACCTGGTGCCAGCCAAACTCTAGGACCCTTTTTCCCAGGTTATCAGTAGCAACCCAAACTACCATTCCTGACAAATTTACACTTGCCAGATTTGACAAGGTTGTTAAATGATCCTATTTGTCATGATCCACATTGGCCTCCTATGCCAACGAAGTTGCCTTCAGACATTCCGAAGTTCGAGGACAAGCCCAATGAAGATCCAGGTGAACATGTGACTACCTTCCATCTTTGGTGTTCATCTAATTCATTGAAAGATGACTCCATATATTTGTGATTATTTCAACGTACTCTCATCGGGAGTGTCGTGAAATGGTACATCAAGCTCGATCGCTCACAATACTCTTCTTTTGGCGAACTGGGGATGGCCTTCCTTAACCATTTCCAGTTACCTGTGAGATATGACGTTGGCACAAAGCTTCTCGCTAATTTCAAACAGACAACAGCGGACCATATCTCTGATCATATCCGAGAATGGAAACGTTGGAAGAGTCTAATCAAAGTACCAGTCCCACCAACATTCCTGCTTGAGTGGTTCCTTAAGTCTTTGCTCCCACAGTTATCCAAAGACGTCGCGACTTCCAGAGTTTTCTTCGAAGAAGATGCCATCATGAGGGCTCAATAGTTTGAGATCATCTATTCTCAGTCTGGTTTATTATACAACATCTTGCCAGATGCACCACATTTGATACTAGATAAAACTAGACAGAGAGTTGGACCACATGCTGATGGTATTGTTGGTTCAACACAAACCAAGCCCGCTGAGAAATTGACAAAATAGTTGCAACATTTATCCATACAACACACAATGGCTAGCCAAACTACTGCTTTGGATACTCCCCCTACCCAAATGTCGAAAGTACACTCTGTGTAGTCAACTAACCCAAAGGCCACCCAGTAGCCTGAAGGGAAGAAAAAACAACGAAAGAAGGGTAAGGGGGATAAAAAACCCACTGATAATGCTGGCAGGGACAACATGAAAAAATGAAAGGCGAGGTATCTGTGCAACTTATGCGCAGAAGACCACTCGACCCACCTTTGTCCTCGACTTGCAGAGGCCCAAAAGTTTGTCACATGACAACAGCAGGCGGTGTTGACTAATCCCTTCCAACATGGGCAAAAATTAACTCAAGCGTCTACAAGCACAGAAGGGGACAGCCAAGAAACCTTCCCTCCTCCAAACAATCCCTCATCCGCAAACGTATATATGGTTAGGGGTGATGCTTTCATAATGAATAGAGCACATGACTATAGTAAACCAAGCTCTTCTGAGAAGGGTAAAGAAGCTGACCTCCCATCTCTTCCTCTACAGATTGAGAAGACGTTGGGAGAGACAATGACACGCATTCCCAAGGGTGCATTTAAAAAATCTTCTCACAACCCAAATGCAAGGGCTGCCCAGAATTACTCTATGGTGGAGGATTTATCACAAACCCCCTGTGCGATGTCTACTTTGGAGGTCCTCCAAAGCTGCCCTGCTAAGAGGAAAGCCTTGTTAATCGCTTTGGGCTCTACTGAGACTTGTAATACGGGTACCATCATGTTAGATACAACCGACTTAAAACCTCGTTTTCCTTACCACGTCGCATTTCAGATACTAGTGGCTCATCCCACGAAAACCTTTACACGAAATATCTTTTGCACGGTGGTCGACGAGGGTGCCTCGACATGCGTTATGTCATTAGCATGTTGGAAGGCCATTGGCCAACCCACCTTGTCTCCATCACCTACTCTCCTCGCTACTTTCGATGGTTGTTCTTTCTGACCACATGGCATCGTTCCTTCTTTCCCTGTGCAGTTAGGAGGGAAAACCATGTGTGTCGAAGTAGAGGTAGTCGATGCTCCCCTCGACTTTAACCTCTTGTTAGGATGGAGTTGGACTTATGCTATGCAAGCTGTGGTTGCTACCATTTTTCGAGTCTTGTTGTTTCCACATGAGGGTCGGATAGTGACCATCGATCAACTGTCCTTCTCCAGACCTGACCTAGCTTTGGGGACATCCACAGTCCCAATGATAGATAATCCTCAACCAGGTGTTGTTAACGTAGGAGTTGGTTTGTGCCCATCCTTGATGGGTACCTTCTATTACCCACCTCCTCACGATGATGTCAAATTTATATCTAATCACCATAAGGTTGATATTTTTCAAGTTTCGTCGTTTCTCATGACTTACTTTGAGGATCCTTGGATTATTCCTTCCCCATCAGCCATGATGGATGAGACAGGGCACTCAGGCATGTCCATGCCCTTGTTGGCTACTGAAGTAGTGTACTCTTTAGTCTAGCAAGCTTCAGCTAACCCTGATCCGTCTCCCACACAAGAGTTAGATCCACTTGTAGAGCCTATTTAGGCTCAGGGTTCTCTCGCTAACGTTGATTCGTTAGACTTAGTCTTGCCTTCTGACGAAGCAGTAATCGAAGAAATGACTAGTCCGGACAAACCTTGGGAAGATCTTCATCACAAATTGTACTTTCTCCTAGAGTTAAGCTTAATCGAAGCAGGAGAATTCACCGTTATCATAACGGGAGCTCAGCCATGTCCTATTAATCTCTTAGCTACACAGGAAATTTATCCTAAGGGTAATATGGCGACTATCGCTGAAACTATACCCATCAACATCTCCCGAAACCCTGGCTCCGTGTATAATGTCTTCGTCGGAGCGGATTGCTCCCCCGAAGAGATTCAAATTTACACAGATCTTTTCAAAGAATTCCGCGATGTTTTTTCCTGGTCTTATGAGGAAATGCCAGGTATCGATCTAAAAATACTTGAACGTGAAATCACAACGTATCTTGATGCTAATCCTGTTCGACAAAAACTTCGTCCAGTCAATCCTAAGAAAGAAGAAGCCATCAAGATTGAGGTTGAGAAATTGCTAAAGGCAGGTTTTATTTATCCTATCCTTTTGACTCAATGGGTGTCAAACCCTGTGCCGGTCAATAAAAAACAAGGCATGATTCATGTATGTACCGATTTCCATGATTTGAACAAGGCATGTCCCAAAGATAATTTTCCAACACCATTCATTGACCAGATCATTGATGAAT
>ML780214.1:1408129-1422202 GCA_009831015.1 Picea engelmannii | reverse complement strand
CCCCCCCCCCCCCCCACCCTTGTTAAAGGCATAACGTCGGGGAGGTTCGATATGGCTCTTGTGTCATAGATCTGGGTGTGTGGATCTCATCCCCCCAGATCTACACGCCACTTAGCGAGACGCGCCTACGCACACAAAACTTAGGCTAAGTGGGTTTTAGCCCAATTATTGCCATTTTTTCTCCAAAGGGGTCCATTTATTAGGAAAACACCCCCTTACAAATAAATGTGATAACACACTGTGTTAAAGTTTTGATTAATGAACAATAAACTAGTTAAATGTACAAGAATTTTTATTTAGTCAAATGATTATCAATTGGATGGTACAGTAGCCTTAATACAAAATATTTTATGGATCGATTAATTAATTTTGTGAACAATAATTTTTTTCTTCTCCTTCCATGATCTCACTTTCTGCTAATTACAAACCCTTCACATATCCCATATCCTTCTTTCACCCCCTATTTTGAAGTTGATTACATCCAAGGGAATTTTTGTGTTGATATAGATGAAAGTGGTAGTGTTTTGGGTGGATTGTAGTGATGTTTTATTGGCTTGTTTTATAATTGATTGTTGTTGTCATTGAGAAGTGACCATTTCTTCTCCCCTTTCATTATATCATTTTTTTTCACTAATTACAAACTGCTCATGTATCATTGAACCTTTTTTCACCCCCTTGCTCGTTGATTAACATTAAAACAATATGTATGGATTGAATTGCATGAGTTTAATACATTCTGAGCCAAATCTATTTCGTATTTTTAAGAGTTTTCATGCATGGTTATTTAAAATACTATTTTCTATTCGATTACACATGCAGGATGAGTTTTTTCATTTAGGGAAGCTATGGACGAGGAAACAGAGGTAGAGGTAAGTAGAACTGAGGCCCAAGAAGGCATAGGTTCTCCATACATTTTGATGTTGATTCAGAAGATCTTGGCCAATTCTTTCATGTTGGATTCTTTAACTGGATTGGATAGGGAATAGTCCAACCTAGGTCTAAAAGACCTCCTTTCCAAGCCCCGCAAGCCCCCAGTATCCTTAAACCTCCTCATGTCTTCTTACAAACTAAGGTCCCTGAAAATGATGGATGGCATGAGATTGTCCACCCAACAGTCTCCCAACATCGTGACTGGCCCAAATTGACCTTGCTTGCTCCTCCACCTTTAAACCCCATTTTCCAATATGCCCTTAACCACTCACCAGTGCAATCCTCCCATGCTATAAATATATTGAAGATTGAAGCCCACCATGCATTTGATAAAGGAAAAACCATTGCTGCCCCTTCTTCACCCTTCGTTGACTCTGACAAATCTGTGTCTTCATGGATGCATTTGAGGGATGATTGTTCCCACATGATCAGTGAGGTAAAGAATAAAGGCTCTTCCCATCCTAAGGAAAATTTAGGAAAATCAAGAGGTGACAACAACAACCAAGGAAGGGTTGCATCACAGATTGGGAAATATGGCTTTTAAATTTTATGTTATCTATTGATTTATGACAGTTGATTTCATGGATTTTGGATAGCATGTTTTATTTTGGATATATGAGTATTATTTTGAAATATTTTCAAATTTTCATGAGCCAAAAAGTAAATATGTTGAGGGGAGGCACAAGGAGGTGTGTTTTCTTAACTAATGGTTATGTTATGATTGTTATGAACTAAAAGGAGTCACAAGGGGTCCCACCTACTAGTTATTATTTATTTATGACCCTATTATGTTTATTACTTTTTCCCCTTAACTAAAGTTAGTTGAGTCTTTAGTTAGCTTAACTAATGAGTTGGTTCAACTACTTCAACAAATTCTAATTTGTTAAAATCAAAAGGAATGGGGGGAACAAAGGGAGGAGATAGAAGCAGAAGCATGATAAGGTTTTATCTTTGAGTTTATGTTGAGATAGTTCATTTTTCATTCATTCATATATTCATCACAGCCTAATTCTCTTTTGTGATAGGAGGGTCTTATTGTAGACAACAATATTTAGGATTGAATCAAATCATTCAAACACTTGTTTTTCAGAGGTGTTCATCTATCTTTGATAGTCTGTGTAGACTTGTTTGCTTATGAATTAATTTTCATGAATGATAAAGGCTATTGTGCAGAGTCGAGTGGGTAGCAATCTGTGGCAAGCTAATCTAGCTCTTAGAGTTCAGTTTTGGTTTTCTGTCAGAGGTCCTTTTGTATGTTTCATCGGGGATGTCTAAGTTTGACTTTGGTCCAAGATTTTTGTATGAGATTTTGTAAAGAAAATGATTCTTTAGTGAATTGGAATGAAATAAAGGATTTTTTTATGTCTCAATTGTCTTGATTATCATCTTGGTGTATTTACTTATGTTCTTACATCTATTTCAACAACTGTTATGTTCATTAAATTACATAAAAAATGAATTTCCTGCAAGTTTCTTGTTGATAAAAGACTAGCCTAAGCACTCGTAATTTATACTTGTGATTTAGGACATTATTTTTGTTGGCTATAAACTTAGGGTGATATTTTTGTCTACTTTGATTTAGCCAAGTAAAGTCTGAAAATGCTTGAGTAAGATAAATTCATATATTTTCCTCAACACATGGTAAATTTGAAGCCTTATGGATTGGTCCTTTCAAGATTTCTGAGGAATTTTCAAATAACACTTATAAATTGAAGAACTTGGAGGATTCTGATGTTTTTGGTGGCCCTATCAATGGGAACTTTCTGAAAAGATATTTTTCTTAAGCAATGATTTTCTTTTCATTCCTTGTAAATATCACTTTTTCTTTCTATTTTTGTCTGAATAAGTGACCCCATAGCCCTAGAGTATGACACTAAAAAAGTGTGTTCTTGGTAGCTCACAGGGAGCATGCCATCTCCTGTGAAGCCAATGTTATCACATGAAGTTGTCATGGGTATTTTTCATTTTTCTAGGCCGACCAAGTCATTTGTTTGCACAAGGAAAAACCATTAGCGCCATATCCATGCACATTTTTAATGGATCCTAGAATTAGCAGATGGATAAAATTTAGTGGTGGAGATAAATTTAGCAGGTGCGTCCAGATCGTAGATCGCAACCAGTTCAATGGCCATGCTTCATTTCATGGCCGCAACATGCTCAGGAATTAAAATCCTTGAGCTGATGAAATCTAAGAAATGATGTTTTGGGAGAGCTACGTGGCAGAAGGTGGTGAGTTTCAGGCCCAAAAGAAATGTGGGTCCAAACCGCTTTCAACAGCCCTGAAATCATGTTCTCATTTAGTGCTAAATCCAATAGCAGCACGTGACCTCCCCCTAGTCATCAATCCATATCCTGATCTCGAGGTGAAATCATTTAATGAACAAGGAATGGTAGTTGAAACCTCGACTCACTCTATAAATAGAAGGCATGGAGGGTCTAGCCGTGGAGACAAAGCTATCAGCCCGAGGTACTATGATGGGATTTTTTTACTACAGTCCCATGCTGATATAATCTTGCCTTTGACAGAAAGATACATGCACAGTCTGAAAAAATGATGCGTAGATGGAAAATCCTTGGACATGATGGTCAACTCATGCTCCTAGTAGTTTTCCATTTTTTTTGGGTATAAATACATCAGTTGAAGAATATGTTAGGGTAGATGGTTGAGAAGAGATCCCTATATTTTAATAGTTTGATAACAAATATTTTTTCTTTTTATGTATGATACCTGAGACTTTCTCATTAATAGAAGTTAGTTTCTTTCACCATCTTGTTTCCTATTATGTTGAAACACTCGTGCATGGATGATCCAGACAAGATGTTGTAGTTGTATTCTAATGGAATTTTGATTATAATGTTTCTATGATATATTTCCTCTTATGCTGAAACACTCCTGCATGGATGATCCAGATGAGGTGTTGCGGTTTTATTGTAATGGAGGTTTGATTATAATGTTGTTGCGATATGTTTTAGTATCTTAAATTTATGTTCAAGAGTGCTCTTGTGCCTGACTTATTCTACACCAAGCTGCTTGAAGGCCAGATTCTTATGGAAGACTTTTCCACTCTCCTCACTAAGTCTTCTTCCTTCTCACCTTTAATCTTAAACCACTATCTGAATTTAATGAGAACCTCATTTGCTTATGCATTGCTAGCCCAGTTTTTTGTGTTAAAACATTCTTATGTTGAGCTTTATCCATTTGACCTCCACTCATAAACCAACCTCCACAAAATTGTTTATGGGTACTGGGCTTATCCTCCCATAATATGAGGGTGACTCTCAGTGCTAACAATAGTGGTTATATGGAGTATAATATAACTATGAAACCTTTGGATAGTGTGGACAACTGCCAAAGCCAGCTTCTCAAAATGAGTATAGTTGAGCTCTGGTCTGACTAAGCCTCGTCTAAGGTAGTAGATAACGTGTTCTTGGAGAACGTCATCCTCCTAAGCCAATACCATACCGATGGTAGAATCTTTTGCAACTAAATATAACAAGAAATCCTTGCCATAATCTGGAGGGATGAGTAGAGGGGTAGACATCAGGGAAATGTTCAACGCTTCAAAAGAGAATTGAGCCACTTCATCCCAAAATAATGGGACCCCTTTCTTTGAAAGATGCATGAACCCTTTAGTTATTTTGGCATAGTTGGTAATAAATCACCATAAAAAGTTAGCTTTTCCTTGGAGACTCTGAAGTTGTGGAATTGTGCATGGGTGAGGTAACTAAACTATTTCCTCAACCTTGAGAGGATCGACCATGATCCCTTTGTTGGACATGATAAATCCCAATAAGCGTCCTAGTGTAACAAATAAACTACACGTGTTGAGATTCAAACAAATCCAGTAGTAGAGACACCTCTCAAATATAAGTCGAAGGTGAGCAGGATGATCATACCTCTTGCAAGAACATTACGTGAGATCATCAAAATATGCCTCGACTATATGTTTGAAATCGTGAAAGGAAAAAAACATGTCCCACTGAAATGTAGCTCCAACATTTTTAAGGCCAAAAGGCATATTATTATATGAAAAGGTACCCCAAGGACATATAAAAGAAGTCTTATGTTGATCCTTGGGTCTAATCTGAATTTTATTGTACCCTAAGAAACTCTCCACAAAGGAAAATACTTCACATCATGCACACTTATCGATAATCTGATCAATGAATTGGGTAGAAGAGTTATATTCTTGGCATTCCTTGTTTATATTGTGAAAATCCATGCATACTCGAATTGTACCTTGTTTTTTGTTGACAGGAGAAGGATTGGACACCCATGCCATTAATTGAACAAGGTAGATGAAACCATCCTTGATCAATTTCTCCACCTCAACTTTGATAGTTGCTTCCTCTCAAGGGTTAACTAGGATAAGCTTCTACTGAACTAGATTAGCATCCGACTAATTTCATATTTCATTTTCAATGATACGAAGGTCAATTCCCGGGATTTCCACATAAGACTAGGAAACAATGTCGTCAAATTCCTTAAATAACTTAGTATACTCTTTAATATCCTCCGGGGAACATTCAACTCTGATGAATATGTTTTTGATGATGCCAGGGTTCTTAGAGATATCAATTGGAATCATCTCAGCTATACTCGCCATGTTTCCCTCAAAATATATTCCATGTGTCACCAAAGGATTAACAGGTCGAGAGACATCTCCATTCATGGTCGCTGTTGAAACAACTTTATTTTTTCTTCTCTAAATCCAAATCTTTGTTTTTCTCTGGTTACAAAGCCACCCTTAGTTCTAAAAAGGAGTCATAAGTTCTTTCGGGAATTTCCAGTTCTGGGGTTTGGCTATTCACGAAGTATGTTTTTTAATAGCAAGTCCAAAGTCCCAGTACCGAAGTCTCGAAAAAGTGATTGTTTAAAAGGAATTGAACCAATTTTAAAGTAATACTTAAAAACATTAACGACTTTCTAATCCTTTCACGTGTTCTTTTTCGGCAATCTCAACTTAAACAACATTTCAAAGCCATGACGCGCTTTTCACGAAATACCTTTTTAATCATGATTAATTAATTTTTAAACATACTTAACAAATCATTAATCAATCACGATTCGGGAAATCAAAGAGTCAACCTTGAGTCTCCTTAAAAACTCGATTTCTGAAGTCGTGAAATCCTTAAAAGATAATGCTATGTTTATTAAGAAGTAAGAAGGTTTAATGATAATAAATCCCATCACAATTTCACAATTTGAGATTTCTTGCATTAAAGAGTCGTCGGAGTCTCGATACTCTAATCCATGAAATTAAAAACTAACCCCTAATCACGATTAATTAAAGGGTTAAAACAAGTGGTTAGTGCCTAAATAAATCCCATTGCGGTTTCACGATTCAGGATTTACTTGTGTCATACCTCTTGGGGACATGATGCTTGAAACTCCGAAACACAAAATCCCGAAATAATTAAGCGCCTAAACATAATTAACTTAACTTTAAAACAAGATTAATGATATTAAATAATTTTTCTCTTTTCACTATTTGGGGATTTTCGATGACATTCCTTTCAAAATCCCAGTTTTGAATTGCCGATATGTGGCAGTATCTATAATGGATTAATGGAGATATTTTTAACATGAAGTGCATATCTCCAGGCGTATCATCCCCATTAAAGCATTTAATTTTTATCGCATGTATCTGTACGCTAAATTTAAGACAAATTAAAGGTTAATAAAGGTTTGTTATTTCAAATTTCATTCTTACTTTCAGACCAGGAGTGAGTTACATTCAGAAGAGCTTACGCATTCCTTCTTTGCAACAAGATTTCATTTTAACACAAACATCATGGCACCTAGAAAGGCAGGTGAAATCTCAAATCCGTATGGAGATGTTATATCCGACACTACGCCACATGTTGTGGATTCAGTCAAATCCTGGAGGTAGATTTTTGAAGTCTTAGACTATGAGATTAGGAATTTCCCCGACGATTTCGAGAACAAAAAGACTGAAAATAAACTCAGAGACATAGCAGAGTCTGAGCTTCATAAAATAGCCACACAGTTGAGACTCATGACATACAATGACATGATAAGCTAGGCTTTAGAGAAAACTAACATTCAAACAAGGAGAATTCTAAACAGCCAAGAGGTCGTCGTCAGCTCGTCCAAACCTGAGCACATCTAAGTAATGTATAAATTGTCCCCTACTTCTAAATACATTTATAATGCCGAATTCGTAGAGGAATTTCAAAGAAACGAGTGTACATAATTTGATCAAACATATCTAGGTATAATCAAAGAATGGTGGGGAATTCCATTGATATTTAGAGCTGATACCCATGGCATTTATGCCACAACTCCATTAAATGAATAAATGGTTTATATAGTTCTGATGCTATGTATACTTTTCGGGAGGAAAATCCCTACCCATTTCCTTGCAGAAAGGGTGCCACTTCTACACGAAGTAGCAGAGGGTTATAGTTTCAAATAGGGTAAATTTTTATCAGATAATCTAACTAAGGAGATTGCAGAGTACCAAACTGCAAAATCGAAAGGTTGACCTGCATATTTTTACATGTCTGCATATATTAATGGATGCTATCTATTACATGACTCCATTCCCCTTGATGAATTGGAGCTAGAACCCAGCCTGTGTGGAGCCCATTCATGTTTATTACTCTAAACTGTGGGAGGTGAATGTTAAAGATTTATTTTATGAAATCTGTCACTACGTAGTGACACCTTTGCACCAAATTTTGTATGGTTATGCACCCCCTCGTATTTCAGAGCCAATCACGGGAAACCTCAGAGCAATCTCAAATTGGTTTATTGAAGAGGGTTTCTCCTATGTCAGGGTTTTCAAGTGCTTGATTCCTCCTCACGCACTTTCAAAGTTCCTTCCTGACAGACTGGTGTACAAGGAGGTGGCCTACCAAATAATAATAGGTGGCATCGACATAGAATTGAAAGCAACTCATAAGAATTTATGGCCAATTTTTCCTATACAGATTGGGAAGTGTTCACTGGTTAACTTTGGTCATTCCAAGGTAGAAGCTACAGCACTAGAAGACATCAAGTTGGTAGATCTTGAACTCAAAAAAAATGACCCTTATCAAATTGTAGGAAATCATCTTTCTCATTGCAATATGAAAATTTATGAACATGAAGATTCTCCCTATGACGACATGTTCAAGGGAGCCAGAACCTATGAGGAAATATTAGACATAGTTCAGACATTATCACCTGACCTACAGACCAAATTTCTAACTTTCCAGAAGCATAGACAAAGTGGTTTACCGAAGATACTACATGGAGAATCAATAACCCCTCCTCCAACTCAAGAAAGTATTCCCCTAGGTTTCGGATCAGAGTCTCATGATAAAGGGACTGTAGAAGAAAATCCAAAGAAGACTGAAGCGTCTTCACAAAAATCAAAAGCTTCACAAACAGAGCACCCAAAGTCGGAAACAAAATTTAGTCTCGTGACACCTTCAAAGTCGAGTCAACTATTCCTGTTGATATCTCTAAAACAACAAGAGAAAATCAATCTTCAGAATTGGTCAGCCCTATTACATCATTAACGCCTTTACAACCAACTTTTGGGACCCCCCATATGGAATTCATATATGTAATTGACCTTACTCCTATCTCTAGAGAAGAGATACCTTCCTCCGACTACATGTTCAATAGGAAGAGGAAGGCTTTAGTAAAATAGGAAATGCATCTGAGAGAAGGCACAATGGTGAAAAAAAATAGAGTGCTTGTAGATGGGCAGGACCTAGAAGAGGAGGATTTCACCACAGAAGTAGTAGGCTCTATGGGAGCTTTGGAAACAACCAATTTATTCTCAGCTGACTCTTTGAAAATAAATTTGAAGTAGAAAAATCAAATGATAGCTCAGTTGTAGGACCAAATAAGGCGCATAGAAAATAATTTTCGAGAGGAGGTAAATCAAAGAGATGAACACACCAGAACTATTGACAAACAAGAAATGCAATTGTTGAAGTCTGGCTTAGATGAAGCGAACAAAAAGATGCAAATGAGTCAAGTACAGTTTATTTGGTAGGAAGAGTTAGTGAGACAGCTACAGGATGAGTTGAAGTCCATTGAAGTACAAGTTGTGAATATAACAACATTTCAAGCCCAAGCACTAGAGGTGCATGAGAAACTACAAGTAGAACAAAAAAACATGCTTTCTAAAATAGAAATCGTTCAAAACTACTTACTGGAAATAATCCACTCACTGGATAACATTTCTCTCAAGGAAAAAGAGGCTACAGCAGCCCGCGTTGCTTTTCAAAAGGCAGTAACATTTTCAGCTAGAGAAGAAGTACCAACAATCCCAAAGCTGACTGTAGAAGAACAAATCAGGGGAGACATCATATTAAAAACATGGGAGACCAATATAGCCAAAAGAAATAAAATGGCAAGAGAATTTAAGGAATAATTTGAAGAAGTGTTTGATCAACTAGATACAAAAACACTAGGCATTGGTAAAGGTGATTTTCCTGGGCTATTAGGACAAATCAATGTTATAAGGCATCAATTGTATATCAAGGAGAGATGGAATTAAACCCAGCTCAAGATTTCACAATTGAAGTAGATTGAAATCACCCTAATGGATAAGTGGCTAATAAATCCAAATATATAGTTGCAGTCGACAAAGTTTGAAAAGGGAAAGATTGAAGGTAGGCTGCCCAAAATTCAGAGGAAGTTGTATGTGTTTGAAGCAAAGGAAATGACAGAACCTTCTAGAATTTTGGTGCAGTTTCTAAATAGGCGTGTCGAGTGTTTTGTACCGAACGAAGGAAGTGCTTCAAAGAAATGATGAAGTAACGCATGTATGCCTAGTTTTATCCAACTAGTAGAAAAGTAAAAAGTAACTGAGCAAAACGGTTCAAATTTTGTATTCTATAACCGTTAGCACCTAGGATATTTAGGAGAATACCAATTGTCTAGGTTTGATGATTTTCTTTGTATAAATACAATTTTGAAAGATAGAACCAAGGGAGGGATTTTTCCTTACCTGGTTGTAGGAGAGAAATTTTTCATTTTCCAGAATTAATACAAATGCAAATCGAAGACTCCAGATCCAGTCAAGTTTGAGTTATGTGTTCCTCTGTTATTTCGTGTTTAACATCATTTCTTATATATCTTTGATGAATTCTTAGATTCAATTTAGTACAACATCTACTATGGTGATTGATTATTTTAGTCATCTAATCGTTTATAGATTTTCCTCTGTATCTGCTATCACCAGGTACAAGACCTATGAACTACTTAGATTTCTATATCTTGTGCTTCATTAAAGTTTTTCTTGTCTATTTTCTTCTTCTATCACAAAGTGATATTATTCCTTGGTTTATGCCTCACATTGTTCCATAGCTTTATGTTTTCTTTCATTTCATGCACGATTTTCAGTTTAACTTAGATATGGGAAACAACCTTTGAATTTGTTATACAATTAATTCATATATCTGGGAACATTATCATATAATCTAAAATAGAAAGAACAACCTAAAAAAAAACAAATATTTAAAACTCTTTTCCTCTATGAATGTACATGTTACGAGGTAGCCCAATATCGAACCCGGTCTCACAGATCAGACCAATATCTCTTTAACTCTTTTTAACACCATCTTAAAAACTGTTACCACCCGGGTTGAACTTGAATGTTCATGGGTAGCCATTGAGCAGGACATAAGCGTCCAGGAATAATTGGAAGCTAGACAAGACAACTCAGAAATCAGCCTTAGGTACTTTTCCCCTAAAGAGTTGTTTTCAATTTCTTTATATCATAGACCCTCTTTATTTTTGGGAGGCTAGACTTTACACTTTCAAGCCTTAAGTATAAACTCCGGAACAACATCTTTTTGTCACCGTTGTTAGGGATGGATAAACGAAATTATTTTCCCTGGGAGAACGACATTTGTGATTTTCTCTCTTTTATAGTGAACAAAGAGTGAACAGTTTTTAAAGGATAAGTTATTATTCACTTGGCGACTCCACATTTAAGTAAGATCACATCTAGTCGAAGGAACATGAAACAAAACCCAGATCATAAGAAGACCCTGCCTGTTTCTGATCCTGAAAAAATACTAAAAATAAGAGGTTTTCTTAAGCAAACTAATGCGGTTTACCAGCCTAAATACAGACACTCTAAGGCCAAGATTCCACTTGAAATGATAACTTCGCAAGAATTTTCCACCCAAACCCTCTTCGGAGAAATGTCGGCTAACCCAATTCTAGTTTTCCCAGAAATTAAATCTGAAACTCATCTGACTACCTCCTGGATAAGTGAAGATGAGAATCCCTCAGTAAAGCTCACATCGATTGATATCCCACCAACTCTTCAATTAGATTTTCTGACCTCACAAAGTATTGAAGAGTATACCACATGCTCGGATTACACACTCGTGGGTTCTCCCATTTACATCTCTTGCAAATCAGAGGAACCGAGTCCCCGTAGCTCGTTCCCCTCTTTTTCAATTTTCTCATCTCTCGATAAACAGTTTTCAAAGACTTTCTCGCTTCATCCTGAAGAAGCTAAAGGATCACTATACGTCTTTGAAAACCCTCTTTATAATCTACCAGTTACCTCCCCTAGGATATCTATGGGTGCTATAGGAGGAGGAGGGGTCAGTCAAGGGCCACCCCCACCCCCTAGGATTTTCACCAAAGTCACTGCTAGATATGCTCTTTTGGTCCTCCTAGTACCCCGTCATGACTTACCTGAAAACTACATGAATAAATTACCTAAGTTTATGGGGGAAGGAGACCTAACTGTAGCCAAACACATAAATTTCTTTGATCAATTCACAGATATTCTCGGTCTCGAACATGAAGGCATGTATTCGTGGTTGTTTGTTCAAACTTTCAAAGCTCGGGTAAGAACCTGGTTTCAAGGATTTCTCACGAGCTTGATAGCATCTTATGATGATCTAGAAAACTCTTTTCTCAGACAATGGGGTGAGAGAAAGGATCACCTATATTATTTATCCGAGTTTGGGGCTTTGAGGAAGAAAAAATTGGAAACTGTTATCGAATTCATTCAAAGATTTAATAAGTTATATAACAAGATACTAGTTGAAGTTAAACCTTCCTAGCATGCATAAAAAGTAACATTCGTTGTGGCTTTCGAACTTGAGTTCACACTATTATTAAGAGAAAGGAGAGCCGTCGAACTTACCGCAATGCAAGACGATGCCATAGATATTGAGTCAAATATGATGGCTTCTAGTAAAATAAAATCAAAACTGGAAATGGGAAATAGAGAGACCAAACGTTTTAGGGAACAAGCAGGACCCTAAGGATTTGGGATATCCTTAGATGATAAAATGCATGATATGGCTAGGATAATAAAACAACTATCAAATAAAATTTAAAGGATGGAGCTAGATAAATCTAAAATAGATCAATTTGTTAGGAGAGAATTTAGAAGAAACCCTAATCCTTAGATACAACAAAGACAAATTAAAAATGAAGATCAAAAAGTTCAAACTCCTTTAAAAAATGAAAATTTTATAGGAGGGAATGATATGCAAGAATTTGAGGATCTAGAAGAAGACATGAACAATTTGGGTGATGATTGTTTACAAGCTCATTTGACTTAGAAAGATTATGATTGTTCATTAAGGTTGGTTGTCATTGATGTCAACCCTTGAAGAAAGCCCCATAGCACAAAGGTTTAGGTAATGGACCCAATATTGTTTGATGTAAATATTACTCATTATTGTTTTGTCATGGTTGATAAAAATTAATTATGGATGAAATCCAAAGCGGTCACCTTATGGTGAAAGCCCTCACGGGAAGATGCTTTGTGGAGTAAGAGAACCCATGTTTAATTGTGGAATAATGAGATGAAGGAAAGTGAATTTCTTAGGGAAAATATCCTAGATGGATATTTCTTGTCATGTAATTTCCGGTGGTATGTGGAACATTACATAATTCCTCACGGTTAGAGAGTTATGGCCATGAGAAGTTGGAGACCCTAGGTTTGGGCAATGGACCCAAGTTTGTTTGATAGGTAACGGTATGAGTTATGATATATTTTAAGATAATACTATTCTATATGGATATTTCATGTCATGCCATTTATGGTGGTATGTAGAACGTCACATGACTCCTCACGGTTTGAGAGTTATGGCCTTACGAAGTTGGAGGACCCTCATATGTCATCTAGAAGCCCCAAAAGGTCAAAGTAGTCAAAGTGGTTTAAGAGATTTTTAAAAGGTAAATAATAAAATGAAGTGATGAGTGTATTATAATTCAAAGTGAATACAAATCAAATTATTTCAATAATAAATTTAATGGAGAAATTAGAAGTGGACCCAACCCTAAAATAAGGAAAGTGGGCCAAGTGACCTAGAAGATGTTTTTAAGGAAGCTACATGGAGAGTATAAATAAGAGGCAAGGCTCTCTCATTTGAATCACACTTGAGAATATTGAATATATATATATGTGTGTCTGAGGTAACCAAGGATATCTAAACCACAATTATGAGTGAAGGTGAAGAAAAGAAGGTCGAAATCCAAGGAAGAATAAATTCTTTTGAAGGTGCTTTCTAAGGTATGTTATTTACAGGTCATCTCACCATTTTCACTATAACTTTTTTTATATAATGATTTATACCATGAAATTACTAAAAAAGTGATAAAACATATCCAAGTATCTGTGAAAAAAAAATCAGCTTTTGGGTCGTTGTAGTTTGGGAGTTACACTCAGTGGAAAATAACGTTTGTGGCCAGTCCTAAAACTAGTCAAAATCAGGTGTTTCGGGTAAAAACATCATAACTTATTCATAAAAGATCCAAATTTAGTGATACAAAATGTGTTGGTTAGGGTACAGGCTTTAGTATTCTTTTTAATAGTTTCTTATCATTTCATAAAATATTTTGTGTGAGGCACGCTCTACAATGTCTCTCTCTAGAATAAGCCAAAATTCAGCAAGGTATGCCATTTTTGCTATAACTCCTTTTATGAGAGGTTCCAAGTAGTGAAACTTGGAGGAATTGCATTAAAAACATTGAAGAACATTTTATATCAGTTTTAGATCTTTATACATTACAGGTTCAAAGTTGTGATTACTTCAAGTTAGGGTTGTTGACTAATCCAAAACTAGGCATGTGAGACTAAAGAAAAGTTTGATGAAAATGCTAGTCTCTTGTTTTTAAAGTTAAGGAAGGTTTGCAAG
>ML780214.1:1361917-1394395 GCA_009831015.1 Picea engelmannii | reverse complement strand
GGTCCCCTTATGGTGAAAGCCCTCACAGGAAGACGCTTTGTGGAGTAAGAGAACCCATGCTTAATTATGGAATAATGAGATGAAGGAAAGTGAATTTGTCAGGGAAAATATCCTATATGGATAGTGCTTGTCATGTCATTTCCGGTGGTATGTGGAACTTCACATAATTCCTCATGGTTAGAGAGTTATGGCCATGAGAAGTTGGAGACCCCAAGTTTGGGTAATGGACCCAAGTTTGTTTGATGGGTAATGGTATGAGTTATGATATATTTTCATATAATATTATTCTATATGGATAGTGTATGTCATGCCATTTCTGGTGGTATGTAGAATGTCACATAACCCCTCACGGTTTGAGGGTTATGGCCTTACGAAGTTGGAGGACCCTCATATGTCATCTAGAAACCCCAAAAGGTCAAAGTAGTCAAAGTGGTTTAAGAGATTTTTAAAAGGTAAATAATAAAGTGAAGTGATGAGTGTATTATAATTCAAAGTGAATACAAAATAAATTGTTTCAAAAATAAATTTAATGGAGAAATTAGAAGTGGACCCAAACCTAAAATAACGAAAGTGGGGCAAGTGACCTAGAAGATGTTTTTAAGGAAGCTACTTGGAGAGTATAAATAAGAGGCAAGGCTCTCTCATTTGAATCACACTTGAGCATATTGAATATATGTGTGTGTGTGTGTGTGTGTGTGTGTGTGTGTGTGTGTGTGTGTGTAAGGTAACCAAGGATATCTAAAATGGAATTCTGAGTGAAGGTGAAGAAAAGAAGGCCGAAATGCAAGGAAGGATAAATTCTTTTGATGGTGCTTTCTAAGGTATGCTATTTACAGGTCATCTCACTATTTTCGCTATAAAAAAATTTCTATAATGATTAAGACCACTAAATTTCTATGAAAGTGAGAAAACATATCCAAGTATCTGTGAAAAAAAAATTATCTTGTGGGCCGTTGTATTTTAGGAGTTACACTCTGTGGAAAATAGGGTTTGTGGCTAGTCCCGAAACTAGTCAAAATCAGGTGGTTCGGGTAAAAACATCATAACTTCTTCATAAAATATACAACTTGAGTGAGACAAAAAATTTTGGTTAGTTTAGAGTATTTAGTATGTTTTGCAACAGTTTCAGATCATTTTATCAAATATTTTGTTTGGGGCACGCTCTACAAGGTCTCTCTCTAGAATAAGACAGAATTAAGCAAGGTATGCCATTTTTTCTATAACTCCTTTTCTGAGAGGTTCCAAGTAGTGACACTTGGAGGAATTACATTAAACACACTGAAGAATATTGTATATTAGTTTCATATATTTATACATTATAGGTTCAAAGTTATGATTACTTCAAGTTAGGGTTGTTGACTAATCCAAAACTAGGCATGTGAGACTAAAGAAAGGTTTGATGAAAATGCTAGTCTCTTGTTTTTAAAGTTAAGGAAGGTTTGCAGGAATGTGATCATATACACCAATTCTTTTACAGAGCTACAAAGTAGATTTGGATGATGAAATTGATGAGGGATTTTGGTTGAGGTAGATGTTGAGTACATGGTTGAGACAAGTAGTTGATGAGTTGGCACATACATGAGGTGTATAGTTGATGATGTTGGTACATATTGATGAGTCATAGTTGATGAGTAGTTGACACATGATTGGTACATTCTTGGTACATGTTTGGATGCACTTGTTTATGGTACAGTTTGATTACAGGTTGGTGCATGGTTGATGCACTTGTTTATGGTACAGGTTGACTACAAGTTGGTGCATGGTTGATGCACTTGTTTATGGTATAGGTTGATTACAAGTTGAGTTACAGGTTGATGCATGGTTCATATTTATTGGTATAGGTTTACGAAGGTATATCTCATAGTGATAGTGTGACAGTGGTTCCATCATTCTACTTCTACTTCACGGTGGCAGGACAGGGCAAGGACAGGTGGTTGTAGCCACCTTCTGGTTGTAGCCAGAGAACATTGGGGGTTGTAGCCTCCTTCTGGTGGTAGCCAAAGAATTTGGAGTTGGATCTTCCCTCAGGTTGTAGCCTAAGAAACTAGGGGGTTGGAGCCTCCTTCCAGTTGCAGCTAAAAAACAAAGGAAGTTGGTGCTTCCAATGAATGTAATTCTTCAAGACATATAAGAAAAAGCATTGTGTGGTTTTATCTCGATTTGGGTTTCCACGTAAAACACTGGTGTACTGTGTATGTGTGTGATTTTTTATTTCTTACTACTCATTATTAGATAATAATTCTACTTTGATATAACATTTTAAGAAAAAGGATTATAATTATGCTATTACTAATTCACCCCCCCCCCTCTTAGTAATCCAACAAGAGGTCTCTAAACATAGAACAACGGTCAAATAAATATAGCAACACAAATAATACAGGTGATCCTTCTTGCAAATGAATCATCAATACTATAATGGCCGAGCTCAAAAAAAAGTATAATCTAAGGTTTAAAAATAAGAACATGACAACTACTCAACCAAAGAAAAATCTGCCAAGAGGCGAAATATATGAGCCCGTTTCAAAGGACACCGAGATACAGAACACCCAAATAAAAGGATTGGACCCACAAAATACAAAAATAAAGAAAGATGAGATCCTAGCTGGGAAAACTAAGGCAGCTGAAACACATACATCGGAAGCAAAAATAACTAAAAATAAAGCAATGCAAACAAATAAGTCATAAAGGAAGGAGACCTAAGCACCAATCAGAGAACCTAAAAAAACTATAGGAGGTTTCAGCCTAGAAAATGAGATTAACAAAATCAAAATACCAATACCTTTGGTTGAACTAGCAAAGAATCTCGTTTACCAAAAACAAATCACCAAAATGATAAATTTTTCAGATATGGGAAGTCAAGATGATGTAATAAATTTGGAAGATGATAAGCCTAATATAATTTTTGGTCCACATTTTTAAGGGGCCAGAGATATCGTTGCTCCTTTCTATATTACACTAAATGTGCATGATCGTCTGCTACATAATTGCATGATGGATTCTGGAGCCTCGCATAACATTCTTCCCAAGACTATTATGGATAGACTTGGCCTCACAATTACTAGGTCGTATGGAGACCTATATTCGTTTGATTCGAGAAAAGTTAAATGTGTGGGCATGATCAAAGACTTGGTAGTAAATCTTGCACAGATCCCAATAAAAAGCATTCTGATGGATGTGGTTATTGTTGATATACCTTCGAAGTATGGTATTCTATTATCCATGTCTTGGGGTGCTAAGCTTGGAGGATCCTTTCAGCTAGACAAGACATACGCCACAATTCACATTTTCAGAGGACAGTTCACCCGATTATACCGGGAAACGCGACTGGCATACATGGTAAGTGATCCACATAATCCTAGAAATTACCCTGTTTATGTTGCTGATTAAGATATTGGAAATTTTATTTTATCAATTGATGATGATATAGATGAATGTGCTGAAGATTCCATAGAAAAAAATAAAACAGAAAAGGTAAAAGAAAGTGTATATAGTACTGGAATATGGAAAATGTATATTGATGGTGCTTCGTCATGTGAAGGAGTAGGCACATGAGTACTCTTTGTAGCACCTGGATATGAGTTTATCATTCCTTTCTCTTACAAAATACAGTGGGACATAAACTACACAAATAATGTATGCGAGTACGAAGCCTTGGTTTCTGGATTAGAAGCTGCCAGAAAATTAAACATAAAAAACTTGGAAGTCTATGGAGATACAAAATTAATTGTGAAACAAGTAAATTGGAAGTATCAGGCCAAACACATGATATTGATATCTTATAGAAACTGCACCTGGGATTTATGGAAAAAAAATTCTCGTCAGTTAATGTTTATCACATTCCCTGTACAGAAAATCTGCAAGCTGATTCATTAGCCAAAGCAATCTCAACTTTTGCACCTCCTACAACTTTAAAACTTAAGTATCACATAGAGATGAGGCACAGACCCTCCATACTGAACAATATACAACACTGGAAGGTGTTTGAAGATGATGAACAGATTAGAAAATTCCTCGAAATGGTGGAAGACTTTGTTGAAATGCAAATTGACCAAGAAAATCAGAACGATCATACTTGGATTATTCAAGAAGGGGAAGATCCTCAAGAGTTCCAAGATAAGATCGCAAATCATCACATGTTAGTACTAAAAAATAATCAAATCCCTAAAGGTCTAATTCCCCTAGAAAGATTATTTTACCATAATGATATGCCATTGAAATCTACATTGCAGCCTCAGCTAGAGGAAGTCGAAGATTGCGATATAGGCACTAAAGAAGAACCTAGAATGGTAAAAATATCAAAGTATCTTCCTCCTGAGATGAAAGGTAAGTATACAAAATTACTCGGGTGATATAAAGACATTTTTGCATGGTCCTATGATGATATGAGAACCTATGACACCACTGTGATCAAACACAAGATTCCTTTAAAGCATGGGGTTAAACCTTTCAGGAAAAATCTCAGACAAATTAACCCCATATTATTTCATGTGGTCGAAAGAGAAGTAAAAAAAATCATGGATGCCAAAATAATTGTGCCATTCACATACTCTGAGTTGGTATCCAACCTAGTCCCGGTCAGGAAGAAGAGAGGAGAAATTAGATTGTGTAGATTTTAGAAATTTAAATAAATCATCTCTTAAAGACAATTATCCGCTATCCAAAATGGACCATGTTTTAGAAAACGTAGTCAAAGAAAATAGGATGTCCATGATCGATGGTTTTTCCGGTTACAATCAGATTGTTGTCAACCAAGACGATAAAGAAAAAACAACCTTCACCACCCCTTGGGGTACATTTGTGTATGAAAAAATGCCATTCAGTTTAATGAATGAAGGTGCTACCTTCCAATGGGCTATGGATATCACCTTCATCGATGAAAGAGATAAATTTGTGGTTATTTATCTTGACGATCTGGTCGTTTTTTCTAAATCTAGTGAAGATCATTTGATACATCTCAAGAAAACATTCGAGAAATGATGCAAATTTGGTTTGTCTTTAAATCCCAATAAGTATCACTTTGCAATGCAAGAAGGTAAACTCTTGGGACATATTGTGTCTCGGGACATAATTAAAATTGATCCTAAAAGGGTCGAAGCTATAGACACTATAAATATTCCTAGAAATGTAAAAGAAATTCATTTGTTTTTAGGAAAAATATTTTTTTTGAGAAGATTTATCCGGAACACTGAAATTGTGAAATTGATCACATATATGTTTAATAAATAGAATGAATTTAAATGGATGACCAAAGATAAAGCATCGTTTGCACACATCAAGAAAATTATAGGTGAAACACCTGTACTACCAAGCCTTGATTATCTCAAGGAATTTTTTATCTTCTCGTTTGCATCTGAACACACAATCGTAGGAGTACTCCTACAAAAGAATGAAGAAGGTTTCGAGAAACCAATAACATTTTTCAATAAAAGCCTCAGAGACGGAGAATTGAAATATGACATAATGGAAAAAAAGGCATATGTTATGGTGAAGTCTCTAAAGGCTTTCAAAACCTACATGTTACACTACAAGATAATTTCATATGTACCCACTAGTTCTGTTAAAGACATATTGGTTCAACCTGCTAGCGATGGGAAGAGGGGCCAATGGATTGCTAAGATTCAATAATTAAATTTAGAGGTGAAACCAGCAAAGATCATAAAGGGACAAGGTTTGGCTAAGCTACTAGCCGAATCAAATTTTAGAGTGCTTGGTATAAATAATCTACAAGAGTATGAAGGATGTATGGATATGGACGACCGAATAGATACAACCAGTATAGAAGAAAGTTTACAACTTTGGTGTGGTACAAAGATATAGTATCTTATCTTATGAGTTTGAAATGCCCAAGTGATATGACTCCATCTAAGGCTAGAACGTTGAAATTGCATGCGGTGAAGTACCGTATTTCAGAGAGCCAATTGTATTGAAAAGACCCTCTAGGCTTTCTATTGGTTTGTCTAGTAGAATCGGATACAGAAAAGGTCGTAAATGAATTCCACAATGGAGTGTGTGGAGGAAATCATGCGTGGAGAGAAATAGCTTATAAAATCTCGAGAGAAGGATATCATTGGCCTAAATTATTCATAGATGTGAATACTAAAGTCAGAGCCTTTAATTCCTACCAATTATTTGCAGGCAAGCAGAAACTTCCATCACTACCTCTTGTCCCGGTTAAAATGGAAGCTTCGTTCCAACCATGGGGGTTGGATTTTATAAGCGAAATTAATCCACATTCCAGCGCACAACATAAATGGATCCTAACCGCTACAGATTATTTCACCAAATGGGTAGTGTTGGCGTTGGAAGTCACTCCTAGATTGCAGGAGGAGCAGAGCCCAACGCCCATCAGTTTTATGTCATGATTTCTTTAAAGGGGTGATTGGATGGGAGTAAACTCAGAACCACATCATTTAACTCAGAAAACTAGGCTAGAAATGCACAAGGAAGTGAGGGCCAGAACCAACTTCAGTCAAGAATTTGAGTTAAAGTGAGAGTAGAGGGAAAACTTGGGAGAAAAGGGAGGAGAATGCTTTGGACATCAAGCCTTCTAGCAACTTGGGGAAGAAAAACAAGACACTGAAATGTGCCTAAATGACATAGTCACAGTTGAACATTGATCAGATCTTCATCATGCTATGCAGCCACAACCATCCGAACGAATCCTCCAATCGAATCATTCAGTACAAGAGGAAAAAGAAAACATGGGAGATTGCTTAAGTTTGGTGCAAAGATTGCAGTGACCAACCATACATCATCCTACAATATCGTTACCCTCGACTGGATCTTCCATTTCCGAGTGTTTTAAACAGCTTGACAGAAAAAATAAAAGAAAAGAGAAACTGACTTCCATTAGTCTGACGGTCTGAAATCAAAACATAACCAGAGCTTCATCAGAAACTTTACAGTCGGGACCATAGTTCAACCATTGATGATTACAAAAATGGCAAAAATGCCTACATATACTTGGAACTAACTCAGGTGTTGAAGGCACGATCATGTCATGAGTTCAATGCTTCACATAGGTGAGTTTCTCTGTCAAGCTGCACATGTAGACATTGTGTAGACTACCCATGTAGTTGTTAGTTAGACACAATCTCTGTCAGGATGGACTGACAGCTTGCCTCTGCACTTGTCCTTTCTTGACCTTCTATTTATGGAAGGAGATGATGTTCAACCACCGTCAACTTCCCCAATAACTTCTTTCTTGGGATGAGGAAAGGCTTGGTCAACTCTGCACCTGCGGGATGTGGCAGTCTCCCTTTGGCTTATGTTGCTTCATTGGACTGTTGCGAGGGGACCTGTATGGCAGATGTAGATGAGGGTCTGATGGGGGTGATGGCATCAACACTATGAGGGTGAGATGAGAGGTGTTGATGTGGAAGCACGAGGTGACGAAGAAATGGAGGCTGTGACACCAGATGATGAGGCGATGTTCCATGAGAAGGTGACAAGGAGGCCGCAATGTGACAGGTCGGGGAGTGAGGACACGACAAAAGTGGAAGTGGTGTGGAGCATAAAGGTACAGGTGTTGGAAGATAAGAGGGTCTAAGGGAAAAGGAATATGACACCGGGGAGAGTGGAGGACAGGTGTGAGCGAGGAAATGGGAATAAGGTGGGCTAGAATGGTGTTGGGTGGAAGAAACATGGCAGAAGGAGGTAAGCAGAGGGAGTCGGAGATGTGAAAAGGGGGGAATCTCTTTAAACCACCAATTTCGGACCCCCCCCCCTATTAAAGGAAAAAAGGCAAGGGGGGTCTGAAATCCAACCTTGACCGTAATCCAACCTTGACCGTAGATCTGGGCTCCCCAATCCAGGTCGTTGAGAGATGCGCATCAAATTCTGGACCCCCCCACGCTTTAAAGGTAGAATGGAGAGGGGGCCCTGGAATCCAACCTTGACCGTAGATCTAGGTGCGCAGATTTTGGCCGCCCAGATTTTCCCACCACTTAACGAAACGCACATTTGTGCCCCAAACTTAGGATAAGTGGGTTTTTACCCCACTTCTTTGCATTTTCCACCGAAAGGGGCTTGTCTCAGGGAAAAACACCCCACTTGCAAGAATTGGCGCTAACATTAGGCTCCATGGGGGTTAGAGTCATCCCTGTGATGCTTTAAGGACTCATTTTGTAGTTCCAATTTCCTTTTGTTGGGCTATGGAGTCAAGCTCAAAACACCCTGCTAAAAATACAGGCCGAAAAGTAAAATAAAAACAAAATAAACATACATTCTCAAAGGAGCTTATTTATGTACAGTCCTAAACTAATAAAATCCTTTACATGGGGCTAAGTGAAAGCAAATTTCCACCATAGCCAATCAAGTAACTTCTTGAATGGAAGTTCCTTCAATTTGTTAGTGATCACCAGCAGATGGTGTAGCCGTGACAGCAGAATGGATACACTCTTCAACTCCTCCTCACAGGCTAAAGTTGACATGAAATAAGGTGGCTCCAAGTTGTGAAGGAAATACAACTCCATGTATTCCTCCACAGGCTCATAGGACCAGTGGAAAACTCTAGAAAATGGGTGACAGGTAGCCTCCTCTGCTATACAGTTGTTCACGTGTGGTTGAATATCTCTAGTAAGCATAGGTGGGTGGACAACTAACATAGGCTTACTGATCTCAGGTGGTGGCTACTCGCTGACTGGCTCTGGAAAGAAGATAAAATGTGCCCTTAGCTACTCTTCTGGTTCTTCTCCTTCGCTCTCCCCGTAGTCATATTTATAATCATCATAAACAGGACCCATGGGAAAGCTCTGCTCTTCCAACTACTGCTCAGGATGGCTGATTTCCTCATAATAATTTTCGTTGACGAACAGAGGATAAGGCTCCACAGTCTGCTCTTGGAAATCCTGCATATCCAGCTCAGAATCTGATTTATAGTTATCATATACAAGTGGGATTCTTCTATGGTCAGAAAATTGTGAAGTGGGGCTTTTCTGCTCCTATCCTAAATAATCATCAAAGCTGGGTGAGAACAGAACTCCCCCATCTTGCAAAAAAGGAATGATCTCTCAATCCTCCTTTTCAATCCCAAATGTAAATACATCATGGGAAATCTTGTGAAGGAAAAGAGAACAATCCTCTTCCACAATGGATTCTTCCTCTAAATCTGAGACAATAGGCTCATCAAGGCAGAAACTAATGTATCTATGACTATGAAATCTTCAATATATTCTTCAAAAGAGTTGCCAAGAACATCTGCCTCAAGGACTGGAAAATCCTCTATGTTGTCTTCAGATTCCAACCTATCTAGTTGGGCAGAGAGAGATTTCACCTGCTCCATCAGCTTACTTAGAGCATCTTCTTCCTCCCTGGGATCTTCATCATCATCCATGGTAGAGATACCAAGAGAATCTTCTTCAAAGGCTGAAAAAACCTCCCCATATCATTCAACTTCCCACCTATCCAGTTTGGCAGAGAGGGATTTTATCAGTTCCCAAGCTTCACCCAAAGCATCTTTCTCCTCCCTAGGGTCCTCATCCTTGTATCTTCTCTCACCCTCACAACCTTCAAGAGACATAGTCGTATCTTGCTCATTGTCCTCACATTCCTCACAACAGTTATGGCAGATAAACTCAGAGGAATAAAACTTTTGGTAGTGCCTATTAAAAGTTGCATGAAATTCACTGAGTGAAGAAATGCTAGCAAGGGGTAAAGAATGATACCATTCACGAGCATCCCCTGCTAACAAGAACATGAACATTTTTAATAATACATCCTCATGATGTATCTCCTAGTGATGCATGAGTTCATGAAACTCACGAAGATGCTCAGAAAGGTTGTCCTCCTTACGCTCTCTAAATATGGGCAAATAATCACTCCATTTATTCAGATAAGGGACAACATTATGAAAACTAGGAATAGCAAAAAAATTAAAAGAAGCAAACCTTTGAGCAAGGATTTTCTCCATATCGAACCAGTGGAGTCACCAATTGATCCTCGAATCATGGAGTTGCTAGGTGAAAGATTCGCATCTTCGAATGTGACTGGCCTTTATTCACCATCAAAGTCTAGGTCTTAATGTTGTGTCTTCCCAGGAAAATTCTCAAGCGGAGAAAGAAACTGCTGAAACCTTCTTGAAAAAGATCCTCTGGGTGAGCTTTCGAGTGTGCTAAAAGTATACACAACTGAAACAATGAAGTGGAAACATTGGAGTCACCACAGTGGAGTCGCCAAGTGCACAGTAGAAATATTTAGGGCTCTAATGCCTGATGCACATTCATAATCAGAGGCTCAATGTCGTTCTACCCTGGGAAAATCTTCAACTTCATCCCTGGCAACGACGCCAGAAATGTTGGTGTCGAAAATCACTCCTGGATTGCTGCAGGAGCAGAGCCTGACGCCCATCAGTTTTATGTCACGATTTGTTTAAAGGGGTGATCGGATGGGAGGAAACTCAAAACCACATCATTTAATTCAGAAAACTAGGCTAGAAATGCATAGGGAAGTGAGGGCCACAACCAACTTCAGTCAGGAATTTGAGTTAAAGTGAGAGTAGAGGGAAGAATTGGGAGAAAAGGGAGGATAATGCTCTGGCCATCAGGCCTTCCAGCAACTCGAGGAATAAAAAAGAAGACATTGAAATGTGCCTAAATGACACAGTCAAAGCTTCACACTAATCAGATCTCCATCATGCTATGCAACCACAACCATCCGACCGGATCCTCCAATCGAATCATTCAGTACAAGAGGAAAAATACAACGTGGGAGACTGCTTAAGACTGGTGCAAAGATTGTAATGACCAACCATACATCATCCTACAATATCATGACCCTCGACTGGAGCTTCCAGTTCTGAGTGTTTTAAACAGCTTGACAGACAAAATAAAAGAAAAGAGAAACTAACTTCCATTAATCTGTCGATCTCAAATCAAAATACATAACCAAAGCTTCCTCAGAAACTTTACAGCCGGGAGCATAGCTCAACCATCGATGATTACAAAAATGGAAAAAATGCCTACATATACTTGGAACTGACTCAGGCGTTGAAGGCACGATCACGTCATGAGTTCAATGCTTCGCGTAGGTGAGTTTCTCTGTCAGGCTGCACATGCAGACGTTAGGTAGATTTCCCATGTAGTCGTTTGTCAAACACAATCTCTATCAGGATGGACTGACAGTCTACCTCTTCTCTTGTCCTTTCCCAACCTTCTATTTATGGAAGGAGACGATGTTCAACCACTGTCAACTGCCTCAATAATTGCTTTCTTGGGATCAGGCAAGGCTTGGTAAACTCTACACCTGCAAGACATGGCAGTCTCCCTTTGGTTTCTCCTGCTTCATTGGACTGTTGCGAGGGGACCCATATTGTGCATGTAGATGAGGGTCTAACGGGGGCGATGGTGTCAACACTGTGAGAGTGAGACAAGAGGTGTTGAGTTGGAAGCACCAGGTGATGAAGAAATGGAGCCTGTGACACCAGATGATGAGGCGATGTGCCATGAGAAGGTGACAAGAAGGACGCAATGCGACAGGTCAGGGAGTGAGGACATGACACAGGTGGAAGTGGCGTGGAGCATGGAGGTACAGGTTTTGGAAGATAAGAGGGTCTAATGGAAAAGGGATATGACACCAGGGAGAGTGGAGGACAGGTGTGAGTGAGGAAATGGGAATAAGGTGGGCCAGAATGGTGCTGAGTGGAAGACACATGGCGGAAGGCGATAAGAGGAGGGAGTCAGAGATGTGACAAGGGGGGACCCGCTTCAAGCCACCAATTCTGGAACCCCCCCCCCTATTAAAGGCAAAAAGGCAAGAGGGGTCCAGAATCCAACCTTGACCATAGATCTGGGCTCCCCAATCCAGGTTGTTGAGAGATGCGCGTCAAATTTCAGACCCCCCCGCTTTAAAGGTAGAATGGCAAGGGGGCTCCAGAATCCAACCTTGACTATAGATCTGGGCACGTAGATTCTGGCCGCCTAGATTTTCTCACCGCTTAACGAAATGCGCATTTATGCCTGAAAATTAGGATAAGTGGGTTTTTACCCCACTTCTTTGCATTTGCCACCTAAAGGGGCTTATCTCAGGGAGAAACACCCCACTTGCAAGAATTGGCGCTAACAGGTAGAAGTTATTCCGACTAGAAAAGTGAAAGATTCAGTGGTGATAGAATTCCTGGAGGAAAACATATTATCTAGATTTGCATGTCTCCAAAAGATAGTAATAGATAATGCTCAGGCATTTAAATCTATGGTACTGGTCAGCTTTTTCCAAAAATATAATATTATATTGGGTCACTCCATGACATACTACCCCCAAGGCAATGGGCTAGATGAATCATCAAATAAAAGCTTAATTACCAAAATTAAGAAGGTTTTAAGTGAAAATAAAAAATACTGGCATGTGCATTTGAAATATGCCTTGTGGGAAAATCAGATAGGCACCAAGAAATTGTTGGTTGTGGAGCCTGATTATCTTCCTTATTTAGAGGTCTTTTACTTTTAGCTGTGTTTATACCCCATGAAGTATTTACACCCCAGAAGTATGTACACTCTTCCACATGGGGGAGTGCATAGGGGGGGTACCCCCTCTGCGATGTCCGGGGGGGGATATCCCCCCGGCTGGGGGGTCTGGGAGCAAGAGGGCCCCCAACGGAGGTTCGAAGGTGAAGCCCCTGAAGGAAAAATTGCCTTGTAAATGTATATTGTAATTTCATTGTAAATCTAGACCATTTATTATAAGGTCGCAGATCTAACGATAGAGATTATGTTAGGGTTTTTTTCCCTAGAAGGTAACTCTCTTTTATGCGGGAAATGTATTATGGATATGGTTGATGGAAAATATTGTATTTTGAGATAGGAGACTGCGAGAGAAAGAAGAGGAAGTTACAGCAGGTTTTTTGTAGGTTGTATCCCTTCATATGATGGATAATAATAAAGGAAGGACCTGACAATTTCTCCAGTGGACATAGCCCACACTGGGTGAATCACGTAAATATGTGTCTCTATTGTATTGTGTATCTTCTATGTTTTTTTTCCGCATTTGTTTTATTTTATTGCTCCATGGTCCTATTTTTCTTCCAGAAATCGATTGGCACTTTTCCATTTCAAATGGTATATGGGTCTGATGTGGTATTACCCATAAATCTGGTTCTACGCATGATGAAACTTTGGCAAGATGAAAAAGAAGAACCAAACCATGTCACAAGAAGAATAAATCAATTTATTGAAGTTCAGAAGAATAGGGCTGAGGTGGAAAAAAGGTTGTAGAAATATCAAGAAAACATGAAAGTACTATTTGATCATAAGGCTAAAGATAGGGAATTCCTCCCTGGTGATTTGGTTTTGAAATGGTATGCTAGGAGGTAATACTTGGAAAAACACGGAAAATTTTATCATATCTGGTATGGATCATTCAAAGTCACAACTTCTGAAGGGAAGAACTCATTTCTGCTAGAAAAATTGGATGGTAAAATCCTCAACACCCTATCAACGGGAATTATTTTAAGCACTATATGCAATAAACAAATTCCAAAATTCCACTGTATATATCGGTTTGTGTTTTCAGTTTTTATAGTTTTTCGGTAAGTTTTACTTTCACCGCAAATAAAGAAAGCTAGTGATCTCCTATAAATAGAGATATAAAATATTCAACACATGAGTTCTGTAAATCTTAAAGCCTTGATTCTTTTCGTGTTGTCTTCTTGCAAGATTCTAGTCTATGACCCAAACGTCAAAAGGAATAAAACGGATGGTCATGTATCAGGAAATTGATTCGCTCGAAACAGGTGATAAACAAATAATTTACTAATATGAGAACGAAGTGGTAAGGCAAAGATATGATTTTCTGAACTATCTAAATTTCAAATGAATATCTCCTAGGTGAAACAATGGTCTCATGAGTATGAACATATTCGCCCGAGGTATCATCAAAATAACAAAATTTTCTATGGATCATAAAAGATTCCTCTGGATAAGATAAAAATAAGTAAAATAAACAGAAGAGGTGAAGTGACCTCAAAGAAAGGGTTCCAAGAGTCAGGATTTCATTACCACAACTATGTTTATGAAATCCAAAACCTTCTTTGTCATCCTTTTCCAATCTCTGGTTTATTTTTTTTCCTTGACCCCAGATGCCTTCCCATGATTTCCATAGAGGAAGGAGAGTTTACACTTTAGCTCTGAAATATGACAAATGAATCTTTAGAAGAAAGGAAAGTCCTCACGACTCCTCAAACTCTTACTGAACAAAGATGTGTGTAAGCTAATCCTAACTCTCTTAGTTCTTTTAACATGTTCTAAAGGATGAGTTTTTCTCAAAAGAAGGCCCCCAGAAATTAATTTTTTCCATAATTTTTTTTGCAGACTAAGATGTTTTGAAGGTCAAAAGGAAACTGGTCTAGAGTAATCAAAGTGAGTTAACAGACCTCTATTGCAAAATTATACACAGATATCACCCCTGGTATGCTTGAGACTAATTGATTGCCCCCACTTCATATCAAAGAAAAATATAAGATAGATGGTGAAAGGAAACTAAAAAATTGATTGCCCCCATCTAGTCCAAAAAAGAGATGATGAAAGGAAATTCATAAAATGATTGGCCTCATCTCATCATTTAAATGCGAAGTTACAATTTGAAGTGGTGAAAGGAAATTCAATAAAGGGAATCAAATAACTTCACTGGAGTACTGAACAGGCTCGCTGGTAGTGAAGCAATGTCTAAGATATTTGTAAGGCTGTTATACATGAATTATACTGTACTTTGGTAATTATTTTTCTTTGAAGCTAGATCTACATCCCAAGTTCGCACAAGACTCCCTAATTAAAAACATTAAAATTACTTCACCTCGAGGCAATCAAGATCGACAGAACCTATTAAAACTACTAAGGTTGTTTGGATTATCTTAAGAAGACTAGAAATAAGTATCAGGAAAGAGGAAGTCAAATGGCCTAAAATTGATATTAGAGAGTGATTGGGTTTCAAAATATTTCAAAGATGAGGATGAAACCCTCGTTTTCCTCTGCCCCCTCTTTCTGAGCAAGTTTTGCAGAAACAAACTAATGACTCCATTTTCCCAATAAAGGCACATGGTCTACTTTTATTCTCATCCCGTAGGGAGACAAGATCCCTAGATGGAGCCTATGTTGAAACAAAGTTTATTTTTTCTTCTCTAAATCCAAATCTCCATTTTTCTCTGGTTATGGAGCCACCCTTAGTTCCAAAAAGGATTCAAAAGGTCTTTCAGGATTTTCGGGTTTCGGGGTTCAGCTATTCACGAAGTATGATTTTTAATAGCAACTCCAAATTCTCGGTACCGAAGTCTCAAAAAAGTGATTGTTTAAAAGGAATTGAACCGATTTTAAAGTAATAATTAAAAATGTTAATATCTTTCTAAGCCTTTCACATGTTCTTTTTCGGCAATCTCAACTTAAACAACATTTCAAAGCCCCAACGCACTTTTCACGAAATACCTTTTTAATCATGATTAATTAAGTTTTAAACATACTTAACAAATCGTTATTCAATCGCGATTCGAGAAATCAAAGATTCAACCTTTAGTCTCTTTAAAACCCCGATTTTTGAAGTCACAAAATCCTTAAAAGCTAATGCTATGTTTATTAAAAAGTAAGAAGGTTTAATGATAAAGAGTCGTTGGATTCCTGATACTCTAATCCACGAAAAGTAAAAACTAACCCCTGATCGTGATTAATTAAAGGGTTAAAACAAGTGGTTAGTGCCTAAATAAATCCCCTCGTTGTTTCACGATTCAGGATTTACTTGTGTCATACCTCTTGGGGACATGATACTCGAAACTATGAAACATGAAATCCCGAAATAATTAAGCACCTAAACATAATTAACTTAACTTTAAAACAATATTAATGATATTAAATAACTTTTCACGTTTCTCTATTCGGGAATTTTAGATTACATTCCTTTCGAAATCCTAGTTTTGAATCATCGATATGTGGCAGTATCTATAAGGGATCAATGGAGATATTTTTAACATAAAGTGCGTATCTCCAGCCATATCATCTTCATTAAAGCATTTAATTTTCATCGCCTGTATCAGTACGCTAAATTTAAGACAAATTAAAGGTTAGTAAAGGTTTGTTATTTCGAATTTCATCCTTACTTTCAGACCAGGAGCGAGTTACATTCAGAAGAGGTTACACATTCCTTCTCTACAATAGGATTTAATTTTATCACAAACATCATGGAACCCAAAAAAGAGACTAAGAAGAGTGAGGAGGCAGGTGAAAGCTCAAATCCAGATGGAGATGTTATATCCGACACTATGCCACATGTTGTGGATTCAGTCAAATCCTGGAGGCATATTTTTGAAGTCTTAGACTATGAGATAAGGAATTTCCCCAATGTTTTTGAGAATGAAAAGACCTAAAATAAACTTAGATACATACAAGAGTCTGAGCTTCATAAAAAAGCCACACGGTCGAGACTCATGCCATACAATGACATGATAAGATGGGCTTTAGAGAAAACTGACATTCAGACAAGGAGCATTCTAAATAGCCAAGAGGCCATCATTGAATCATTCATACCCGAGGACATCCAAGTAATGTATAAATTGTCCCCTACTTCTAAATACATTTATAATTCCGAATTCGTAGAGGAATTTTAAAGAAAGGAGTGTACAAAATTCGATAAAAAATATCCAGGTATAATCAAAGAATGGTGGGGAATTCCAACAAGATTTAGAGTTGATACCCATGGAATTTATCCCACAGCTTCATTAAATGAATACATGGTTTATATAGCTCTAATTCTATGTAGACTTTTCGGGAGGAAAAGCCCTACCCATTTCCCTGCAGAATGGGTGCCACTTCTACATGAAGTAGCCGATGGTTATAGTTTCAACTGGGGTAAAATTGTATCAAATAATATAACTAAGGAGATTGCGGAGTACCAAACTACAAAATTGAAATGACGACCTACATCCTTTTACATGTCTAGATATATTATGGATGCTATCTGTTACATGACTCCATTCCCCTTGATGAATTGGAGCTGGAACCTAGTTTGTACGAAGCCCATTCATGTTTATCACTCTAAACCATGGGAGGAGAATGTTAAAGATTTATTTTACGAAATCTGTCACTACATAGTGATACCTTTGCACCAAATTTTGTATGGTTATGCACCCTCTCGTATTTCAGAGCCAATCATGGGAAACCTCAGGGCAATTGTAGATTGGTTTATTGAAGAGGGTTTCTCCCATGTTAGGGTTTTCGGGTGCTCAATTCCTCCTCACTCACCTCCGAAGTTCATTCCCGATAGACTGGCTTACAGGGAGGTGGCCTACCAAATAATAATAGGTGGCATCGACACAGAATTGAAAGAATCTCAGAAGAATTTTTGGCCAGTGTTTTCTGTACATATTGGGAAGTGTTCACTGCTTAACTTTGGTCATTCCAAGGTAGAAGCTACAACACTGGAAGACATCAAATTGGTAGATATTGAACTCAGAAAAAATGACCCTTATCAAATTGCAGGAAATCATCTTTCTCATTTCAATATAAAAATGTATGAACATGAAGATTCTCCCTGCGACAACATGTTCAAGGGATCCAGAACCTATGAGGAAATATTAGACAGAGTTTGGGCATTATCACCCGACCTACAAACCAGTTTTCTGAATTTCTAGAAGCACGGGCGAAGCGGTTTGCCAAAGATACTACAGGGAGAATCAACAACCCCTCTTCCAGCTCAAGGAAGTATTCTCCCAGGTTTCGGATCAGAGGCTCATGATAAAGGGACTACAGAAGAAAATCCAAAAAACATTGAAGCGTCTTCACAAAAAGCAAAAGCTTCACAAATGGAGCACCTAAATTTGGAAACATAAGTTAGGCTCGAGACAGCTTCAAAGTCGAGTCAAATGATTCCTCCCTTATCATCAACTATTCCTGCTGATATCCATAAAACACTAGGAGAAACTCAATCTTCAAAATTGGCCACCCTATTACATCATTAACTCCTTTATAGTCAACTTTTGGTACCCCCCATCTGGAATTCATATATGTAAGTGACCTTACTCCTATCTCTAGAGAAGATATACCTTCCTCCGACTACTTTTTCAATAGGAAGAGGAAGGTTGTAGTAAAACATGAAATGCATCTGAGAGAAGGCACAATGGTGAAAAAAAATAGAGTGCTTGTAGATGGGCAGAACCTAGAAGAGGAGGATTTCACCACAGAAGTAGAAGGCTCTATGGGAGCTTTGGCAATAGCCAATTTATTCTTAGACGACTCTCTAAAAACAAGGTTGAAGCAAACAAATCAAATGATAGCTCAGTTGTAGGACCAAATAATGTAAATACTAACCTTGTATAATATCTACTGCAAACTAATATTCAGAAAAGAACAGAAAAGATACAATAGAAAATACAAACATTACACAGAGATTTTTCACCTAGAAACCCAAACCAGGAAAACCAACATATATTATATTCATACATTTTGTTACATTGTTTACAATACAATATACATATAGGAGCCAACGACATCCAAAACCCTAACCCAATGACCTGGATTAGTTCAAAACCCTAATTCCTTAACCGGAAATAGAAAACCATCGGCAAAAAACCATGTGCCGAAAAACCACCTAAATATCATGCGGTCTCGAAAATGTGGTCCCGAAAAATGTCGTCCCAAAAAAATGTCATCCTGGTGCGAAAAACATTTCGGGGGCACTGCCCTCTAACCCCCACGCAAGGGGCTCCGCCCCCCTGCACCCCCTCTCTAACCCCCCTATGCGCCTGGCACAGACTCTTAGACACTACTACTCGTGCAAAGAATATAACACATACCCAACAAATAAGGCACACAGAAAATAATATTCAAGAGGAGGTAAATCAAAGATTTGAACATGCCAGAACTACTGACAAATAGGAAATGCAATTGTTGAAGTCTGTTTTAGATGAAGTGAACAAGAAGATGAAAATGAGTCAAGTATAGGTTATTCGACATGAAGTTTTAGTGAGACAACTACAGGATGAGTTGAATTCCATTGAAGGACAAGTTGTGAATATAACAACATTTCAATCCCAAGCACTAGCGGTGCATGAGAAAATACAAGAAGAACAACAAAACATGCTTTCTAAAATATAAATCGTTCAAAACTACTTCCTGGAAATAAGCCACTCACTGGATAACATTGTTGTCAAGGAAAAAGAGGCTACAACATCCCACATTGCTTTTCGAAAGGTAGTAGCATTTTCCACTAGAGAAGAAGTACCAGTAATTCCAAAGATGGTTGTAGAAGAAAAGATCAGGGGAGACATCATATTAAAAACATGGGAGACCAATATAGCCGAAAGAAGGAAAATGGAAAAAGAAGTTAAGGAAGAATGTGAAGAAGTGTTTCATTAGCTAGATACAAAAACACTGGGCATTGGTAAAGGTGATTGTCCTGAGCTATTAGGACAGATCGATGTTATAAGGCATAAACTTCATATTAAGCAGAGCTGGAATGAAACCCAGCTCGAGATTTCACAATTGAAGCAGCTTGACATCACCCAAATGGATAAGTGGCTAATAAATCCAAATCTACAGTTGTACTTGACAAAGTTTGAAAATGGAAAGATTGAAGGCAGGCTGCCCAAAATTCAGAGGAAGTTGTATGTGTTTGAAGCAAAGGATACAACAAAAATTTCCATAATTTTGGTGCAGTTTCTAAACAGGTGTGTCGAGTGTTTTGGACTGAGTGAAGGAAGTGCTTCAAAGAAATGATGAAGTAACACATGTATGCCCATTTTTTTCCAACTGGTAGAAAAGTAAAAGGTAACCGAGGAAAATGGTTCAAATTTTGTATTCTGTAACCATTAGCACCTAGGATATTTAGGATAATACCAACCATCTAGGGTTGATGATTTTGTTTGTATAAATACAATTTTGAAATATAGAACCAAGGTGGGGATTTTTCCTTGGCTAATTGAGCAGAGAAATTTTTCATTTGCCAGAATTAATACAAATGCAAATCGAAGACTCCAGATCCTGTCAAGTTTGAGTTATGTGTTCCTCTATTATTTTGTATTTAACATCATTTATTATATATCTTTGATGAATGATTAGCTACAATTTAGTACAACATCTACTATGGTGATTTATTATTTTAGTCATCTAATCATTTACAACTTTTCCTCTGTATCAACTATCAGTAGGTACAAGACCTGTGAACTACTTAGATTTCTATATATTGTGCTTCATTAAAGTTTTTATTGTCTATTTTCTTCTTCTGTCACAAAGTGAGATTATTCCTTTGTTGATGCCTCACATTGTTCCACAACTTTATGTTTTCTTTCATTTCATGCATGATTTTCAATTTAACTTAGATAGGGGAAATGACCTTTGAATTTTTTATACGATTAATTCATATATTTGGGAACTTTCTCATATAATCTAAAATAGAAACAACAACATAAAAAACAAAAAATCTTTAAAACTCTTTTCCTCTATGACTGTACCTATTATGAGGAAACCCAATATCGAACCCAGTCTCATAGATCAGACCAGTATCGCTTTAACACTTTTTAACACCATCTTAAAAATTGCTACCACCCGGGTTGAACTTGAACGTTCATGGGCAGCCATTGAGTAGGACATAAGCGTCCAGGAACAATTGGAAGCTAGACAAAGACAACTCAGAAATCATCCTTAGATCGTTTTCCCCTAAAGAGTTATTTTTCATTCCTTTATATCATAGATCCTCTTTATTTTTGGATGCCTAGATTTTATACTTTCAATCATTAAGTATGAACTCTAGAAAAACAGTCATAGTAAACTCCCCTTCTTCCACTCTCCTAAGATTGGGTAAAAATTAATATCTATGATGGAGATCATCCCAAGGTCAATCCGAAAAAATTTCCTTGTCGGAGGGAAATACCAAGTCCAAAGGATCATGAGAATTAGGAGAATATTGAGCTTAAATAGGCTCTAGAACATGATCTATCTCTTGAGGGGAGTTGGATTAGAGTTGGTTGAGGTTTGTTGAACAATGTTATACACAACCTCTACTACAGATAGGGGCATCACATGTGAGGATGATATATTCCTTCCATTGAAGCCGACAGGGAAGGTAAATTGCATGGATCATCGAAATAACTCATTCAAAACAAAGCTACTTGGATAATTGCATCCTTGGGATGAACAGGGATAGCTAAAATCATATTGACATCATTCGTAGGCAGTGGAAAGTCAAAAGTTCCCATCAATGATGGTATTAGTCTAACACCTATATTGGCAGTACCTTGTTATGGATTATCAATCATCGGGACTGTGGATGCCCCCGATGAAGGGTTAGGATGAGAGAAAGACAATTGATCAACGATTGTTATCCTGCCTTCACGAGGATATCATAATACAGAAAAAATGGAGGATACAACTACTGTCATTTCATAAGTCCAACTTCATCCCAACACAAGGTTGTAGTCAAAAGGCACACCAACTACTTCAACCTCAACACACATACTTTCCCTCTAACTACATGGGGAAGGAGGGGATTATGCCTTATCGGAGGGCAATACCAAGTCCAAAGGATCATGAGAACTAAGAGAATATTGAGCCCAAATAAGCTCTATAATAGGATATAGCTCTTGAGGGGGAGTTGGATTATAGTTGGTTGAGGTTTGTTGAACAATGTTGTACATAAAATATACTACTGATAGGGGCATATCCATGTGAGGATTCCCTACCCCTTCCATCAAAGCCAACGGGGAAGGTAAAGTCGATGGATCATCGAAATAACTCATTCGAAACAAATCTACTTGGAGAATTGCAGCCTTGGGATGAATAGGGATAACTAAATTCATCTTGACATCATTCGGAGGCAGTGGAAAGTAAAAATTTCCCATCAATGATGGGATTAGTCCAACACCCATATTGTCAGTACCTTGTTGTGGATTATCAATCATCGGGACCGTGGATTCCACCGATGAAGGGTCAGGATGAGAGAAAGACAAATAATCAATGATTATTATCATGCCTTTGTGAGGAAAGCATATTACATGAAAAATGGAGGATACAACCATTGTCAATTTGTAAGTCCAGCTTCATCCAAACAAAAGGTTGTAGTTGAGAGGCACGTCGACTACTTCGACCTTGATACACATAGTTTTTCCCTCCAATTGCACGGGGAAGGAGGGGATTATTCCATGTGGTCTAAAAGAAAGTTCGTCAAATGCAGTTAACAACGTAGGAGATGGAGACAACTCAGGATGACCAATATCCTTCCAACCTGCCAATGACATAGCACAAGTTGATGCACTCTCATCTACCACTATGCAAAAAATATTCCAAGTCAACAATTTCATGGCATAAACCACTACTATCTAGAAGGTGATGTGGTAAGGAAAATGAGGTTTTTAATGTTGGAAGTGTCAAAGATAATGGATCCTAAGTTAGTTGGTTCAGCAACACCTAAGGTGGATAATAACGCTTTTCTTTGAGAAGGGAAACACTAGAGGACCTCCAGGGTAAAAATTACACAAGGGGTTTGCGCTAGATCCTCAATGACAGAGTAGTTCTGGGAAGCCCTTGCATTTGGATTATGAGAATATTTCTTAAATGCACCTTTGGGGATGTGAGTCGTAGTTTCTGCCATTTTTTTTCTCAATGTGAATAGGAGGCAATGGGTTGGAAGCTTCTTTTCCCTTCTTAGCAAATCCAAGCATTTTGTAATCATGAGCCCTGGTTTGAATATGAGCAATCGATCTCATCACGTACACGTTTGTGGCTCTGGTGTTAGCATTAAGTGTGGGGGCACCCTGATTTCCCCCAAGCACATTGGTAGATGAAGAAGCATGTGACAAGTTCTACCCCTAAGGTAAGGGGTTGGTTAACACAACAAGCTACCACTGTGCCAATAGATTTTGAGATTCCTCCATATGAGGGCATTGATGAGTCAGGTGATTGTTCGTGCAAATCTTACATGGAAACTTAACCTTATTCTTATTGTTTTTACCATCACCATCATTGTTAGTAGCCTTTTTATCATTACCCCCCTTACCATTCTTTCCCTTGGCCTTTCTTTTTCCCTCGGGTTGTTGGTTACCTTTGGGGTTTGTCATCTACACACTATGTACTTCTGACATTTGGGTTGCAGGGGGTAGTTGTACTAGGAGTCTAGATAGCCACGATCTATTGTAGAGATAATTGTTGCAATTGATTGGACAACTGATCTATGGGATTTCTTTTTGTTGAGCCTACAATACCATTAGCATGAGTCCCAGACTTTGGTTTGGTTTGGTCAAAGGTTGATCGTGGTGTATCTGGAAGAATATCATACAACATGTTGGATTGAGGATAAATCAATTCCAATTGTTTCACCCTCATTATAGCCTCTTCCTTAGAAAATACTCCAAAAGTCGCGACGTCTTTGGAAATACAAGGTACAAAATACTTGAGGAACCACTCAAGTAGAAATGCATGAGGGACCTTCACTTTAATCAATCTCTTGTGGTGATTCCATTCTCTAATATTATTGAAGATATGGAAGGCCTTATTTTTCCTGAAATTGGGAAACAACTCAGTGTTGACATCGTATCACACTAGTAACTGGAAATGTTTTAAGAAAATCCTTGTTGGATTGTTAAAGTAAGAGTATTTTGATCCATCAGACTCAATATACCAATTCGCAACACCCCCTATGAGAGTGTGTTGAAACAATCACAACTTGATAGAGTCATCATATAATGAGTTCGAGGAGCACCACAAGTGAAATTCTATAACATGATCACCTGGATCTTCACCAAGATTTCCTTCAAATTTTGGTATGTCTAAGGGAAATTTAGTTGTCATAGGAGGAAAATGTGGATCATGAAAAATAAGATCATTCAACAACTTTAACAAGTTTGGCAAGTGAAGTGTTTCTAGAAAAGGTAACTCAATTTGTTGTTCATTTAAAGGAAAAGAGGAACATGGATTTTGGTTGGCACCAGGTTTCCAGGAAAAGGTTTCATGCTGACTAGGGTTCTCGTAAAAAACACGGTTTCCTTGGTCAGTGTAAGGGGTTTTCGCGCTAGTTTGCATTGTTGATAGATTCAAATAATTCGATGACATACCTTGGGTAGGGATTGCTCCTTGCATGGTATTCCAAAAACCTTGGTTGGGGTTTCCCCCAGCTGATCCTCCTAGCATAGGCATTGAACCTTACTCAAGGTTCCACTTAGTGTGGGAAGGGTTTCTCTTGATTGACATCCCTTGCAAAGGTATAGAACCCTACCAAGTATTTCCAATACCTTGAGAGGAGAAGGATCTTGTCACCACTCCCTGTGAAGGAAATATACTTGCATAGGATTGGGTTGATTGGAGAAGGGGTGCCCCCTAAGGAAAACACGGATGATGAGAAAGCATTATTTCCAAACACAACAAACAAAGAGAAAGGCATAGACCCAACTAGAGTCATATATGTAATACCCCTAGGCCGAACCAATTGTAAATGTACATGTTAATGTAGTTAATTTGGTGAGTTGTTTAATATCATTTTTTGTATACACCTTCCATGGTATAGTGTGCACATGTACTGTTCACTAAAATGATGAAGTGTGCATATTCTAGGATATCACATGCAACAAAAATAAGTGCGTGCGATTTTTAGGCCAAGGAGCCTTTGTGTATACATTGTGTTTTATAGGCTGGTGAGTCATTTATTATATGCTAGGATGCTTATGTTTTGACTTAGGCCAAAGAGCCTAGATGTTAAAGTTCAGTGAGCCTATTTTTTTATACGTCTCACCATTGATATAATACATCACTACGTGTAGACCGACCACTACCACGATAAAAGAGTATGGGGGACTAAACTCCACTAGTTAGGGAAAGGGGGGGATAAAAGTTAAGGATAAGGGTCTAAGATAGGGAGCTTAAGCCAAAAAGGAATATTCTATTAATATTCCTTAAATTATAAAGTATGGATAATTATTTTATCCTAAGTTCTAAGGATGGGGACAAGTGGGCCAAAGTATCTCCCAACATGACAAGTGTCAAGTTTGGAACATGCATACATATAGTTTGAACTTAGTTCATTTTCCCATTTATCATTCCATGATCATTCACTCACTCATTCAATTGTTCTTTGTACCTTCCTATACCTGTATCCATAACTATACATGTATCTATAGTCATACCTAATTAGCTTGGGAGTTGAATTGAAGAAGAGATTTGTTAGGACCGTGGGATATTGAAGAGGCGTGTTGTCAGGCTCGTGATAAATTTCTCTCTAGGTGAGCAACTTTTTGGGAATTGATTCCCGAAGGTGCTAAACTGCAACTAGAGGGATCTAAGACTTCATGCCCAACATGTTGTTGAAGCCCTAGAAGGGAAGTGGGGTAGCCCAGGGATTGTTGAGAAGAGAAGGAGCACGCTTCCTAGGGTGGGAGAGGCATGTGGGGAATGAGGGACTATAGGATGTTAGTTTGAGTTGGCACCTGTGACGAAGTCTTTCCTGTTGTTTGAGATACTCAGCCTGGTTAGGAATCCCTTTACCCATGTGGAGTTTAGTCCAAGCTCGGGGGTGACCCACTGCTTAGAGTGATGAGCAGTGTGGTCTAAGGCTGGGAGGTTCGTGGAAGGTATACATGCAGTTGGTGATATTCTTACCAAGATAAGTTTCAATTGTGTGTTAATTTATATGTTGCATTATTAATTATGTGTTTATTTTTATGGGTTTTTCCTGTGTGTGGTTTATACCTATCATTATATTTATGGGTATTTCCTGTTTATGCTACTAGCATATATTTATTGTTATTTCCATATGAATTTGTGCATTTACAGAATGTGTTTTATATATATAGTTCCGCAAGGGTTTTCGTGTGTATATTATTTAATTTGCATATAGTTCAAAAAAACAAAATTACATGGCATAGCCTAGTTGGACATTAGGGATGTTAAAATATGGTATCAAATCTTTAGTTTTCAACACTCAGCCTGGATGGGCTGAGCAAGTTGAGTTGAAATGAAATTTTATAGAGGATTGATTTTGAAGTGGCCAAATATTCAAGTTACAAAGCGTCCATTGTAAAAAGTAACAACAATTGTGTGGAATTGGGAAAAATCCCTAATTTATGTTGTTATATTCATGGGAAAATTGAGAAATTTGGCCATGTAATGAGATATTATTAATTTAATATCTGTTCTAGAAAATTCAGGCTTGTAATTGGTCGAATTTGAAGTTACAGAGAAGCCATGACAAATGGAGTGAGATTAGTTGATTAAAATTCTCAATTCGTAAATTGAGTTTGGGAAAAAATTGTTCCAACAATGTCAACCAGCAACAATTTGTTATTGAAAAGGTTGAATTGGTGTTATCAACGTGAAATTGAATAAATTTCATAGTTCCAGAATGTCTATGGTAAAAATTGGGAAAACGTTAGGTAAAATCCCCAATTTCTGCAGTTGAATTCATGAGGAGTTGATGCGCATAAAAATGAATGTGTGTCGGTGTGCACACTAAAAATGCATGATGCATTGTGAAAGGTTTGTGATCTGAAGAAAAATATTGCCATGCAGGTACACGTGCTAAAATTTGGTGCTACATGGTGTAGAGGGGCATTGTACAGAAAAATATTGGCATGCCGGTGCGTGCACTAAAATTTGGTGTTGTGCGGTGCAGAGGCGTATTGGGCAGAAAAATATTTGCATGCAGGTGCGTGTGCTAAAATTTGTCATTGCGCGGTATAGAGTGGCATTGCATGGAAAAATATTGGCGTGTGAGTGCATGTGTTAAAATTTGGCGTTGTGCAGTGTAGAGTGGCATTGCGCAAAAAAATTGGTGCATGGGTGTGCGCACTTAATTTTGGCGTTGTGCGATGTAGACTGGTAATGCGTGGAAAATTTTGGCACACGGGTGTGCACACTAAATTTAGCATTATGTGGTGTGGATTGAGTGGGGTGTGCATAATACTGGTTTGTATAGTGTGCACACGCATAATAATGGTGTGGGCAGTATTGATAGAGTGTAGAGGAATTTTGTTGGTGCGCATGCAATGTGGGTAAATGTTGTCGCACAACAGTTTATTTAATGGTGTGTGCGGAGTACTAGTGCACAGTGGGGGTGTACTAAACTTTGGCATAGTGCAATGTGTATATTAAAATGCATGTGGAATATTAATGTGCAACAAAAAAATTGCGTGCAACAGATATTAGTGCATGAACCAAAATTGTGTGCAATGGATATTGGCATGCGACACAAAATTAGTGTGCACTAGTTATTGGTGCGACAAAGAAGTGATACAAATTGGTTATAGGTGCTTAGAGCATGCGCTACATTATGATGTTTTTGTGCATGCTAAATATGAGTGTACATGTTCAAATTTATGTGCGCAAAGGCATTTGGATGGTGTACAACAACAAAAAACCAATGAATTTCTGTGACATTTTATACTGTTTGAAGGTCATCTTTTTGTAGCGTGTTTTTGTAGCCCTAAACAACGTTTTTTGTTACTCAAAAACCTAGAGAACAAATTGTACCAAGGTACACTTTGTCTCTGCAGCTCAAATAAAAGATCCCGAAGAGAGATTTCTAATGGTGTAAATTGTTCGTCAAACAAATCTTTTATGAGGAAGTTACAGGACAAACATTGGAGGGTAAAATTTAAGAACCAACTAACTTCGAAGGGCCATAGCTTTCTTCTCTGGAATCAAATTGAGGCACATGAGTAGTCTATGGAAATATAGTGAATCATAGAAGACAATCCTAGAGCTGAATTAAAATTATGGACATGTTAAAAATGTTTAAGATGGAAAAGAAGGTACTTGCAACATTCAAGACCAAAAATATGAATTGGCCTAGAACTTTAGCACACTGTAACTAGCATCCTAGAACCTAGAAAAAGGTGAAACTTAGACAAACTGTCCAAAATATGTATATGAAGAAACCCAATTGAGATTCTACTAAAAATCCAATGGAGTAGGTGCAAAAATGCATAATTACAACACAAAATTGCACCAAGTTGAAGAGGGAACAAGAAACAATTGATGGACAATTTCCAAATAACCATAACTTTATGCCCAAGACTGAGAATTGAGCATGGAAGAAGGCATTGGAAAGGTCTTGGATGGTAGAGTATAATTATTCACCCAGAAAATTGATTTAGGCAATCAATTTTTCAGGAAATTAGAAGAAATAATTTTGATATATTATTGAACCTGAATGGTTCATATTTTCATGAAATTGTTGACTCAGTTAACTTGATAAAGTTCTATTGGTTGCACATTTTGCAGAGTTAACAAAAACTATATCAGATATGGATCAAGACATAGTGTAGAGGAATGGAATATGCACTGGGGAATTACAGCCGAGAAGATGAAATCAGAGGGATGGATGTTCATATGGGCCTTGAAGGAACAAAATCCAATTGACATAGAGAAGGAAGGGATGAAAACATGAATATGGTAGAGACCATTAAAAATTTGCGAAAGGATTTCCAAATCCATAAAGTTGATAATGCAAGGATTATGAAAGAAAAGGAGAAGGAAGACTTCAACACGAAGTCAATGCAAAGCTTGAACATAATATAAAATAAATTAGATAAGGAGAGTGGCTCAAGAAAATAAGTAAGTCACATGTATCCTGATGGGAAAAGAAGAACAAGAAGTGTTAGCAGACATCACCATCACTCCCCAAGGCATTCCAATAAGATAGAATACAAAATATCAAGTCCATCCCATTTCATGAACCATAAGAGGTCTAGGGTGGATGAGCTATGAGGAGAAATGAACAAAATCAAACCTCCTACATTTGATGGTGAGAAAAATAAGGATGAAGACGCAGAGACATGGTTACTAGGAATGAGAAAGTATTTTCAATTGCATAATTATTCTTCTCATGCAGAAGGAAGAATTTCCATGTATCAACTCAAGGGAAAGGTATCCATGTGGTGGGATAAACTTGTGCAGGTGAAACACATTAAAGAGAAAAATGTTACTTGGAGAGAATTCAAGAAGTATTTTGGAAATAAATACTTGACTAAGAGATACTATGACAAGAAAATGAAAGAGTTCTTTGAACTCAAACTTGGGAGTATGACCATAGATGAATATGAAACAAGGTTTTTAGAAATGCTAAAGTATGTCTCTTTCATCAAGGCTGAGACAGTAAAGATTCAGAGGTATTTGACTAGATTTCCATCATTCATCAGTGAAAAAATACAATATGATGATCCCAAAACATTGGAAAGACTATAAGGTGAGCTAAATGCCTATATGATCATCAAAAATCAAGGCCAAATTTCCAAAAAGCTTGGGAAGACAAGAAGAAATTCAATATGGATTAGAGGAAGAAGGGAACTAAGCCACCATTCTTCAGAAATAATCCTCAGGGACAACCAACTTCCAGAGAACCCCAAATGACGGGGACATGAGTTCAAAGGCCAAGGAAACCACCTATTCAATGTTGGGGTTGTAAAGAATATCATATGTTTAGAGATTTCCCTCACAGAGGTGAAAAAGTGAGGGCTATTCACAATATACAACAAGCTAAAATAGTGGAAGACATGGGAAGAAGTATACCAAGGATCTATGCATCCCTGGAAAACAAGAAAGCAGAGTATCAACCACATATGATTGAAGTGGAAGGTATGATAAACAACCAAACCATTGCTATTTTAATTGATTTAGGACCTAGTCATAGTTATATAGATCCTAAGATGGTGGAAATTTTTCATTTTCCAAGAATAAAGCATGGAAAATCTCGGTTGGTGCAGTTGGCTAGCAGAGCCAAAAGAAAAGTTAATGAGATGGTTAAGTCATATATTATGGACATGAATGGACTGAACACCAAGGAAGATTTTAACATCTTTCCTTTAGGTTCCTATGATTGTCTAATTGGGATGGATTGGTTGGAACAACATCATGCTATCCTAGAATGCCATAACAAGGAATTCACTTGTTTGGATGAGGAAGGGAACCTAAGGACAGTGAAAGGAATTCCCAGGGAAGTAACCATCACAAAAATTTCAGCATTGCAGCTGAAGAAATGTTACAGAAAAGGGTGTCAAAAATTTGCAACACATATGGAAGAGACATCTAAAAATAAGGTGTCAAATATTGAATATTATGGAGTCATACAAGAATTTGAAGATGTGTTTAAGGAAATACCAACATTACCCCCTAAAAGAGACATTGATTTCTCCATAAATTTGATTCCTAGAGTAGCTCCAGTATCCAAGACTCCATACAGGATGAGTACGCCAGAATTGAAGGAGTTGCAAATGTAACTTGAAGAGATTCTGAAGAAGGGGTATATACACCCAAGTGTGTCACCTTGGGGTGCCCTAGTTTTATTTGTGAAAAAAAATGATGGAACATTGAGACTTTGCATTGACTTTAGGTAGTTGAACAAGGTCACTATGAAGAATAAGTATCCTTTTCCAAGGATCGATGACCTCTTTGATAAGTATCTTTTTCCAAGGAGTAATAATTAAAGAATAAGACACCAACAAGACTGCTTTCAGAACAAGGTATGGTCATTATGAGTTCACAGTGATCCCTTTGGATTATCAAATGCACCAGTTGTCTTCATGTGTTTAATGAATGGTATTTTCAAATAATACTTAGATAAGTTTGTCATTGTATTTTTAGATGACATTCTTATATATTCTAAGTCGAAGGAAGAGAATTAACAACACTTGAGGGTGGTGTTATCCCCCACTTTTAGGGATAACTAGGAGATCTTGTCTCCAGGCCCACAGGTCCTAGACATGGAGTATTGAGAGAAGGATTGACTTTAGCATGGCCTTGGAGGGCCCACCTTTTCTTTCTTCTAGCACATTTATCTTGTCAGCAGCAGTAGCATCCATCACCATCGACTTGGTCTTGTGCCAGAGATCGTTCTTTCTCCATGAGGTAATTAGTCCGAGTATCATCATATGTGACACTTTGATCATCAAAACCCTTGAATATGTGCATTTGATTCCTTTTGTTTCTAACAAATTCTTGGATCTTACACTTTACCACTTGACCATGTCTATGGGGATTGACAATATGCCTTAGTAAGCTTGTGTCCTTAGGTTTTGGTTTTCCACTGGGGGATTTCTAAAAATCCATCGTCCGCTCCCTTCACAACATCACTTTTTCATCTTGCTTCCCTCTCACCTATCCCATTCCAGTTGTCCGGGCACTGGGTTGACCTATTTTCAGGATTTCACCTTATCTCGTGGGAAGAAGGGGCTAAATTCCCAGAAGGTAAAAGCAAGCTGGAAAAAGATAAAAGCCTAAGAATAAAACCTCGAGATGATTCGCTCAGGGATCCCCGAGAAAGGAATAAAAGGCTTCTTAGTAAGAAACAAGATGAACCCATAAAAATAATAAAACAAGACCTGATCAAGGGATATGGGGTCTCATCACGAGACACCCTATTAGGTCCATGGGTACATAGAAGTATAACATTACCACCAGTTGGTTACCACGCTAGGGTAGTGACTCTTGGTTGCATGGCCAAGGGAAAGGGGGTCTCATCATGAGCCAACCTTCTCATTTCTGTGAAAGTAATTGTGGGTAACGCTATCACCACTAGTCACCCCACCAGGGCAGTGTCCCCTGATTAGCCTCTTCAAGAAAAAATAAATATAAAAATAAAACAATAAAAGGCATGAATGGGCTTGGAAAAATTTGCATCCAGGACAGGTGTAGCTCGCCTTCTACAAAGGCACCCACAGGTAAATATTTGCATCCTATGCCCTCACTGCACCCACCTACTTGGACATCCCTTGACCACATCACCTATTTGTGTGGCTTGGATGAGGTCTCTTTTGGAAACTTTCCTCTTCTATTGGACACTAGCCCAATAGGATGCCCTGTCATTTTCTCCAAATTTGTATTGCAGGCTTATGTAATGTCTTTGAGATTTTGACTGATGTATTAGGGATTTTATGCACGTGTTTAATAATATTGATTATGATATGTGATTGAAATTTCTATGATCCTTGTGATTGATGATCCCATGTAGGGCATAGATGTTGATGTGCAGGATCATGCCCAACGGACAGGTACCATTTGGATCAGTACACATGGGGATATGATCCGTTCGAAACTCCATGGGGCTAAAGAGCCCATCAAGTGGATGTTGTGACCCCATCAGGGGGAAGATATAGGATAGAGATGGATCAAGTGCATTGCACCAGAGTAGAGGAGGACATTCCACCAAAGGCACCTTGGTAGAGCTTGACCTAGGGGGATTGTCCCTTTTTCAGTGGAATGTTGGCCTTGGAAGGCCTAGGATGTCACCCATGATGATCATGATGTCCTCCAGCCTTACAAACATCTTGGGAGGCATATTTGGTAGTGTTTCTATGTGTGGCAGTTTGGAGAAGCTCAAGGAGGGCGAACATTTTTCTACAGGATGCCCCATTTTCCCTAGAAGGGGATAATGTTTCCCTGAAAGGGGAATGACGTCTCTCTTTAGCTTGATTAGGTTTTAATTTTGAACATTTAATGTAAAACAATATGATTTTAGTATTTTGGCCTTCTCGACCTTTTTCATGACCTAGAATGTAAAATTAGGTCATGGTACTGTATAAATGGAGGGTTT
>ML780214.1:1315530-1328977 GCA_009831015.1 Picea engelmannii | reverse complement strand
GGCATTTTGGATCTCTATTTGGCATTTTTGGCATATTTCTTGATGGAAGGTGTTACAACTAGGGTTTGTTATGATTTTCTTGGTGAAATGTAAGTAAATTTCTGCAAAACTTCTTAATTGAATGGTTGTATTGTTATTTCTTGTATTGTTATAAGTAGGTCCTTGTCTCATGTCCCCATCAAGAGATTTTTTTTAGCCATTGTTTGAATAGGGAAAGAGCCTAGCCATAGCTACACTCTTCTTTTCTCTTTATCTGCTAGACGATTTTACTTTCAAGCTAAGAAGAAGAAGACGCATCAAAGCCTAGTTCTTCTACACTTTGATGGGTCATTTTTTCTAGGGTTTGTTGGTGAAGCCTTGTTGTAGCAACATGTTGCCTTCCAAACCCTCTTGTCTTGGTTTTATGTTATTTTCTCAGCTAGACGTCATTTCCGTTGAGTTAAATAAGGAAGAGAGAGCACCGAGGCCTAGTTCCCCTACACCAAGGTGAGCCTCTCTCCCCTAAGGTTTTTACTTTGAGGTCTTGCCCTAGAAACACCTCAAAGATTCACCTTCTAGTCCTTATTTGTACTGTATTTTTTATCCTTAGCTCATGTGTCCTCTACTTTTGACTCCATTAACCCTAAGGCACTGATCTAAAGACCTTTGTTTGTCTTGAGTAAACTTGATTGCAACATCTCTCAAACCTTTGAATGAAACCCTAAATACTAATCCTAGCTTAGAAACTAACCTTACTAACCTACTGTTGTCATCATCTCTAGCTATAAATATCATTTTTGCAGCTAACATTTCTCTTATAATAAATTGAATGGTGGTTTGAAGGCATTAATTGAATGAAGTGTTGATTGTTACATTGAATGCCACATTTTTAGCATTTATTGAAGAAGTGACATTATATATTATTGTTATTTTATAAATATTGACTTCGTCAATATTTATTATCCAATTTCTTATATGTATATCAGATAGTCATTGATTTACATGAAGTACTAACCAAGTGAGCAAGCTTGCATATATCAATTTCTTGTTGCTTTGTCTCAGGCAGGTGCATCTCTCTTTTTTTGGTTATACTTTATTATTGGTTGTTAGTCGGACTATCTTCTCAGTGGTGACTTGTGAGGGGGGAAACTTATCCTTGTCTTATAATCCTTTTCCTTCTCAAAACCCCAGGTCATCGGGGACATCTCCCCTGGGCCTTACCACCCTAAATAGAAAGAACCATCCCATTGAGGTGACATTGGGTGGGATTGGTTCCAGTTACGCCAATTTACCTCTCTAATCTCTAGCCTTTTGTCCTTGCTACAAACTGTGAGATAATAGGTTGTATTAAAAGTATTAAGGGAGCATTAGTTGTATTCCAAATTGAGCAAGTGCTCATTTTATTAGAAGAAAATTCATTATTTGGGGCATATCATTTTAGAGGATGGGATAGCAGTGGATCATAAGAAGATAGAAGCAATTAAAGGATGGTCTGCACCAAAGAATGTGGTAGAGGTCATATCATTCATAGGCCTTGAGGGATACTATAGGATATTTATTGAAGGATTCTCAAATATTTCACACCCAATCACTTCCTTGCAAAAGAAGGGTGTGAAGTTTCAGTGGATATTAAATTGTGAAAATATTTTCCAACAATTGAAGCAATTATTAACTAGTGTTCCAATTGTAAGGATTGCAGATCCAAATGAAGACTCCACGGTATTCACATATGCATGTAAAGAAGGACTTGGTGGAGTCCTCAGACAAAAAGGTTTTGTGTATGTTATGAATTAAGGAAGTTGAAGGAGCATGAAAGGAACTATGCCACTCATGATTTGGAGTTGGAATCCATAGTGCATGCCTTGAGGAAATAGAGACACTACCTCATGGGGAAAAGGTTTGAGCTAAGGATAGACCATAATGGTCTGAAATATTTATTTGATCAACCAACTCTAAATGCTAGGAAAAGAAGATGGTTAGAATTTCTTAGTGAATATGACTTTGATATAAATCATATCAAAGGGAAATAGAAAAAAGTGGTTGATGCACTCAGTGGAAGAGTGCATGAGTTGCATGCTACATCCATAAGCATGTACCAATCGTATTTGAAATACAAAATCATAGAGGTTGCAAAATCAAATTTTCAATACAAGGAATTAGTGGAAAAATTACAACAAGGTATTTTACAGCAGAAAATATAAGATTATAAGATAGAAAATGATGAAATTCTTATATACAGGGGCATATATTATGTACAAAATTCCCAAGAATTGAAAAATCTGATATTGAGATAAATGCATAATGTACCTTATGATGGGCACCCGGGTTATCAGAAAACTATTACAGGTGTCAAGAGACAATATTATTGGTCAGGCATGAAGAAATAATTTGTTGATTTTATTGTCAAATGTTCGGAGTGTCAAAAGGTAAAGGTTGAGCATATACACCCAACTAGTTTGCTACAACCATTACCCATTCTTGAGTGGAAATGGAAATTTGTAACAATAGATTTCATCACAAAGATGCCCAGAACAAACAAGCAACATGATTCTATTATGGTAGTGGTGGATAAGCTTACTAAAGTTGTCCATTTTATTCCAGTTAAGCTCACTCACAAGGAATCAAACACTGCTAATGTTTATATGAGAGAAATTTCTCGATTATATGGTATACCCAAGACAATTGTTTCTGGTAGAGATAAAAAAATTACCTCAAATTTTTGGCAAGGGATATTTAATGGATTTGGAACAAATTTGAATTTTAGGACAACTTATCATCTAGAGTCAGATGGAAAAACAAAGAGAGTGAATCAACTGATTAAGGATATGTTGAGGATGTATGTGATGGATAAACTATTAAAATGGGAAGACAGCCTACACTTAGTAGAGTGTGCTTATAATAATGGATAGCAGACATCTCTAAAGATGAGCCCATTTCAGGCACTTTATGGAAGAAGGTGCAACACACTAGTAAGTTGGGATAACCTAGCAGATAGAGCAGTCGTTGGGCCAGATTTACTCAAGGAATCAGAGAAGAAAATGTTGAAAATAAAACAAAATTTAAAAGCTGCCCAAGATAGGAAAAAAATCTATGCTGATAAGAGCATAAATCACATGGAATTTAAAGTGGGGGACCATATATTCTTGAAAGTGAAGGCTAAAAGAAGTTTCCTGAAGTTTGGAAATTGTTCAAAGTTGGCATCCCACTATTGTGGGATGTTTGAAATCCTAGAGAGGATTGGGACTATAGCATAAATTGTTTCCTTACCTACATCAATGACCATTCATAATGTGTTTCATGTATAATTTATTAAGAGATATATGCCTGATGTTAATCATGTTATTGATTGGAATGTGATTCAAGTGGAGCAAGAAGGCGCTTTCCAAATACATCTGTTAAGCCCTAATATTGGCTCATTACCCCTTAATTGGGGCATATTATATTAGTAATGTTATTTTATTTATGTCATCTTTAGGCCATTAGTTGTAATTATACCTCCTAGTCTCCTATATATACCAAGGAGACATTTTCAATTTGAATCATCTTGTACTTGAACATTTAAGTGGGGTAAAAGGAGGTTGACCCATCGAAGAGGCTTATTATCTGAAATTATCTCTTTTTCAAGGCATTGCGTACTTTTTCTGAGGTTTTTCTATGCTATATTGATATTTTTATCTTAACATATGGTATTAGAGCTCAAGGTCTTGGGGTTTCGCTGCTACATCTGAGATACCTTGGCATTTTTTCTATAACTTGTTTTCTACAATGTTTCCAAAGGAACAACTTGGAGGATATTTATAATATGGATCAAGGTATGTTGGGTTCAAAATTCAGATCCTAAGGCCTTATACTTTCGAAGATAAATCCTATACAATATAGAGTTATGGAATCATCCAGAAATGAGTCATTGCAGAATTTACGCTATAATTTTTTTTTTGTAACGTTTCAGACCCTGAACTCCAGAAAAATTTACATAAGTTATTAAGGCATATGTGGTTAAATTTTCATCTTCTAGGTCATCTTAAATTTGTAGATACACCTTGTGTAAGATAGGGTATCTGACTAGTCCTATTGACTAGTCTCAAGAAGGTATTCTAGGTAAAACAATCATAACTTCTTGCTAGAGTATCCAAATTGAGTGGGACTAGTTTCATTGGATCGTGGAAAGTCTGTAGTATTTCAGGTGCCAGTTTCAAAATAATATATCAATTATTTTGTGTGGGGCATGCTATACAAGGGAGATCTCCTAGAAAGGAAAAAAATCGGCAAGTTGTGGGGAAGTTACCGCAAATTCCACTTGGCACATCCAATTTTGATCAGACCTATGGCATTATAGAGAAGAAATATCAGAGAACTACATAAAAGAAAGTTTCATACCCAGAAGGGCTGAAACTTGGGAGATACAACAGAATACATATTTTCTAGAAGAACCACCTCAAAATCAAGGTTCAAAAAGTGATACTTGGCCAACATGCCACCAAAAAAGGGAACTTCTACACCAAATAAGCCCCCCAGAAAATCCTACTTGGACTCTTGATGAAGGTGAAGAAATGCATAGGGACATAAATGAACTACAAAAGAATACAGATTCAATGGAAGCTAAGTTGGATACTAAGATGGATTCAATAGAAGCTAAGTTGGATACTAAGATGGATGGCTTAAAAGGGGAGATCATGGAAGTATTGAAAAATTTCTTAACAGAGAAGATACCTAAAAGTGAAAATGCATCCCATGAAATTCATGATGAGGACACAAGGAAGGTGAATCAAGAATGGAGAAACTCCAACTTTGGTTTGAATACCAACCACATTCCTAAGATTGATATGAGGAAGTTCAATGGCAAGGACCCAATCACATGGATACTTCAGATGGAGCAATTCTTTGATCTCCATAATGTGCAACATACAAAAAGGGTACGAAATGCTTCTTTATATTTAGAACCTAATCAATTTGTATGGTATCGATGGATTTTTTCTCGTAAATCACTCGTCACTTGGACAATTTTCACGGAAGAAATGATAGCACACTATGAGGATACAAGGAGAAATACCTTCTTTAGCTAATTGATAAATCTCAAGCAAAAGGGATAAGTTACCGAGCACATTGAGAACTTCCAAAGATTGAATATAAAGGTAACTGATATTCCAGATGAGCACTTGATTGATGTATTCATAGGAACTTTAAAGGATAACATTCAACATGAGGTTTGCCTTTGGGAACCCAAATTATTGGAGAATGCATTTAAGGTGGCAAGAAATGTTGAAAGTAAAAATATGGCTATGGCTACTAGAAGGACCAATCCTAACATCTATAGAGACAACAATGCTCCTTCTCCTAAAACACCTCAACCTACAAGATTGACATCTCAACAATTGGAGGAAAGAAAAGAAAAAGGTTTATGCTTTAATTGTGACAGCAAGTACAGTAAGGGACATAAGTGTGGTGAGAAGAAATTATTCTGCATAGATTATGAAGAGGAAGAAGCACAAGAACAAGAACCATCTCAAGATGAAAATGTAGAAGCAATTTCATCTGAAGAGTTGACTCCCATGATATCATCTAATGCATTGGTTAGAATTAGCACTCCTCAAACTCTAAAGATCGAAGGATACATCAAATAGAAAAAGGTAATAGTCCTAATTGATTCTGGTAGTACTCATAATTTCATTCACTACAAATTAGCCAAAGATCTCAATTGCTTTGTATATCTAGTGCTAGAGTTTCAAGTAATGATTACAGATGGAGGAACTATAAATTTCTTAGGAAAATGCAATAAGATCAATCTTACTATGGGGGAATATGTAATGAATAGTCCAATGATTTCTATACCCATGGGGGGTGCAGACGTTGTACTAGGAATCCAATGGTTACAATCATTAGGAATAGTGGATTTTAATTTTCAAGAACTTTTCTTGAAATTTTCATTGGAAGGAAAATAAATTGAGTTAAGAGGTATCACAGGGAAACCCGGTAAGGTGATAAGCTCTAATGGCATGACAAAAATATTGAAAAAAGGGCATCAAGGCATTATTGCTCAACTATGCTCACTAGATGTTCAAACATCTAAGCCATCTAATCTTCAAGATCTCCAAAGGATCATTGATAAGCATTCCAAAGTATTTGAAGATATTCCCAAAGGTATTCCACCCACTCAAAATCATGATCATGAAATTTACCTAATTCCTAGGAGTGTTCCTCCTAACATCAAGCCATACAGATACCCTTATGCCCAGAAGAGTAAAATTGAGCGCATGGTTGAAGAAATGTTAGAGGCTGGCATTATTAGACCTAGCCAAAGTTGTTACTCTGCACTAGTAGTAATGATATTCAAGAAAGATAGTTCATGGTGTATGTGTCCAGATTATAGAGATCTCAATAAGATCACTATTAAAGATAAGTTTCCCATTCCTATCATTGATGAATTGTTAGATGAACTACATGGAGCAATCTATTTCACAAAATTGGATCTCCATTCAAGGTATCATCAGATTAGAATGAAGGAAGAAGATATCCCAAAAACAACATTCCGAACTCATGAAGGCCATTATGAATTTTCGGTCATGCGTTTTGGCCTTACAAATGCACCTTCCACATTCCAAGGGTTAATGAATTCCATTTTCAAGCCCATCCTTCAAAAATTTGTGTTAGTATTTTTTGATGATATACTAATCTATAGCAAGTCTTGGGAGGATCATGTGCGACATGTTGACAAGGTGCTACAACTACTAAGGGAGCAACAACTATATGCCAAACCATCCTAATGTTTATTTGGAGTAAAGGAGGTCGAGCATTTGGGTCATATTGTATCTCATGAAGGTGTCAAGGTAGACCCTATCAAGATTAAGGCCATGATGGACTGGCCAATTCCCAAAACATTAAAGAATATTAGAGGATTTTTGGGTTTGACAGGTTACTACCGCAAGTTTGTTCGGAACTATGGAAGAATAGCAACACCTTTAATGACACTAACTAAGAAAGATGCATTTTCATGGACTCTGGAGGAAACTAGAGATTTTGAACAACTTAAAGAGGTGATGTGTAAAGCTCCTATCTTGACCACTCCAGACTTCACAAAAACCTTTATTGTGGAATGTGATGCCTCAGGAAATTGAATTGGTGTTATCCTAATGCAAGAAGGAAGGCCCCTCGCTTTTGAAAGTAGACCACTCAAGGGAAAGGACTTACAAAAACCCATTTATGAGAAGGAAATGATGGAAATAATACATGCATTGAATAAATGACGTCCTTACCTAATAAGTAGGCACTTCAATGTCAAAACAGATCATGATAGTCTTAAATACTTCTTGGAACAAAGACCATCTTCAGAAGAACAACAAAAATGGGTAACCAAGATATTGGGTTATGATTTTGAAATTGTCTATAAAAAGGGGAAGAAAAATGTTGTGGCAGATGCACTCTCAAGAAAGGATGAAGATGTTGAGTCCTTCTTTGTGCCATCTCAATCATCCAACCCGATTGGATAATAGAAGCAAGGGATGAATGGAAGAATGACGAAAAAGTGTGGACTCGCATTCAAAGGTTGCAGCAAAATTCCAGTGCATCAGATACATTTACATGGAAAAATGATTCACTATGGTACAAATATCGTTTATATTTATGTAAGAACTCCCAAATGAAACAAAAGGTACTATTGGAATTTCACACCTCTCTAGTAGGAGGGCACTCAGGATTTTTGAAAACCTACCATAGAGTTAAGAAGGATTTTTTTTGGGATGGCCTTAAAACTAATGTTCAAAGGTTTGTGGCAGAATGTGTGGTTTTCCAACAAAACAAGGTGGAAACAATTAAGATCCCAGGTCTTTTACAACCATTATCCATCCCAAGTCAGCACTGGGAGGAGGTTTCCATGGATTTCATCACAGGGCTACCAAAGTCTGAAGGAAAGAGTGTCATCATGGTGATTGTTGATATACTAACCAAGTATGCACAATTTTGTGCACTCTCTCATCCCTTCAAAGCTAGTACAGTTACCACCGCATTCATGGAGACAGTTCAAAAGCTACATGGCAGCCCAACGATTATTGTAAGTGACAGAGATCCCATCTTCACTCGACATTTTTGGACAAAATTATTTTCTTACTTGGGTACTCAATTGGCTCATAGCTCATCCTATCATCCTCAATCTGATGGACAAACCGAGATAGTGAACAAATGTCTGGAAGGCTACCTTCGTTGTTTTGTCTCTGATAAACAAACACAATGGTTCAAATGGTTACTCTTGGAAGAATGGTGGTATAACACTTCCTTTCATACTGCAACAAAAATGACACCATTTATGGCACTTTATGGATACCACCCTCCTTCCATCACTTCTTCTCTAAAAGAAAAATCTAAGGTTCAAGCAATGGAATATCACATCAAGAATCAACAACAAGTTCTCCAAATCTTAAAGGACAACCTGACCATGGCACAAAATCGCATGAAACAACAAGTAGATCAACATCGTAGTGAAAGAAGTTTTGAAGTAGGCGATTGTGTGTTTTTAAGACTACAACCATACAAACAGATGTCCCTCAAGTAAGCAAGGAAGGATATTGATATTTGGTTCTTAACAAGTAAGTACTTTTTCTTAGGTTTTTCTATGCTATATTGATATTTGGTTCTTAACAACATCTCGTATGCATTCTGGACGAGAAAATCAAACATCTTTGGAATTGATCCATAGGGCTTGTAAAGGTCCAATGGACCTAGTACGGTCCTGAGGACACTACTTGGGAGCATGAGGATGCAATGCGGGCAGAATACCCACTTATTTTTGAAGATTTTCGAAATCTTGTTGATATGTGTACATAATGCACTGAGTACAGTGCATAAATAAGGGGAGGGGATTGTAATACTGGTAGGTCAAACCCAATTCTAATGCACTTAAGTTGGTGATCCGTTTGATATAATTTTTTGTATACACCTTCCATGGTATAGTGCACACATGTACTGTGCACTAAAATGATGATGTCTGCATATTCCAAGATACTGCGCGCAACAAACTTAAGTGCATGCAATTTTGAGGATAGGGAGCCTTTGCATATACATTGTGTTTTATAGGCTGGTGAGCTAGATATTATATGTTAGGAGGCTTATTTTTTGACTTAGGCCATGTTATCGCACAGTTTGTAGCTTAGGTCAAAGGCTAAGGGATAGAGGTCAAACTGGCGTAACAGGAACCTAGCCCACCCAATCTCACCACAATGGGGAGGTTCTTTCTATTAAGGGAGGTTAGCCCACGGGAGACGTCCCCGGTAACCTGGGGTTTTGAAGAGGCCAAAGTATAAGGGTCAAAGAAGAAGTTCCTCCTCACAGGTTACCACCAAGGTCAGATAGTCCAGCTAATCAACCAATAAAGAAGTGCATGCCTAAAAGAGAACACCTGCCCGGAACAAGACAATAGCAAAGATAATATATACAGGATATAATTCAGTGGGTTATTACTTCATGCAACTATATGACATCAATATATAAGAAATGCAAAACAACAAATATTAGTCAGATCAACGTTTTGTCAATATAGCAATGGAAAATATCAATTCATCAATAACTATTGAGATGATGTAGCCAACAATGTATTTAATCACTCCTTTACTCAATAAATGCTTTCAACCATCATCTAATTTCTTATCATCAAAAGGTGTTGCGTCAAGTTGGAATAACCAAATATGATGTCAGCCTAGTTAGGGTTAGCTAGTTAGTTAGGGTTTCAAATTTAAAAGTTTTGAGAGGTTGTTTGAGCACTATCACTTCAACGTTGTGGGTTAAGATCAGTGCCTAGGGGTAGATGGAGTCAATTAAGAAGAGGACGCAAGGTTGAAGGGATAAAAGGTTAAGGACAAGAGGGAAGGGTTATAGAGTGCTACAATGGCAGGGCCCTAGAATCAAAACTCTAACAGAAAGAGGCTTACTCTGGTGTTGCTTAAGCAAGGCCTCGTTCTCTTTCCTCCTTCCTTAGGTCAAAATTGGCAAAACGGCTAGCATAAATACATAAGAATAAGGTGAGGGAGAGTGTTGCAAAGGCAAGGCCCTATCACCAAACCCTAAGATTAGGACAACCCTAGGTGTAGATAACCTAGGCCTAGGATGCCTCCTTTCTCTTGACCTTTAAAAGGTATGGCTAGCTTAAGGGAAGAAGGAATGAGAGTGTAGCAGTGGCTAGGCTCTTCCTTCCTACTTCAATGGCTGAAAATTTCTCTAGAAGGGGACATGAAACAAGGACCTACTTGTGTGCTTGTTACCTAGGGTTTTAAATCAACAAATTTATAATAAATGCAAGAATACAAGCCTACAACGATTCAATTAAGAAGTTTTGCAGAAAATACACTTACATATCATGAAGAAATATCATAGAAAACCCTAGTTGTAAACCTTCCTTCAAGAAAAATGCCAAAAATTCCAAGTAAATCCTTCCTCCAGAAAGTTCGCCTCACATAAAAGACCAAATACCCAAACTAGGGCACAAAAATCAGACCTCACAAGAGAGTGAGTTGTGTCAAAATGAGGATAAAACTCCTCAATATATATTGTATCATGACCTCTAATTAAATTTAGGTCATAAAAATTAGCCAACAAGGCTTTAAACAAAAATCATATTGTTTTTACATTAATGTTTCTTTAAAACCCTAAATGAGAAAAAAGTGAGATGTCAAGCCCTCCTGAGGGAGACGTTGGGCCCTTTTGAGGCTAGTGCAGCATCTGGAAGCCAAACGTTATCCCTCATTCGGCTCTTCCAAGCTACCACACATGCCAACAACCCTGTCAATCTACCATACACTCATTATCATGTCATAAGCCTCCTTGTAATGTCCTATATCATCTGGGGCCAATGTTTCAGTGCAAGTAGGTGAATCCCCCTAGGCCTGGCTCAACCAAAGTGTCCCTGATGGAACATCCTCTTCTTCTTTGGTGAAAAACCTCAGTCAAACACTGTCTTGTCTCTACCCCTCTAACGGGGTCTCAGCAACCATCTGATGGGCTCTTCATCCCCATGGAGGTCTGAACTGATCATCTCCCCATGTGTATCGGTCCAACTGGTACCTGCCCGTTGGGCATGGTCCTGTACATTGAAAAATTTGCCCTCCATGGGCTCATTAGTCATAGGTATCATAGCAATTCAAATCACATTTCATCATTAGTATTATTAAACACATGCATGAAAACCCTGATATATCATTCAACAGCTCAAAGACGTTACAAAATCCTACAATACAAACCTGAGAAAAATGAACAAGACAATCTATTGGGCTAGTGTCCATAAGAAAATGAGAGTTTCCCAAAGTTTTTCATCCAAGTCATGTATATGATGTGGTGTGGTAAAGGGATGTTCAGACATAGGGTAGAGTGAGAGCTAGGGATGCATGGTTTTACCCATGGGTGCCTTTGTAGAAGGCGAGTTGTACCTGTCATGGATGCAGTTTTTTCCAAGCCCGCTTTTTTCCTTTTATTCTTTTCTTTATTTTTTTTCTGTTCTTTTATTCTTTTATCCAAGGACCAATTGGAGGACTCTACCTTGGCATGGTGAGCAGATATGATAGTGTTACCCACAAGTACTTTCACAGAGATGATAAGGTTGGCTCATGATGAGATCCCCTTTCCCTTGGCCATGCAACCAAAGGTCACTTCCCTGGCATGGTAACCAAATGATGGCAATGTCATACTGCTAGGTACCTATGGACATGATAGGTTGGTTCATGATGAGACCCCCTATCCTCATAATTAGGTCTTGTTTGTTTATTTTTCTTGGGTCCCTCTTGTTTCTTGCTGAGAGGCATTTTATTTCCTTCTCGGGGATCCCTGGGCAAAGCATCTCAAGGTTTCATTTTTAGGTTTTTATCGTTTACCAACTTCTTTTACCTTCTGGGCCTTTAGCCCCTTCTTCCCACAAAATAAGGTGCAACCCCATAAACAGTTCATCCTAATGCCCGAACAAGGGGAATGGGATAGATGAGTAGGAGATAAGATGAAAAGGTGATAGTGTGATGGGAGTGGACGATGGCTTCTCAGAAATCCACTAGTGGCAAACAAAAACCTATGGGTACAAGCTTGCTAGGGCACCCATTCAATCTCCCCAAGTATGGTTAGGTGGGATAATGTAAAATCCAAGCAATCGTCAGAGATAAAAGGAATCAGACGCATACATTCAAAGGTTATAATGATCAAAAGTGACACATACCATGATACCTGGACCAATTATGATCTAAAAATGATGAAGACTTGTATTCTTGAAAAATTTTGCAACTTTTAATTCAAGTGTTCTTATGCAAATGGATCAATTTTGCAAACATGACTTTTATATAAATTACACATTTAAGATGCATATAAACAGTAACAAATAACAGTGAACAAAAAACACATAACACAACAAATGATAAAGGAGTTCACCCCTCTCTTGGGCTACATCTCCTAGTCCAGCTTCCAATGGATCTTTTGTATTATTTCCTCAAAGTGATAAAATATGTGCTTTACAATGCTCAAAATTCCAAATAGATGGCACCAATGGCTTCAGAACATCCAAAAAACCCTAGCTGGGCTTTTTCGGCACCTCGTTTGGCCAAAAATTGAAGAAGATAGGCTTCCTAGAAGTATCCCTTCAAACTTGTTGTCTCTGGATCACCAAAATGCACCTCCTCCTCCTCAACCTAGCCCCCACGTGCATATATGTGTTAAAACCCAGCATCAGGTGCAACCGCACAATGGTGTGAATTGTAGGATGGTTATGTGCCTAGCCCCTAACTGCCTAGGACCGTGAGCATGTGAAGCACCATATGACCGCGCGCATACATATAAAGGGCCACATTTTAAAACCATATGGTAACGGGTCAGAGGCATGCGCCGGTGGTTCTATTGTATACACATAAGGCCAGGGCTCATATGAAAAGGGGCTATGTTTAAACATATGGTAAATGGTCGGAGGGTGCACCGTGCCCGTGGTTACATTGTAACGTATATGACCGGGAGCTAGGGCTAAGCCCCGACCCGGACCGTGCCCATTTCAAAACCATTCAAATTCAAATAAATTTTAAAAGGTATAGTGTTAAGAACCATGTGGGTGGTGTGTCAGTTGGGAGGCCCTTCCAAAAGCTTTTCCCCTACGCGGAGGTCGCGGGGTCGAATCTGACCAACACCATAAATTTTAAACCAACGCTAAGGTGACATGCGGCGACCATTGATTGGGCCACGTGTCAACATTCCATTCGCCACCATTGCCATGTGTCATATGACAACTTGTCCACACAACCACCAACCAACACCTGCCACATGTTATATAGCCTTGCCATGTGTCGTACGGCTCTGCCACGTGTCATACGATCTACCACGTCAGCATCCGTATGGACTGTACGGACTATATGGACTGTATAGTCAGCACATTTTTTTTGCTTGTTTGTCCTTTTGAACAGAACATGATATATCTCTCATCGGACGTTCGTTTGAACCCAAATGAGTTGCATTGGGTTCGTGACGA
>ML780214.1:1300925-1312362 GCA_009831015.1 Picea engelmannii | reverse complement strand
TAAGTTTACACCTTCTTGTCCCCTGTAATTTAGCATTATCACATATCCAACCAAGAGGGTATGGTTTAGGATGTGGAATTGTTTCCAATTTTAATTTCTTAACAGTGTCTTCAGATATAAGGTTTTCTTGAGATCCAGTATCAAATAGATTATCTATCTTGGTATGCTTTGAAACAACCCTTATGTGAAAAAGTTCTATTCTTTCTTTTCCTTGTCGAGTTACATTGAGATTATTGTTACTTGAAAAACTAGTACTTGCAATAGAACCATTACCTTGATAACCCATGGCTGTAATCTTTGTTTCATCACCCGAATCAGAACCTAAATCATGTTGTATGGTTACAGTAGTCTTTGACTTCCCTTTGTTGCCAAACTTTTTGGGTCTTCTTTCAGAATGAAGTTTCCAACAATAGTCTTCATCATGGCCATCTTTTGAACAATGTTTGCATGTAAATTTTTCTCCCTCTTTCTTAAAAGTAGCATTCTTTTTTCCATTTCCCTTGAACTTCCTCTTTCCTTTGTCTCCATGACTGAAAGGCTTCTTGTTACCCTCATGAGTTTCATTCCTTCCTCTTGCTTCTAAATGAGTGGCCTGAACACAAACTTCATCTAGATTTGAAGGATTAAACATGAGTATTGTATGTCTCAAATAACTATGTAAAGCTCCAATGTATTTGAGTAAAGTTGCTTGAGAAGACAAATCTACTCCCAAAACCAAAGCTCTTCTCCTAAATTCTTGAGTAAAGCTTTGCACATTTTGTCCTTTAGCTTGTTTAAAATTTTGTCAATCCATAGTAGATTTTTGCATATATGCCAATGGGTAAAATTGTTTTTTAATTACAACAATAAAATCATTCCAAGAGGTTAAAATTTTACCATGTTTCTTCATGTCCTCTTGAGTCTTGGCTTCCCACCAAATGAGTGTTGCACTATCCAATATTAAAGAAGCAAGTTGAATCTTAGTTTCATCATCTTGAATTTTTTGTATCCTACAATACACCTCAATCTGACGAATCCAATTATCTAATTTCTCATCATTTACCTTTCCATTGTACATTGGCAATTCGAATTTAATATTAATCTTTAACAAAGGAATTTGTGAAGGAGTTTTACCATGTCCTTTTGGAGAATTTGGAAGAGGTCTTGAACTGGTAGAAGAAGAAGAAGAAGATGGAGGTGAGGGTGGTGGAGAAGCACCATTCCCTCCATTTCCATTTGGATTTTTATCACCATTGTCTCCCTTGTGCTTTGAAGGGTTGGAGCCTTCACCTTGCAACCTTGTATTCCTTTCTTCCATCAAGAGTTTCATCATTTCTCTCATTTCCATGAAAGCCTTTCTGAAATCTTCATCTTTTGTAGGAATATGTTCATGACTCTCTTCATGAGCCATACTTGGTGAATGCCTCCTTGAAGCTTGCAGTGATGATATAATCTTTTTTCTTGAAGGATGAGAACTTGGCTCTACAGGTTGACCTTCTCCTCTTGTGAGTTTCAACCTTGTGAGCATCAGAAAAAAAAAAACACTTGCAAATAATCAAGTCTTCAAAAACCTATTCTCTGATACCAACTTGATCTAAAAATGATGAAGACTTGTATTCTTGAAATTTTTTGCAAGTTTTAATTTAAGTGTTATTATGCAAATGGATCAATTTTGCAAACACAAATTTTATAGAAATTACACATTTAAGATGCATATAAATAGCAACAAATAACAGTGAACAGAAAACACATAACACGACAAATGATAAAGGAGTTCACCCCTCTCTTGGGCTACATCTCCTGGTCCATCTTCTAATGGAACTTTTGTATTATTTGCTAAAAGTGATAAAATATGTGCTTTACAATGCTCAAAATGCCAAATAGATGGCTCCAATGGCTTTAGAACATCCAAAAACCCCTAGCTGGGATTTTTCGGCACCTCGTTTGGCCAAAAATTGAAGAAGATAGGCTTCCTGGAAGTTCCCCTTCAAATTTGTTGTCTCTGGATCACCAAAATGCACCTCCTCCTCCTCAACCTAGCCCCCATGCGCATATATGTGTTAAAACCTAGCACCAGGTGCAACCACAAAATGGCGTGAACTGTAGGATGGTTACACACCTAGCCCCTAACCACCTAGGACCGTGGGCATGTGAAGCACCATATGACCGTGGGCATACATATAAAGGGCCACATTTTAAAACCACATGGTAACGGTTCGGAGGCGCACGTCATTGGTTCTATTGTATACACATAAGACTGGGGCTCATATGAAAAGGGGCTATGTTTAAACATATGGTAAATGGTCGGAGGGCGCACCGCACCGGTGGTTACATTGCAACATATATGACCGGGGGACGGGGCTAAGCCCCGTCCCAAACCATGCCCATTTCAAAACCATTCAAATTCAAATAAATTTTAAAAGGTATAGTGTTAAGAACCATGTGGGTGGTGCACCAGTTGGTCGGCCCTTCCCAAATCTTTTCCCCTGCCTGGAGGTCGCGGGGTCGAATCCGGCCAACAACATAAATTTTAAACCAACGCTAGAGTGACACATGGCGGCCATTGATTGGGCCACATGCCAGCATTCCATTCACCAGCACTGCCACGTGTCATATGCCAACTTGTCCACACAACTGCCAACCAACACCTTCCATGTGTTGTACAGTCTGCCACGTCAGCATCCGTACGAACTGTACGGACTGTACAGTCAGCACATTTTTTTTGTTTGTTTATCATTTTGAACAGAACACGATATCTCTCTCATACGACATCTGTTTGAACCCAAACGAGTTGCGTTAGGTTCGTGACGATGAGGCCTACGCTCCCATTCAATTTGAAGTGATTCCAAGCACTTTGAATTTTGAGAAAAATTTGATCCCCTGGATCAAATTACCTCATGGAGCAAGAGCCTTCTCCGATACAAGACCAAGCCGATGGTGATGGATGTTGTTGTTGCTGACAAGACAAATCTGATGAGAGAAGAGAAGGATGGGCCCTCTAGGGCCATGCTCGGGTCAATCCTGCTCTCGATACTCCATGTATAGGACCTGTGGGCCTCGAGACATGATCTCCTGGTTATCCCTAAAAATCAGGGATAACATATGGGTCCAACTCGGGGACATGTGCTCACCGTAGAGTGCATGAGAACCTCAACATCTCTGGCATAACCTGCATAACTAATCAACTTGATATGGGCATCAGTAATAAAAATGGGGTGGTAATTCCACCCCAGCATATACAGACATATATAAATAAATCGATCATAAATGCTAATATAAAGTGAATTACTTACTTGCATTTACCTGTAGGCTAGATTTTGTTGTAGTAAAACAACCAGTGAATCCAATCTAGCAACGTCCCACAATACCTGCCTTTGTGCTTCATCATAAACCAAAATAGTGATAAGTCTAGCACAAAAATAACATGGTTTAGAACATGTATCAGATCATCAAGAATCACAAAGTCTAACTCATGGAGGTAGGTGTGAGGGATAAAATCCTGCCAAGTCCATCTCTGAGGAAAGTACTCAATCCACTTCAATAAAGGATCATGAAAAATGCAAGGTTCAAAAAACTGACTCAAAGGGCCTACAAACTGGCTACCCAGGGCATCCTCATGCTCTGAAGTCAAGGAAGGGATCGACAAAGATCTAGTAGACGACTGACAAGCTATCAAGGGAAAGTCAAAAAACTGGGATAATAGACTCAAACTTGTCGTACCAAACCATCCCTTGGAGTCCAGGGTTTGCCTAAGAGGAAGCTCAACATTAAAAATATACTTCCCAACTACACCTTTAATGGAAAGGCATGACAAAGTAATAACAGGTAGTTGTAGAAAAAGGTCATGATAATTCTTCTTCAGGCAAACAATGTTTTTACTCCTATCAAAAACTGAGCATAGTGGAGGTTGATAGTTATCTTCATAGGGTAAATATAAGTGCTCGGAGGAGAACTCATCAAAGGCCTCAAGGTAAGACCGAAAATTATCAGGTAAATACTATACTAGGTCAACCTTGGGTGTTTGTGGAGAGCTAGTAAAAATATCTTCTCCTTGTTGCCACTGGTCAAGAGCTTACTATGATAATTGCAAAGGAAACACTCAGAAATGACTCTTTATGTCATAGATGGGATCCATATCATAACTAACCGCATCCCACCTACATCTCCCAACATGTATGAACTCGTCAAAATCAGCTATGTCAGTTTCAGTATCATAACATGGAGGAGTCATTACATCCAATACTTCTATACTCTCTGTGTCATAAGGTAAAGAACCACTGAAAACTTGGAAGGGGGAATAATTTAACTTGCTTAATCCTTCTTGTGCAAGAGCTTCAAGTATTTGGATAGATTCATTAGGTGGTAAATATACATCTACATCTTTAGTCTTGAGACATAGAGGATCTAGCTTGTCCAAAGGTTCCATTTCCTCTTCAATCTTTGAGTCATAGAACAAGGTATCATCAAAAAACTGGAAAGGAAAATGACTTACCTCATTCTTTTCATCTTGTGCAGGGGGGACAAGATCTTGGAGAGCTTCATCACACTGAGGAGTGGTTACTGGTGCTTCATCCTCATAATTCACTTCTCTAGTTATACCTTTGTTGCATTCTATTGGATCATGGGAGAAGTCTTGCTCCTCTTCAAGGGGATGATAATGGTCTTCATAAACCTTGTCTCTTACATCAGATGATTCTTGGTATTGATCATGATATGATCTCTTGATATCTTATACAATCTCAGTGGTGAATCCTTTGTGGTCTAAGGCTACCATGAGGTTTTGAAGGACATCTTCATATGTTTGGCAATCTGGCTTAGTAAGGTCTAAAAACTTACTGATGAGGTGTATGAAATATGATATACCCCTATCCTTGCAAAAACTCTTAAAATGATCTTATAAGTAGGAGGGTAGGGTGAGTAAGAACAATTTTATAAGAGCATCCTCTCCTCCCAAATTTGTCCCGCTCATATAATCCAAAAAATTTACAATGTGAGGAGTCGGGAGACCAAAGAATCTTGGAGAGTTGTTTAGCCATTTTGTATCAAAGTAATTTAGGTATCCCTGAAAACTTCTGAAATCAATACTCAGATACATTCATTCCCAGTGTGCCATGATCCCATAACTTGGAAATATCACAGATTGTAAGGTGGCACACTGATAAATATTAGTGGAGTTGCTAGATACTTTGCCTGAAACTATCAAAGGATAAGGGAAAACACCCTAGTGGAGTCACTAGGTAAGCTTGTAAGATGAGTTTCTGAGGCAAGGCTTACCAAAGATATGTCGTTTGAGGAGAATTGACTCAGTGTTCCCTAGCAACGACACCAAAATGTTATCGCACAGTTTGTATCTTAGGTCAAAGGCTAAGGGATAGAGGCCAAACTGGCGTAACAGGAACCTACCCTACCCAATCTCACCACAATGGGGAGGTTCTTTCTATTAAGGGAGGTTAGCCTAGGGGAGACAACCCCGATAACCTGGGGTTTTTAAGATGCCAAAGTATAAGGGTCAAAGAAGAAGTTCCTCCTCACAGGTTAACACCAAGGTCAAATAGTTTGACTAATCAGCCAATAAAGAAGTGTATGCCCAAAAGAGAACACCTGCCCAGAACAAGACAATAGCAAAGATAATATATGCAGGCTATAATTCAGTGGGTTAGTACTTCATGCATCTATATGAAATCAATATATAAGCAATGCAGAACAACAGATATTAATGAGATCAAAGTTTTGTCAATATAGCAATGGAAAATATCAATTCATCAATAACTATTGAGATGATGTAGTCAACAATGTATTTAATCACTCCTTTACTCAATAAATGCTTTCAACCATCATCTAATTGCTTATCATCAAAAGGTGTTGTGTCAAGTTGGAATAACCAAGTATGATGTCAGCCTAGTTAGGGTTAGCTAGTTAGTTAAGGTTTCAAATTTAAAAGTTTTGAGAGGTTGTTTGAGCACTATCACTTCAACGTTGTGGGTTAAGATCAGTGCCTAGGGGTAGATGGAGTCAATTAAGAAGAGGACGCAAGGTTGAAGGGATAAAATACTAAGGACAAGAGGGAAGGGTTCTAGAGTGCTGCAATGGAAGGGCCCTAGAATCAAAACCCTACGAGAAAGAGGCTCACTCTGGTGTTGCTTAAGCAAGGCCTCGTGATCTTTCCTCCTTCCTTAGGTCAAAATTGGCAAAACAGATAGCATAAAGACATGATAATAAGGTGAGGGAGAGTGTTGCAAAGGCAAGGCCCTATCACCAAACCCTAAGAGTAGGAACGCCCTACGTGTAGATAACCTAGGCCTAGGACGCCTCCTCTCTCTTGACCTTTAAAAGGTATGGCTAGCTTAAGGGAAGAAGGAATGAGAGTGTAGCAATGGCTAGGCTCTTCCTTTCTACTTCAATGGCTGAAAATTTCTCTAGAAGGGGACATGAAACAAGGACCTACTTGTGTTCTTGTTACCTAGGGTTTTAAATCGACAAATTTATAATAAATGCAAGAATACAATCCTACAACCATTCAATTAAGAAGTTTTGCAGAAAATACACTTACATATCATGAAAAAATATCATAGCAAACCCTAGTTGTAAACCTTCCTTCCGCCAACAAGTGCGCCTCACATAAAAGACCAAATACCCAAACTAGGGCGCAAAATTCAGACCTCATAAGAGAGTGAGTTGTGTCAAAATGAGGATAAAACTCCTCAATATATATTGTATCATGACCTCTAATTAAATTTAGGTCACAAAAATTAGTCGAAAAGGCTTTAAACAAAAATCATACTGTTTTTACATTAATGTTTCTTTAAAACCCTAAATGACCAAAAAGTGAGACGTCAATCCCTCCTGAGGGAGACGTTAGGCCCTTTTGGGGCTAGTGCAGCATATGGAAGCCAAACGTTAACCCTCCTTGGGCTCTTCCAATATGCCACACGTGCCAAAAACCCTTTCAATCTGCCATATGCTCATGATCACGTCATAAGCCTCTTGGTGACGTCCTGGATCATCTGGGGCCAACATTTCAGTGCAAGTGAGTGAATCCCACTAGGCCTGGCTTAGCCAAAGTGTCCCTGATGGAACATCCTCTTCTTCTCTGGTGAAAAACCTCGGTCAAACATTGTCTTGTCTTTGCCCCTCTGATGGGGTCTTAGCAACCATCTAATGGGCTCTTCGGCCCCATGGAGGTCCGAACTGATCATCTCCCCATGTGTACTGGTCCAAGTGGTACCTATCCATCGGGCATGGTCCTGCACATTGAAAAATTTTCCCTCCATGGGCTCATTAGTCACAGGGATCATAGCAATTTCAATCACATTTCATCATTAGTATTATTAAACACATGCATGAAAACCCTGATATATCATTCAACAACTCAAAGACATTACAAAATCCTACAATACAAACCTGAGAAAAATGAACAAGACAACCTATTGGGCTAGTGTCCATAAGAAAAGGATAATTTCCCAAAGGTTTTCATCCAAGCCATGTATATGATGTGGTGTGGTAAAGGGATGTCTAGACATAGGGTAAAGTGAGAGCTAGGGATGCATGGTTTCACTCGTGGGTGCCTTTGTAGAAGGCGAGTTGTACCTATCATGGATGCAGTTTTTTCCAAGCCCCCTTTTTGCCTTTTATTCTTTTCTTTATTTTCTTTTTTGTTCTTTTATTCTTTTATCCAAGGACTAATCAGAGGACACTGCCTTGGCGTGGTGACTAGAGATGACAGTGTTACCCACAAGTACTTTCACAGAGATGATAAGGCTGGCTCGTGATGAGACCCCCTTTCCCTTGGCCATGCAACCAAATGTCACTGCCCTAGCATGGTAACCAGATGATGGCAATGTCATACTGATAGGTACCCATGGATGTAATATGTTGGCTCATGATGAGACCCCCTATCCTCGTAATTAGGTCTTATTTGTTTATTTTTCTTGGGTCCCTCTTATTTCTTGCTGAGAGGCCTTTTATTGCCTTCTCAGGGATCCCTGGGTGAAGCATCTCAAGGTTTCATTTTTAGGATTTTATCTTTTACTAGCTGCTTTTACCTTCTGGGCCTTTAGCCCCTTCTTCCCACAAGATAAGGTGCAACCCCACAAACAGGTCATCCTAATGCCCGAACAAGGGGAATGGGATAGATAAGCAGGAGATAATATGAAAAGGTGATAGTATGACGGGAGCGGACGATGGCTTCTCAGAAATCCCCTAGTGGCAAACCAAAACCTATGGGTACAAGCTTGCTAGGGCACCCAGTCAATCTCCCCAAGAATGGTCAAGTGGGCTAATGTAAAATCCAAGCAATTGTCAAAGATAAAAGGAATCAGATGCATACATTCAAAGGTTATAATGATCAAAAGTGACAGATACCATGATACCTGGACCAATTACCTCATGGAGCAAGAGCCTTCTCCGATACAAGACCAAGCCGATGGTGATGGATGTTGTTGTTTCTAACAAGACAAATCTGATGAGAGAAGAGAAGGATGGGCCCTCCAGGGCCATGCTCAGGTCAATCCTGCTCTCGGTACTCCATGTCTAGGACTTGTGGGCCTCGAGACACGATCTCCTAGTTATCCCTAAAAATTAGGGATAACAGGCCAGAGAGCCTAGATGTTAAAGGCCAGTGAGCCTATTTTTGCATAGGTCTCATCATTAATATAATACATTGTTGCGTGTAGAATGACCACGATAAAAGAGTATGGGGGAATAAAATCCACTATTTAGGGAAAGGGGGCGGATAAAAGTTAAGGATAAGGGGATAAGCTAGGGAGCTTAAGCCAAAAAGGAATATTTAATTAATATTCCTTAAAGTATAAAGTATGGATAATTATTTTATCCTAAGTTCTAAGGATGGGGACAAGTGGGACAAAGTAGCTCCCAACATGACAAGTGTCAAGTTGGGAACATGCATACATATAGTTTGGACTTAGTTCATTTTCCCATTCATCATTCCATGATCATTCATGCACTCATTCAGTTGTCCTTCATACATTCATGTACTTGTATCCATACTTGTACCTGCATTTGTACCCGTACCTATATCTATACTTGATTAGCTTGGGAGCCAGACTAACGAAGCTGGTTGTCAGGCCTATGGGATATTCAAGAGGCGGGTTGTCGGGACCATTATAAATTTCTCTCTAGGTGATAGAATTGTTGGGAATTGATTTCCGAAGGTGTTAAACTGCAGTTACAGGGCTCTGAGACTTCCTTTCTGGCCTGTCGTTGAAGCCCTAAAAGGGAAGTGGGGAAATCGAAGGACTGTTGAGAAGAGAAGGGGCACACTTCCTGGGGTGGGACAGGCACATGGGGAATGAGGGACTATAGGATGTTAGTTTGAGTTGGCATCTATGATGGAGTCTTTCCTGTTGTCTAAGATATGTCATCCTGGTTAAGAATCCCTTTACCCTAGTGGAGTTTAGTCCCATCTCAGGGGTGACCCACTACTGAGAGTGATGAGAAGTGTGGTGTAAGGCTAGGAGGTTTGTGGAAGTTATGCACACAGTTGGTGATATTCTTACCAAGACAAGTGTCAATTATGTGTTAATTTATATGGTGCATTATTAATTATGTGTTTATTTTTATGGGTTTTTTGTGTGTGTGGTTTATACCTATCGTTATATTTATGAGTATTGCATATCTATGTTGCATGTATATGTTTATTGTTATTTCCATATGAATCTGTGCATTCACAGAATGCATTTTTCTTTTTAAGTTATATATATATATATATATATATAGTTCCGCAAGAGTTTCTATGTGTATATGATTTAATTTGCATATAGTTAAAAAAAAATAAAAATTACGTGGCATATGTTGGATTACTGAGACGGGGGGTGAATCAGTAATAGAGAAATTTAATCATTTTTAACCATATAATCCAAGTGTTATATCAATGTAGCATTATCATCCAATAATTGCAGAGTAAATAAGCAATGAACAAATTTAGAATCATACACATACACAGTACACCAATGTTTTATGTGGAAACCCAAATCGGGAGAAAACCACGGAATATTTTTTCTTATATGTCTTGAAGAATTACATTAATTGGAAGCATCAACTTCCTTTGTTTTCCAGCTTCAACTGGAAGGAGGCTCCAACCCCCTATTTTCTCAGGCTACAACCTGAGGGAAGCTCCAACTTCCCAATTCTCTTGATACAACCAGAAGGAGGCTACAACCCCCTATGTTCTCTGGCTACAACCAAAAGGTGGCTACAATCACCTGTCCTTGCCCCGTCCTGTGACCTTGAAGTAGAAGTATAATGATTGAACCACTGTCACAATATCACTGTGAGATATACCACTGTAAACCTGTACCAATAAATCTGAACCATGCATCAACCTGTAATCAAACTGTACCATAAACAAGTGCATAAACCATGTGCCAACCTGTACCAAACAACCTATAATCAACCTGTACCATAAACAAGTGCATCCAACCATGTACCAAGTATGTACCAATCATGTGTCAACTACTCATCAACTATGACTCATCAATATGTACCAACATCATCAACTATACACCTCATGTATGTGCCAACTCATCAACTACTTGTCTTAACCATGTACCTCAACCAAAATCCCTCATCAATTTCACAATACAAATCTGATTTGTAGCTCTGTAATAGACCTGGTGTATATGATCACATTCCTACAAAGTCTCACATGCCTAGTTTTGGATTAGTCAACAACCCTAACTTGAAGTAATCATAAATTTTTACCTGTAATGTATAAATATATGAAACTGATACACAAAGTTCATCATTGTGTTTTATGCAATTCTTCCAAGTTTCATTACTTGGCACCTCTCATAAAAGGAGTTATAGAAAAAATGGCATACCTTGCTGAATTCTGGCTTATTCTAGAGAGCAAACTTGTCGAGTGTGCCCTGCATGCAATATTTGTTGAAATGATTTCAAACTATTACAAAGAATACTAAAGACTGTACCCTAACCAACACATTTTGTCTCACTAAATTTGGATCTGTTACGAATAAGTTATGACGTTTTTACCCGAAACACCTTTTTTTGACTAGTTTCAGGACTAGCCACAAACCCTATTTTCCACAAAGTGTAACTCCCAAAATACAACGACCCACAAGCTGAAATTTTTACCACTGATACTTGGATATTTTTTCTCAATGGCATAGCAATTTCATGGTCTGAGCCATTATAGAAAAAATGCTATAGAAAAAATGGTGAGATAACCTGTAAATAACATACCTTAGAAAGCACCATCAAAAGAATTTATCCTTCCTTGCATTTCGGCCTTCTTTTCTTCACCATCCTTCAAAATTTTGTCTTATATATCCTTGGTTACATATATATATTCAATATTCTCAAGTGTGATTAAAATGAGAGAGCCTTGCCTCTTATTTATACTCTCCAAGTAGCTTCCTTAAAAATATCTTCTAGGTCACTTGGCCCCACTTTCCTTATTTTAGGGTTAACCCACTTCTAA